>CM060080.1:40449879-40884879 GCA_030533445.1 Cyprinodon diabolis
TGTTTCTTTGTCAGTGTGGATTATGTGTTTTGAAGCATCCATATATTCCATGATCACTGCATGTAACCTCTCTCACTGGGCTTGCTTGTATAGTAGCATTTCATCAGGTCCAAGTTTTCTGCTCTAGTCCTGGTTCCCTAGCAACTGATGCAGACCTTGTTAACCTGGGCGACGTCTGAGCCGGTATGGCTCTTGTATTTGTGGTTTCACTCGTGCCTGAGGTAGGCCATTAGCACTAAGGACCTTGCCTAAGGGTCCACCTGGATGTCCATGCCCTGAACTGGAGTCGAACTCATGATCAGTACCGGAGTCTGTGGTGTTACCAACTGAGCTTTTCCATACACATATATATATATTCAAGAAACAAGGGAATACCAGGGGTGTTTAAAATAATTGTACAGGAGGAAATAAATACAGAGACTAATAAAAAGGTTGGTATGTCAAAAAGGAGGAAAAATAAAGAAATATATTAGTTAGTTTTAAAATTCTTTTAGTAAATAAGTTGTTTTATATAAGTTCTATTTGGGCTCTGAATTAAATTGTGTAGTATACATAATGTAAATTATGAGAGTAGGTAAGTTCACAGCAGCAGGGCTGAGCAGAGCAAAGCTTGACTGTGTTATTGGTGGGTTCAGCTTTTAAAGCACTTTTATGAAACTATAACAAAATACAGTATGTAAAATTAAATTCAATATGGGAAAATAGCACATAAAACTATTTGGAATCTATTTGACCTAAAAACATAAACTGGTAGATATAAAACTGCATTTTCGCAGCATCTAAAACGTTTTGGTTTAATATTAATTTCCCTCCATTCCATGAAACCAGAATAGGATTCATAAAACATGTGGCACATTGTCATTCTGCATTACATTTTTTTCACATATGCTGTTTCACTTCGTATGTGTTATTATGCATATTCACCAAGCTTTTTGCCAAACAATTTCAGCCTTTGCTTTTTTTTCTGTATAAATTGTTTTTGTCATGGCAACTGCCCAAGGGTTATTTAAGCTAGAACAAAACTGAAAATCACACAAAGATTGAACTTTTTACAATCCATACCACACTTAGATATCCAGAAATCCACGTCCCTGCAGTCTTCTAGCTCTACCTTAGTAGACCCCTCTAAACAGTATATTTTTTACACCTGTATCTGCTTTACGACAAAACCAACATCAAAAGAACAAAAAAGAAAACAGATTTGTACTGATGCTTACACCTCAGGCTTTGTTCTCAGTTGCACTTCTCATTGATAGTGCATATATAACAATTCTTCAAAGCAGAATATACGACAAGATACAACTGGGTCCCTGCAGACAGTGACATCCAATGAGGAAAAACATTATCCAGCAGTGTAGCATTGACATAAACAGTACTCTAGCTGTGCCTTTCTACATGATACCTGCAGGGACTCAAGCAACATGTCCGCAAAGCCCATCAAGATCAAGACAGCCTACTGCAAAGGGAAAGAGATTATCCACTGTTCTAAGCAGAAAACTCAGATTTCCAGCATGAAAAACAACATACAAAACACGAGCCAGATAAAAAAACTAGAAAACATAAAAGTATAATCAAGAAAAGAGGTCACTGGCTAAGCAAAAAAAAAAAAAAACGGATTTAAACATACTGTATGAGTAGTCCAGAAGTATGCAGAACCAGCCAAACTCATTAACATGTGCGCAAATTAAGTAAAGGCTGGAAGGGTAGCAATGGGAAAAATAAAATAGTCAATTTATATGCAAATCTCAACCTTTTCCAGACAAGAGGCAAAAATAAAACCCCTTTTTTTCCTCAGAAATATTTCCTGAATTGCACGTAATGATGTGTACAGCATAATTTGCTTTCCTGTTGGTAGAGTTTCTGTCTGTACTCATTAGGCCATCTTAAAAATGTCAGCCACTTCAGTTTAAAGCCCATGCTAATGTGAAAGTCACTAAATAACCTTTCATAATAATTTAATAACACTTATGACTTGGCCAAAGCAGCCAAAGTTATCTTTCTCTAAGTAAGGTCTACATTAAGCTCATAGTGGAAAAACATTAGAAACACTATACTGTTCTTTTAAAGTGTTTATGGACACCTTTATTTAATTGTGGAGGACTAAATGTTGATTATTTAATTATCTCCAACAGCTGAATAATGGAAAACTTTGGCTATATTTAATGTTCAAAAAGTACTCTGATCCCAAACACACTTAAGTTAACCTTGATAAAAGTAGCCTTTTTTAATGTGATACTATGAACGTAAAGGTCAAATATTGTGCAACATTTGAAAATAAATAATATTAACAATGAGGCCCCCACAACATATATTTGCCAGTTGTGCAAGAAAAAAAAAATTGTCTCCTATTACAAAGACAGCCTCTGAAATTAGCCATTTTTTGGCCAAATTATTTTGGTGAGCTGTTGCTTTTGTTGCTTTCCTTACCCTTGCCCTCCTAAAGGCTGTGCCCAGACAACTTGCATGCAGAACATCCAGTCAGAGTTTGTAAAGCTGGTTTGCTAGGAGTGCAGACTTATAAAAAAGATAAAGACAAATATAGAAAAATAAGATATAAATATGATAAAGATCCATCCTTAACAGATGAGCTTCTACAGACCGCTCTAGTTTATAGGTGACAAGAACACAAAACAGGAACAGACTGATGAGATAACCGCTTACTGCCTTTATGTGTTTTGTTAATAAATATCTTTTATAGCAGAAATAAAAACAAATTGTGCTCTAATTCTCTCTAAATGGAGCAGGGAAAATTTCTTCCAAATACGTAATGATCCACTTTTCAAGGGATGCTTGGAAACCCTAGACTATAAACAGCTTTTCAATAAACAAATCAAGTACACCGCACCTCACATTTTGCCTGAGCTGCTACTGCATCTACCTGCTAATAACAAAGGTAATTTTACAAATTTATTCAATAAGAATGACTGCATATATCCTGTTAAGTAAAAACTGTTTGTGAAGCAAAATGAAGATTATTCATCTTATAAAACCCACCCATTAATCAAAGCAGCCAAGGACATAAACACTAGTTGCATTGCTAACGTGTTTACAGTCTATCACCCTAAACCGTCTGACATAGTAAAGTCAATCCCAGTTCTTACCTTTAAGGTGTTGTAACAGACAGTTGGTATCGATCCACTCTAAAACTTCAGGTGTGTGATGAAGCCTGCTTTGTATGTTTTGAAAGCAATCCCTTTTTCAAATGCTCAGCACACATACAGTAAGAGGTGGAACAAAGCAGTGAGAGAAAGGAAAGGGTTATTTTCATCTGTTGAGCTCTTACACAAGACACATAGATATGTTACAAAATGTTTAAGAACTGAATTTTGCATTATATGAAAGATGGACTGGCAATCTGTCCAGGGTTTACCCCGCCTCTCGCCCATTGACAGATGGAGATAGGCACCAGCACCCCTCGCTGCCCCACCTGGGATTAAGCATGCTAGAAAATGGATGGATGGATGGATGGATGGATGGATGGATGGATGGATGGATGGATGGATGGATGACATGAAAGGTCAAATATTATGCAGAATTCACTTTATAAACCACTTGAGCTGTGAACTACAATCAGGACAAAAAGCCGTTTATTCTGAAAGAGCAGGACTGAGAGCAACTGTAGTTTGATTAAAATATTTACCAACTTGTAAATTCTTTGTAAGCCTCTTTCAAAGACAGAAAAGAAAACAAAAATAGTTTTGTAATGAATAATGCAGACTATCTTCCTGAATAATGCTTCAATCAGGGGAGAGGCCAAAATCAGTGAGGTCCGAGGCCTCGCTACCTGGCATCAATGCTTCGGAAAGTGGTTTAGCTTGGTCGTGAACTTTGACAAGCATTTAAACAGCCTCAGTATTCAGTCCAGATGTGGGAGTTTGTAGGAGAGTTGTGGTCAGTTGGATATATTCTAAGAAGAGATTGGTTCTTTTTACAACCAATATTGTTAAAACAATTTTGGTTAAATCTTACAATATAGTGATCAGAATCTGAGTAGTCCATGTGTCTCAGTTGAAATATTAATATTTTATACTATTGCTTTTAAGTAGCAGTTTCTATTGCAAGTGGTGTCAGCTGTAACACTTTGCCTTTCTTTCCAATGGTTGTTGGTTCAAGATCAGACTTAGGCTTTTAAAAGTTGCTATTCCATAAAACCGGTATTTTGGTTTGACCTCTAACCCATATAGATTGGGTAAAAACACTGCCAAATTAGATTGGTTGGTTTAACCAAAAGATTGGTTGGGCACATAACTTCAAACCTGATTAAAACCAAAAACTGTAGAAATACAATTATTTTTTAATAAAATATACTAACATCTTTCATACTCATCATTGCCCAATTTGCATGAGAACTTTTACTGTCTACTTGAGCTTATTTCACTAAAATTACATAAAAACTCTGTATCTTCAAAAATATTGTTCTCTTCTAAGACATTCTATGCACAAAAAAACTTACAAAAGATTGTATTATACATACAAATATTTAACAATTTCAACAGAACTTAAATGGGGAAAAGAAAAAAAACTATTGCAAAAAAATAACAGTAATATAAATAACAGTTTATATTACTAACTGTAGTTATGCATGCCACCAGTAGGTGGTGAAATGTTCACATAACGTTTCATGAACCAAATCATATCTTCTTCTCCAAACATGCAAAGCATAAAACTAACATTTAAATGAAAGAAAACTATAAATCATATTTTTCCCTGTGCAACACACTGACGTCACTGACGCAACAGTGCGTGACATATATGCCCGTGCGCATGCATGCATGCAACCCATACAGATATGGAAGCGATGATTACCCCCCCTGTTTCGGTGCCACCGTTCATAATAACCTTTGGCTTCAAAAACTTTACATAAGGCGAGAATAAAAGAGCAGCAAACTGCAGCTTCTTTAGAAAAAAACACACGATGCTTGGTCCACCACATCTAACTTTATCAGCCACAGTGCAGTGCAGGTGTACAGCCCGGCACATCAGACATAAGGCAATAATTCAGGACCTTATTATTTCATGCAACCTCCCCTTGTCTGTGATCGACAAGCCCAGCTTTAAAAGCTTCATGGCAGCGGTAGAGGAGAAATATGTTGTGAATAATGTTGTAAATTGGCGCTAAATAAATAAACTGAATTGAAAATACTGCCCGCCAAGTCATTAAGTTACAAAAAGTTATTGCCACAATCTTTCTTTTATAAAAGTGTTATTATTGTCCTGCTATTTGTTTAGGGCTTTTCTTTATCTCTTGTAGTTGCTAACCTCATATGTATTAATAAAAGGCAGGATTGTGATAGTTTTTTTTTCCCACAGTCCTCATTTTCACTTAAAAATAAAAGAGCAGACATTTACTGCTAAAACTAGAAAAAGTTGTAACCACAAATGTAAGGTAAATACTGTAAGAAAATAGTTTTTTTTGAAAGAAAAAAAAAAAAAAATGCAAAATTTATCTGGAAATTTTTTTTGCGTGTGTGCTTTTTTTAATTGTATTTTTCATTTAGCAGTTCAAGATAATGATAATTCCATAGATAATTCCAATGATAATTCCATAGATATAATAGCGACCTTTAAGCTATACCGTCTCAGTGACGGAGATGAAAACACAAGGAGAAACAAGCAAGCACGAAAATTATTGCACTTTTTTAAATTAATCAAGTGATTAGAATTTTTTGTGCGATTAATTGATTATTGCGACAGGCCTTCTCAAGACTTGAGACTTGACTTGGACTTGCAAAAAATGACTTGTGAACATGTCTGGGTTAAATAGAGACCAAAGCAGGTGGATCAGATGAGCAATAATGATAAATGGGCAGAGATAAGCAGGTAAGCGAAATGAGTAATCAGAGCAGACACCAGTGCCAAGATCATGACATAAATGTAACAGTTTTGCACCAAGATGGTGCATTATAATTATTAAATAATAATAATCTAAATAACTAAATTTCACATAGCTAATTTATAAGGGTAAAGCAAGGTAAATGGGTATTCACAACCTTAACTCAACATAAACTTTGTTTTTAACTTTGGAAAATTTAATAAAAAATTTATAATTTCCCTCCTTGTGTATCCAGCTCTCAATATATCTCTGTGTGTTTATCCCACAGAAATATATAGAATACATAGTAGAGGTTTTCTGTTTAGACATGAGTTTAAAATTGTTCTTTCTTTTCAGCACATTCAACAAAGTTGAATGTGCTGAAAAGAATATCACACAAAACCATCAATGGAAATCAAATATATTATCCAATGGAGGCCTGGATTTGGAGTCACACACAAACTAAATGGAAAAACACACTACAGGCACATAAAGCGTTGATATAATATCCTTAAAACAGGTGAAAATGAGGCTCAGTATTGTGTGTGGCCTGCACGTGAATGTATCACCTACCTACAATGCCCAGGTATGTCTTTTTTATTTCACAGGAACTAGACAGTTATTTTTTTTTTATAATCTGCCTACATCTTCTCCACATATGATCATACCCACCGTCTCTGAGGAGTTCTGTTACCAGTTACGGCTGCCTTTAGAATAAAAAAGCTCTCCATTAGGATAGCAGAAGCAAGGCAGGCCTTGTAATCAGAATCAGAATCAAGTTTATTGCCAAGTAGGTTCGCACTTACAAGGAATTTGACTTGGTGTTGTTGGTCCAGACAAAAAACAAAATAAGATAGAATATATATATATATATATATATATATATATATATATATATATATATATATATATATATATATATATATATATATACAGAAGCTACATACACACAGTAGACTGTGCGTTAATGTAATGCAGAAGTCCTGAATGGGTGAGAGAAACATTGTCCAGTGTGACGGGCGGCTCTTGGCCCTTGTTGATAACGCCGGTAGCAGATGGTAAAAACTGTTTTTGTGATGGGAGGTTCTGGTCCTGATGGACCGCAACCTCCTGCCAGAGGGAAGTGACTGAAATAATCTGTGACTGGGGTGCGAGGGATCAGCCACAATCTTCCCTGCACGCCTCGGAGTCCTGGAGGCGTGCAGCTCCTGGAGAGATGGGAGGTTGCAGCCAATCACCTTCTCAGCAGACCGGATGACACGCTGCAGTCTAAGGCAGTGTAAGGCAGTTTGCATCATTTTGCACCTGTAATCAATTACACATGCTTACCGGAAAACTTGTAAAACAACCACTAATTGCACATGCATTTTTGTTCTTCGCACCGATTTATTAATACTTGTCAGTTAGAATCATAACAGATCAGTCACAAAATGTCTGTCGTAATTATTTAACAGTAACATGTAATTGATGCATGTGTGAATGTTTAATCTGAATTCATGCTGGTCTCTCTGATCTTAAGAAATAGATAGAAAAGCTGCTGGCCAAGTTGCAGCAAGGAGATAATGTAACAAGTACATGACCATGTTCAACATTTATTTACATGTCTTTATCCAGGCAAGTTGTGTAGCACTTTACAGAAGGTCTTCCATACTTATCAAACAAGCTCATTTGATAAGAATAGTCTCTAATACAGCTCCCCCTTTTCTTCTCTGGTTTTTTGATGAAATTGTATTTTTTTTTTTTTTCTTTTGGTAATTTTATAGAATACAGTCAAGAAGCATGTGAAGTTTTGTTACTCCATTTTTGTCTTTCCTTCCCTTTTGTTCTAACCTATGACTTGAGGTGACAACAAGTCAGTGATCAGACAGAAAACACTGTCTGCACTACAGCACCAAAGGTCAGCAACTCATCTCCGTATGTCTGGTAACTAAGGGTTAGCTTGGTGCATAATAGCAAAGGATGACCCACATTTCACTCTATTATCTCTGATTGCTTCACTGCCGCTATGACTTGATTAAGCGTTTGCAACCACCGTGCAGCTCTTGAGTTGTAGTGGTGAGAAAAAGCAGAAGCAAGAATTTGACTTTCAAATGAGTCAGGCAAGAGCTAAACTTGGAAGCTCTATACAAGAGGACTATTGTTGAACACCAGAAACAGAAAAGGGTGGGGAGCATGAAAGAGGCAACATAAACAAAGGACAATGATGTGAGACGAGACATCTAAAAGTGGCAGTGGTATTATTATGTCGAGGAACTTGCTTAGAGTAAACAAACCAGTCACAGTGTCTGTTTATGAAGGTATTGCAGGAGAGATGTGGTTCCCCAATCTGTTTTAATCTAAACTGTGTCATTCAGCCGGCTGTGATGTTTTTCATCACTATGGGGCGGAAAGTTAATTATTGCACATAAAGTGTGTCACAGAGTGTTAAAGTCAGAACAGTAACTGAGATGAACATCTGCCTGAATATGTTATGTGTATTTTGAAATACAAGGATTCACACATTGACAGCAAGTATTATCAAGTGCACTCCCACTCAGTTCGGGCTGCAAATTGCTGGGTGAGGTGGTGTAAACTGCAAGCAAGGAGGGAGAGAGAAGGAGTTATTTGAAAAAAGTTCAAGAGGAAATTAATAATCATACAATTTTCATACAGAGCGCTTGTCATGCTGCTAAATGAAGGGAACTTTTAATGCTCTGTGAATGAGAATATATAAAACAACTAAAAGCACTAATCAGGGTAGCTGGTTTCAGGATTTTCCTCCCCATCTATAAGAAAAGGCATCCAAAAATATCTCAGAAAAGTTTCCTATTCCCTATTTTTCTTTTCTTTTTTTTTTTTACATACCAGGGAAAACTTTGATAAAATGAAAGTATTAAATAATGTGTGATATAAAGCAAAAAAACGATTAATGTTTGTAATATTTCCTCCTGCCTCTGTGTGCCTGGTCAGTAAAAGGCTACTCTCCATGAATGAAAATTGTGCCTGCTATTACTAATATCTCTCTTTAAATGATGTTTGCAAGACTTTAACAACACGAGAAACCTTTGAAGAACTTTCAGGGGCTGGCAAATTTGAATTTCCTTTGGCTGTCTGTCAATTGAAATTTTTAGAGTAAAATAATTTCTAGAAGAAAAGACATAGAATACGGCCATTAGTTCCACATAGTTCCACACTTCATACCAGTTGGTGCCAGTAATGCATCATTAGTTGTTTTCCAAATGCCCCTAAAAAACCTCACAAAGAAGAAGAAGCTGTGCCGACACACAGAGCACAAAGCATCCTCTTTATATAAAAAATATTTTCATGATTCCTAGCTGCAGCTTTGTACACACGCATTTTATTTGCGAAGTGGAAAGGTTCTCTCTGTCTGCTGCAGCATGCAGGTAGTTTGCCCTGCATGACTACAGAGGACAGGGTGAGAGAGAGAGAGCGAGAGGCGACATACGGATCCACTCACTCGGGAGAACAGAGTTCAGTGATTTTACGTGTTGACGTCAAAGTCTCCATCAACACAGAAAAAAAGTTGCTTGATCTGGCCCTCTGCACCTTTTTAAAATAAAGCTGTTAGAGAGGTCTGAAAAGATGCTATAGAATGTTGCTAAATAGAGGTAAAAATGTGCTGAGTTGGCAACACTGTTCGTGACTGTAAAACACCAACATGTAGCTGTGACTTCACTTAGCCAATCTTTTACTTCTTTCTTTTACTTAAAATGAGAATATAGATTATTTTACCTACGTATGTGATTTAAATACAACTGGTCGTATGAGCAGTAACCACACAAGTGATTTTTGTGGAATTCTGACTTTTTTCAAAGTTAAGTTAATAAAGCAAAACAAACAAAAACAACTTTCTGAACAGATCAACTTATGCGACTGTAACTTTTTCTAAAAATAACACATGCATTAAGATCAACTTTAAACTGATTTCTGAATGAAATGTCCCAGTGCAATTATTGGTTAAGCTCTCTTCCTTCACTGTGAGTGTCCTCTGTAGATTGCCCTTTAACACTTAATTGAATGTCAGTTCAAATGAAACCCATAGAAAATGAGTGTTGAAGGGTAATGGTATAGTAATGGAGAGTTGCTATGGTGGGTAAGAGAGGAGGTCATTACAGCCTCCTGAACAAGGAGTGGTATAAACCTGGGATGCTAGGGTCAAAGTAATTAGAAGATCATCTATAAAGTTCAGCATCTTTTGCCAAATAAACAGAATGTGTGCTATTAGGGTATAAGGTCTTTATTAAAACAAACAAAAAAACAAACAAGTTCCAAAGTAGTTTAACACACTTGCCAAGTATTACCTTTTCTTGGGCTCATAACTTGTTTGCTGATAATGAAAAATAAATCTCTGCATTTCGTATAAATTGTATGATAATGATCAAAGCTAGTTATTTACAATCTGGTAAGAAAATTAGGTAAATGACCTGTACATGTAGACAAGTTGAATTGTCATATTATTGGGTATAGATGCTTAATTTAGCCTTTCAAACCAAGGTTAATCTATTTATTTGTAAAATTAACAGAAGATAATCATGCTAGATGGTTAACACATAAAAGGGAGGATTTTAACTGTTTATTGCTGGTCTTTGGAAAACTAAGTGTACTGGCCTTCTATAACCTAATGCATCTATGTGATATCTGGAAAGGGAAAGCTGTATGAAGGGTCAAAACCATTCACTAGTTTAAAGACAATCTATATAAAATAAAATCTATACTTTTGCTACACATTTTGTGATCTGAACTGTTGTACTTTGCAGCCATGAGATGAATATGAATATAGAGTAAATATTGAACATTGGTTAGAGAAGAATGAGAACTGCTAAACAGATTTTAAGTTTTCTTTTTGTTATTTTTGACAGGGCCTGTCAGTCCCAGCATATACTGACATTTAGAAACATTTAAATTTGAACAATGATTAAAGTTTCTGACCGGTACTAACATGTTTGCAGATAGATTCATAACCATGTAGACTACTCCTCTGTTAGAAGACAAACTACGATCAGTACCCACACACAAATCAGTGTATTCTCATTATGAGTGCGTATGAAATCGTACGAAAAGTTATGCACCGTAATTTCGTACGTTTTGGACGTTTTTTCGTCGTATGCGCATGCGCATCTGACGCACCATTCACGAATAGATAGAATATAAATTACAATTAGCCCTAACCCTGATCCTAACCCTAAGATATAAAACAGCAAGCAACGTAGTTAGAGACAAGAATAAGTGATGATTGCACTGTTTTTCCCAGTTTTACGTCCGTCTG
This sequence comes from Cyprinodon diabolis, assembly GCA_030533445.1. Taxonomy (NCBI): domain Eukaryota; kingdom Metazoa; phylum Chordata; class Actinopteri; order Cyprinodontiformes; family Cyprinodontidae; genus Cyprinodon; species Cyprinodon diabolis. Next base: position 40,460,958 of record CM060080.1, read on the forward strand.
CGGATCTGCCTTTTTTTTCTATCTGCCAGTGCATGCGCTCTGATGTGGTTTTTTGAGGAAAAACGTCCAAAACGTACGAAATAGTGTGCATAACTTTTCGTACGATTCCATACGAACTGATAATGAGAATATGTTGCACAAATATAGTAATCTTACTTTTACATAATTGAAATAATAAAAATTTAGTATGGTTGATTTGAAAAATTAGCACACAGCTTCAGTCGCTTCAGCTAGTAACCACTGATCAGGCCCGAAATCTAGGTGTAGTGCTGGATTCAGACTTGAACCTCCAAAAGTATTTAAAGACAATTACAAGGTGGGCTTTCTATCACCTGAAGAACATTTCCAGGATTAAAGGACTAATGTCTCAGCATGATCTGGAAAAACTAATCCATGCGTTTATTTTTAGTCGAATTGATTACTGCAACGGTGTTTTCACAGGTCTGCCTAAAAAGTGGATCAGACAGCTGCAGCTGATCCAGAACGCTGCTGCCCGTGTTCTCACTAAGACTAAGAAAGTAGAGCACATCACCCCAGTTCTAAAGTCCTTCCACTGTCTCCCTGTATCTCAGAGAATAGACTTTAAAATACTTCTGTTAGTCCATAAATCTCTGAATGGCTAAGCACCTAAATACATCACAGACTTGCTATCAGTGTATCAACCCTCCAGACCACTCAGGTCTTCTGGCTCCAGCCTGCTCTGCAGACCTAGAACCAGAACTAAACATGGAGAAGCAGCATTTAGTTGCTATGCTCCACTTATCTGGAACAAACTTCCAGAAAACTGTAAAAGTGCGGAAAGCCTGAGTCCCTTTAAATCGAGACTAAAAACACATTTGTTTAGGATTGCCTTCCACTGTTCTAGTTAAACAGTTCAACTGAAACATCATTAGTTCATTTTTTTCTTTAGTCCAACTGCTTTTAATGTTCTTTCTTGTTTCTGAATCTTTTTTATTATTTATTTTCTTTTTCTTTTACTTGCTCTGATTCTGTTTTATCTTCCTGTATTTTAATCATGTAAAGCACTTTGCATTGTCTTTGTACTGAATTGTGCTATACAAATAAATTTGCCTTGCCTTGAAATTCTTACCTTTAATGATTATAAGATTGTCGGCTGGAACATTGAACATCTGAACACTGAATTTTTTGTATATTACAATCCATAGTGATTTGTGACCGGTACATGGTTGAATGAAATCTCCCCAATAGCTGTCGGGGAGGATGGAATGTAGCTAATGTCCATCTATTCGGTGTTAAACCAGTTCGCACATCCATCAAACTTGGTAGGAACAGCAGGCCCATGCGATTTCTGGAGTCGTCTTTAAAAAGAGCAACTTGTGAAAAAGCTCTTTCAACTGGCACAAGAAGTGGTTTCCGCAAACATCTATAAAGGATTCCTTTTCCAACAGAATTCATCGATCCTCAGCGCAAGGTTTATCACACCAGATCCACCTGCTGCTAAAACCAACATAATTGTGGCACCACTACACCAGTTCTCTGTTGTAAACACCCTGGCAGATGACATTAGCTAGTCAGTAATGGAGAAAGGTCAGGGAGGCTTTGCTATGAACCGGTAATGATGAATGATTGGTGGACATGTGTTTTAATAGGTTAACTAAAAAAAACAGCCCAAATTATTTCCACCCGCCCAAAGCAATTTTTATGAGCGTCCTGCACAAGCAAATGAGATTTCGGAGCTGGAAACTGAGAGGGAGCCTTCTCACATGTATTAGCTTTGGAGAGGCTGGTGACTAGCATGCCTAGGCTGGACACTCACCAGAAGTTTTACCTCCTCTGGTGCCCATCAGTACAGATGTGCTGGTGTTAGCCTTGGATAAACTGGTGGTGGTATGGAGAAGCCGTTGTTGGCAGTGGGTTATCTAGCAGGGGCATTGTATTTGCTTGGGTAAACGCTGAATACCATGCTTCTGGTTCCAAATAATAAATCCACAAAGCTAAAGCTGGCTTACAACATCATCTTTAATCCACGCTGATTTGCAGATCTTTTATATTGTGCAAGCAACCTTTTCAGATCACTTACAAAAAGCCAATATTTGCTGAATAAATTTCACGGTCCTTATTTGGAATCTTCAAAGATGGTGGCCTTTAATAAGAAAATCTGCCTATGCTTTGTGATCACCTCAAAATCTCCTCTGGGCAGGCCTTCCTTTTATGTTTTCATAACCGATCTGGTACATATATACATTTATAGTAATGTCTATTGTGTGGTTCCATATGTGGTGATGATTGTCTCCCTCTAGTGGTCTGGAGCACAAAACATTGTGGGTCCAGCATTTTCTATTCACTTAAAGTACCAGATGTGAATGAAAAACAGATAAAGAGTCTTCCTGCTGAGGCATTGAAATCGGAGGACATCAAATACGTACGAGCACTTGGAATGGGAACGAAAACAGACTGGACAAACAATAAACTCAGCCAAAATGGTCGATAAGGTAATGGGGAAATATAGGTCACATCCATCATTGCTTTGAGCACATTGAGGACTACTGGGACCCCAACAAGCAGGCATGGCTGTAAAAACTCAGTTTTAACACATGTTTAAAACAACAGACTAAAAGGTGTCACAGTAGCAAATCATCCAACCTAAAAACTATACCATGTGGAGCTCAACCAGCTAGAGAGATATCAACCCAGGTATTAAAACTGGAAATTCATTTTTAATCAATGACTAAATTACTCAGCAAAATCTTGATTTTATATTACTAACAGATACATGGCTAGATGAAAAATAATGAGATGATGATTTTATTGGAGACCAAACCTCCCACAATACAATTTTATCCATCAGAACAGTTCAATTCAATTTGGTTTTATTTATATAGTGTCAATTCAAAACACATGTCATCTCAAGGCAATTTACAGAGACAATTCAACCAGATCACACAGTTGGTTTGGTTAAAAGTTTTCTATCTAAGGAAAACCAACCGATTGCATCAACTCATTGACTTGAAAGCAACTCTCACCAAGCATGCTTGTAACGACAGTGGAGAGGAAAAACTCCCTTTTAAAAGAAAAAAAACGTCCAGCAGAACCAGGCTCAGTGTGAGGGCCATCTGCCCAGGGCCCCTAGGGTTCAAGGAGTCAGAAGCAGACTTATGCTAAGTTCAGAGCAGATGTGCTTTGAGTAGCAGAAACAGCTTGTTTACATGTAAAGTCTAAGGTTGACGTGCATCAAGCCACATCAAAAGGCTGAGAGCTTTGATTCAAAGACCACAAAATTTATATGGAGTGTTTATCAAGGCTCCATTCTGGGGCCCCTCTTATTGAACATCTTCATGCTCTCCCTAGCTCAGATTACAGCAAACAACCAAATCAGTTACCATAACTATGTAGACCACACAGCTTTACATCACAATGTCCCTTAGTGACTATGAAACCATCAGAGGGTTGGGTCGATGCTGCCTGTGTTTTCACTAGAACTAGGAAAGTAGAACACTTCAGCTAGGTCAGGTCCTAAAATCATTCTGTTAGTTTATAAATCACTGAACGGATCAGCACCTCAATACAACACAGATTGGTTGTCAGTGTATCAAGCTCCCAGGCCACTTAGGTCATCTAGTTAACCGAACATAGAAAAACAACATGTAGTTCCTATGCTCCACCCAGACAAGTGGAGCATAGGAACTAACTCCTAGAAGTTCTCCCAAAAAGTGTTTTTTTAATTCAAAGTAAAAAAAAAAACCTATTAGTTCAGAACTGCATTTGACTGTTGAAATTAAACTGTTACCTGAAGTATTATTAGTGTGATATTAATTAGGGTTAAAGGTCCAACTGTTTTATTTGTTTTATTACCTGCTTTTATCATGTTTTTATCCTTATTTGCTATTTTTCTGCTTTTATTTTTATTGTATTGTATTGTCCAATTCAAGTAAAGCACTATGAATTGTCATTGTACTGAATTGTGCTATAGAAATAAATTATCCTTACCTATATTTATGCCATCATCGAAGGATGCTAACATTAACCCAGCTCGTTATCACCATGTCGGTCTCTATTCCACCAAAGGAGTGACTCTAATAAAGAAGAAATAACATGGGATAAATGAACCATGGCTCTTGGCTCATGTTGCTAATGCTGTATCCACATGAACATGCAAATCCCCGTCAAATTCCCGTACCCCCTTGAGAAAAAAAGGGGATATGAAAAAGGGTGACCCCCATTTATTTTTCTATTTATAAAAATGACTTCAAAAAACCATTTTAAAAGGATTGTATATGTAAAATACCAGGTTGACTAGCAGATGATTTTCCTGAGTTTCCATTGCATGTCTTAGCATCATGTATTTTTTCCGAGCAGGTTTTGTGTTTGTAGCATTTTTGAAATTAAACTACTTTTAATTTTCTGATATTATAGCATTTTGCAAACTGTGTACTATACAGTTCTGCTATGCTTGATGATTAAAATCATTCAACAGAAATTACCCGTACAACACAAACCTCCATGTTTGAATTGCAGAAGGGAACACTTCACCCTGCCAACTGACATCCCAGCCGATTTGTGATCCATTGTCAGATTATGATCAACTTCACATGTGTTGTCCATAACCATTCTAAATGTAACATCCCTAATAGTTTTCTGATTGCATAAAAACAAAGTGCAACACCAATAATTTGTCCTTGTGTCATAAGAATGATGTCCAAGCTGAAATTTCATAAATCATGATTGACTGACGAAAAACAGAAATGCTCAAAAATCTATGAACCAGAAATAATATTAAATCTCATCACAAAGAGTATTTACTCCTTATTCCTACAGTTTCATTCAGAAATATATAGAGTAACATAGAATACAACAGATGCACTGATCCAATACCCGGATCAGATATGGGTTCCTATATAATCACTAATTAGCTTGATTGGATATTGGATGAACAATGCAGATCCAGCATTCGGATCCAGTCATTTCTTTGTTTATTAATAGCAACACAGTTATAGCTGTCTAAAGTGAGTTCAGTCAGCTGCTATACTTTATATTACACTTTAAAATAATAGTTTTGTACTGTAATGACCAGAAAACGGAAGACCCAGAATTCAACCAAAACAACAAGAGACGTTTAATCAATTTATTGGAATCAGGAACTACCGCAGGGAGTCAGCAACTGGAACTTCTGGATGGCGATTGGACAGTTCAGTGACTAGAGAGAAAGAGAAGGAAATGTTTTTAGTATTTAATTCTTGCTCAGTAATCATCTCTGTTTGTTTTGACAAACTTAAAATTTTTCTGAAGAGGCCAGTTGATATGTGACATCACTGGTGAACATGGGAGAATTCCTGAATCCGCCCAGGGAGATTTGGAGGAATCCTTCTTTGACGGTTAATCATTGGCTCTAGGGAATGCACAGGGTCAGATCCTTGAGATCAGAGGCAGAATGATCAAGGGGACAAACCAGAGCTCAGGGTACAAGAGCAGGTCCCGATTTAAAGCCAGGTGATCCAAGATCAAGAGACAAAAGTAAAATACATCCGCTTTTGTTGAAAATACAAACTGGGAAAGAGTCAGTTTTTGTCACGGTTGATTGAAGGTTTTGATGACCCAAATGCAGAGATCAGGAGGCAGAGGTGAGTCCTGCAGATTTAATCATGTACTTAGGCAGAATCTAAACAAATCCAAAGCCCAAAGAACCAATATATCAGCAGACGTCAGGGAAAAACTCAGGTGGGGAGCCAGAGATAAAGAAGCAACAACAAAAATCACAAACAAACCAGCACTGAATGACTGCAGAGGAGGTGTATATAAGGGGAACAGAACAAAGGATGGGCTAAGGAGCTGAATATATGGAGAAGGTCTGAGTGACACTAACTAGAAGGAAGCCAAGGGGAAAGGAAACATGCACACGTGGGCAAAGATTGGAACTAAAGGACCAAACCCTTACAGTAAACTGTTAGGGTTCCAGTTTGTGGGGGTTGTTTTGTGTTACCTTTTAGTGTCTCTGTGCATCCACCAGATGGTGCCATTGTTCCTCTGTTGGCCTGGAGGGCCTCGTCCTGCTCTCAACTACTCACACCTGCAGCTTATTGGTCATCACCGAGGAGTATATGAGCAGCAGGCTGTCACCATCTCCTCGCCAGAGTGTTTGCCAGTATTGGGATAATCACCTGATCCTCTGGATAAGCCTGGTCCTTCAAGCCTTGAAAGGAATCAATTCATCTCACTGAGAAAAAGGAAAACATTCACAGACCACTTCATGAAAGCTTGTGACTGTCCGCTCTGCTGCTCCTCTGGACCACAATAAGTCTGCGTGTCCGCCCTCCACCAAGTTATCTCCATATCTGGACAACCTCCCCCACAAACACAAACCAAGGAGCTTCCACAAGCTATTACTGTGAGTCCAATTCTCCTATTACCCTACATTGGCTTATTTTCCCATGGACTCTTAACTCACCACTCTGACCTCCCTCTAGAGTTTCCAGTTCCGGTTCACCTGACCGCTGGATTTTCCCCATGCTGAGAAATCCCTTTGTTTGTCCCTATGAGTTCCACAGTTTGTCTCTTTGAGTTCCACACCCTACAATAAACTGTTTTACTTTTACCCTGCCTCTGAGTTCTTTCTGCATGTGGGCAAACTTTGAAACCCACCATGACAGAAACAACTAAAAATACAATGGAATCGCACATTGCGTATATAGTGGGACAGACTCGTGCAAAAATGAAACACTAAATAAAATAACTTTACTCATGATAGGAGTTCAGAAGCACAGAAAAAAGATAACTCTAACAGATTCATTAGCAAAAAAAATTGACAAAAAACGTGGCTTATCATTCTCCTCCATAAAACAAAACACTAACTTCAAGAGGAGAAAAAACTGATATAGTAAATTAGTGATCCTCACAAAAAAAAAAAATAATAATGAGGGGCAGACAGGTCTGGTAAGTGCGGCATACTGTATCTCTCTCACCTCTTAATGAACAAAAGAAAAACTTTGATTAACTTCACAGACCTCTCTTTGAGAATCCTCTCACTGCTTCAGTCAGCATATAAACCGCCCCACAGCCTTTATTGCTGTGTTTTAATGCTCTGCAGACATAGATCTCGTTATTTTTTTACTATAGTCATATGAAAATTCTCTATCTCTTCTGGTTTGAAATGCTGCACAGACTGCTGTATTCGATGTGCCTTTGTTTTTTTTTTTTGTTTTTTTTTTATAACTTTCATAATTTGTCCAAATCAAGTGTGGGGGAGTTTTATTAAAATTTGTGTATAGCACAGTGAAAGAAGTGAAAAAAAAATCTGTGCAGATCTACCCACCCCAGTTGGAGCCGGTCTATACACAGTCAGTGTGAAATGGAAAACAATCGGATCAGAGAATAAAAAGTCATACGCAAACGATGTGTTCAGGCCTTTAGTCTGGACCACTATTAAAATAAACATCAATTAATCAGCAGCAGTTTGTAGGTATTACTGGTCACACAGGCAGTGTGCATCAATATAAAATACAGATGAGGCTAACATGGTCTTTCAGTAATTTTTTAAGCATTTATTTAAATAAAAATATTTAAGAGGGGAATTAGACATCTCTGTTCATATTTCAGCTTAGATTTAAAATATGAAAATCAAATGCATCATAACCAGTCAAGCTAAAAAAGTTGATAAACTCTTAGAATTTAAATAAAGGCTATTTTAGTGTAACTCTTTAGACATATATAAATAAATCATACGATGATCGGAATTCCTCATTCAGCTTATTCAATAGAACAATATGTAACATAACAATATTAAACACATGAAAATTAATTTGCAAAACATCCACAGTGATATATTTCTGTACTGTCCCCGTACTGTTAAGCCCTGCCATGCTATTAAAATAATTTAATAATGCAACACCATGAACAGGCACCTTCCCTATCACTGCCAGCGTCTTGTCCGACGGGGATAGGGAGCAGAGTGGGCATCGATGTTTGGCTTTATCACTGCCAGATCGGTCCCAGAAGCATGATCAGCTCATTTGCCCATGCGCAGATATACATCAGGGTTTCCATAAATAATGTAATTATGGTTCTAGAATTACTTATTTATATCCTTAACTCACTAAAGAATGCTAATATACAACTTTAAAAATGTTTTATGACTTTTCTGAGACAATTTTGATGCTTTTTCAATTTCTCTGTTAAACTGCTTCATCATTGGACATGTTCAAAGTAGTCATGTTTATCTGCATTTAAGTTGTTTCCTTCTTTAGGTTACGCACTATATACAATAAGAGACAAAAAACTCAAACAGACTACATTTATGTTTTACTCCAAAGCCAAAAAAGAAGTATATCCCAGAAGTAGCGTTGGATCCCATTTCCAGTAAGGATCGGACAAAGACGAGTGATAAAACAGAAAGGATTTTAAGGCTTTTATTTTATCAGGAACTACAGTATTAACCTTTAACACATTCTAGTTTAGTATGTTTACTATATTTGGGGAGGGAAAAACATAATTTAGGTCAAATGAGCTGATGGTACAGATGGTGCTTCCAGGACGGATCCACTAGTGACAGGCTTAAGCATCGCTAACATTAGCTGATCTGCTGGCTAATGTAAATTCATGAGGACGTTTGTAATTAGGAGATGAAAGTTGTGATTGTTTAGCTTTCTTCACATTACCGATTCTTTGCAAATCCTAAAGGCAAACCATTTAAAGTAAACTTTTAAATGTTATTTTGTATGTGAAGCATTATTAACCACCCTTCTCTGCCTCCGATTGGCTCACTGGTCGACTCATGCCTAAATTTAACCAAGCGTTAAGTACTAGAAAATTAGAAGCAGAGTAGAGCAGGTGATGGCTTCACCATGTTAGGAAAAAATGTGAAATTATGTTTAATAATGCAGATCATGGGGGATTTAGAAGTGGGTATGTGAAATGCTGATTGAAAAATAAGTGGGTGTATACCCTGGACCACACCAGTGGTAGAGAACCTATCTTTGATGTTAAATAAACCACCATTCATAAATACACTATATTGCCAAAAGTATTTGCTCACCCATCCAAATTATTGGAATCAGGTGTTCCAATCACTTCCATGGCCACAGGTGTATAAATTCAAGCACCTAGGCATGCAGACTGTTTTTACAAACATTTGTGAAAGAATGGGTCGCTCTCAGGAGCTCAGTGAATTCCAGCGTGGAACTGTGATAGGATGCCACCTGTGCAACAAATCCAGTCGTGAAATTTCCTCGCTCCTAAATATTCCACAGTCAACTGTCAGCTGTATTATAAGAAAATGGAAGTGTTTGGGAACGACAGCAACTCAGCCACGAAGTGGTAGGCCACGTAAACTGACGGAGCGGGGTCAGCGGATGCTGAAGCGCATAGTGCGAAGAGGTCGCCAACTTTCTGCAGAGTCAATCACTACAGACCTCCAAACTTCATGTGGCCTTCAGATTAGCTCAAGAACAGTGCGCAGAGAGCTTCATGGAATGGGTTTCCATGGTCGAGCAGCTGCATCCAAGCCATACATAACCAAGTGCAATGCAAAGCGTCGGATGCGGTGGTGTAAAGCACGCCGCCACTGGACTCTAGAGCAGTGGAGACGCGTTCTCTGGAGTGACGAATCGCGCTTCTCCATCTGGCAATCTGATGGACGGGTCTGGGTTTGGCGGTTGCCAGGAGAACGGTACTTGTCTGACTGCATTGTGCCAAGTGTAAAGTTTGGTGGAGGGGGGATTATGGTGTGGGGTTGTTTTTCAGGAGCTGGGCTTGGCCCCTTAGTTCCAGTGAAAGGAACTCTGAATGCTTCAGCATACCAAGACATTTTGGACAATTCCATGCTCCCAACTTTGTGGGAACAGTTTGGAGCTGGCCCCTTCCTCTTCCAACATGACTGTGCACCAGTGCACAAAGCAAGGTCCATAAAGACATGGATGACAGAGTCTGGTGTGGATGAACTTGACTGGCCTGCACAGAGTCCTGACCTCAACCCGATAGAACACCTTTGGGATGAATTAGAGCGGAGACTGAGAGCCAGGCCTTCTCGTCCAACATCAGTGTGCGACCTCACAAATGCGCTTCTGGAAGAATGGTCAAAAATTCCCATAAACACACTCCTAAACCTTGTGGACAGCCTTCCCAGAAGAGTTGAAGCTGTTCTAGCTGCAAAGGGTGGACCGACGTCATATTGAACCCTATGGATTAGGAACGGGATGTCACTTAAGCTCATATGTGAGTCAAGGCAGGTGAGCAAATACTTTTGGCAATATAGTGTATATTGCCTTGCTGCTTTTTCATTTTATTTAGTCTTTTATTACTAATATGTTTTTTCATTCTTTATGAGCCATCATAAAATGCACATTAATTGCTTATTCTTTTAATATTAATGTAACTTGTTAATTAAAGTGTTCCAGTTACAGTCCTAATCTGTAAATGTCAAAAATGCAGTGAGATCCTGAACACAAACATGCATATATAACAAATGAAGAAGCCCAGACTGTAGGAGGTGGATTTGGTGTGTTGTAATATCATAGAGCATTGCCTTGACAGCCCCTTAGTTCATGATTGGCCTGGAACCCTCTGAGGTTGTGTTTCCTTGTTTTTTATATCGCGGCTCATCAGATATCCTGGGCAGTTCTGGAGTTGTCTCATCTCAGCGCCTTGACACTTTGAAGCAGAGCCAAGCACTCTCAGGGAAAATTGCACTCCTTTTCTTACCGAGATGCCGGTGCTCTCCATCTGTAGTGCCTCAGTCATTTTGTTTCTCAGGCTGAATGCATGCACAAAAATCACTTCCCTGGCCTGCGCCCTGGCCTGCTTGCTGAAGTTCATCTGACATGGTGCAGTAAGGTAATGACTCAAGGTTAAGGGCTTGTCTGCCAGGTGCAGCGATGAGTGTCAAGGCTTCAGGTATCAAGTTTAAGGGCTCCATTTTCACAAGTATATCTGGAAAACAGCTTTTCCTCTCTTTCTCTGATGAAGAAGGGGTATATTTAAACTGTAGTGGGCTTTGTGTTTCAGGAGTAATTTAAATTTCATCAAAAGGTTTTGATACATATTCAGTCTAATTACATGAGATACAAGATAAAATTGTTAAAATGTAATAATTAAAGCTTTATTTGAATCTCATGAAACTTGGAGAAACACTTGAAGTGAGAACAGAAATTAGGATGTCAATGTGGTGCCAACCTAATCTGGGTGTAAAATATATAGTCTTAATTCCATTTTCAGTGGGATAATTCAAGCACTGACGCAGAATGCCAGCTTTAATTCTCATGCCAACATCAGCAGGTCCAGGTTACCAGTATTACCAGTTGATGAAGCCTTAATGAACTCCATAGACAAGGGTGCTGACTCTAGCTCTACAGTGGAAGTTATACATAGAGAAAACTACATGATTGGGCTGACCATGACTGAACATTAAGCTTGTAGGAGTAGTACCTTTATTATTGCACACAAATGACCTATTACCAGCAATCTAAACACGATCTATACTGTAATTCTATGCTGTGTTCTATTTAAAACATTTAACATTGAGGCTTAAAATTAATTAATATAATTATCTAATTATAAAAGGATGTGTTGTGTATCTATCGTGCGTATATGAATACAAATTTTCCCTTCATGTACTTTTCAAGAATTTTCGAAGTACTGTTTTCTCGACAGTAAAGGTGCATTCTCATCTAATGCGGTCTCCATGGCGAGGGCAGTGGATTTACAGGAGTGGAGAGTCCCTACAGCCAGTGGGGCATGCCACACAGTGAGAGTCAATTTAATGTTTCGTGGTGTTCCTGATTTCATGATCACGATCTGCCTCTTATCCACTGAGTGTGCCTGTTCCTGCCTTGGCTCAGTGGAGAGAGCAAGTTTTTTAGCATTTCGTAGTGTTCGTGTTATCCTGACCTGTTCTGCCTCTCAACCACTGAGCTTGCCTGTTCCCATCTGAACGTTCTGCCTGAACTCTCTTTGTACTCCTGGAACCCTGGACCAGCCTGTTCCTGTTCTCATCTGCATCCCTGATGCTTTGGACTCCTGGATCTCTGAGCCTTCCTGTTCTGATTTGTTTCGCTGACCTGGCTCATACTCCTGCTTGCCCTCATAGACTGCAGCATCTCGTTCCCTCTGGGCAGAGATGGCAAAAGTACTCACTTTCCGTACTTGAGTAAAAGTACAGATACTTGTGTTAAAAAATACTCTGGTAAAGGTGGAAGTACTGATTAAACTTCTTTACTCAAGTAAAAGTAACAAAGTACAGGCTTGTAAATTTACTTAAAGTATAAAAGTAAAAGTAGAAACCACTTTTTTCATGCCGTTGCCTACATTTTAAATGGATGTCTGCCAATAGGACTAGATCTCCGTTGTGTTCATTTTCAATCATCTCGTCGTCCATGCTACTATGCTAACGCCACCGCCACCAAGCTGCAATGATTTGCCGCCAATGAATACCGCCGAATCTGTCGATTCATCTTGTAGTGGTGCGTCAAATGCAATCCAATTAGATTGAATTTGGTATTGATGACGTGAAAAATAATAACGGTAACTCCATTGAAATGATTCAAAACCAAAGTAACGAGCCAATTGTTTCAAATGTAAGGAGTAGAAAGTACAGATATTTGTGTAAAAATGTAAGGAGTAGAAGTAAAAAGTCGCCATAAAAATAAGTAGTAAAGTAAAGTTAAAATATCAGAAAAATCTACTTGAGTACAGTAACAAAGTATTTGTACTTCGTTACTTCCCATCTCTGCCTCTGGATGGCCGCCCGCCGCATCTAATTGGCAACCTCTGGCTTGATCCTGCTGCGTTCTATAGAGGTGTACTGAACTGTCAAATCAGAGTTTCCAGTGATGGACTTTGCCCTGTCCTAGCCACAGCCGCTGCAGATCCATAGCTCCACATCTGTTTCAATAAACACCTTTTATGTTATCATTTTCTGTCTCGTCTGAATTCTGGGTCCTACGTTCTGAGTTTATTACAGGCTTGGCGTTTGCAGAATGGATTAAGCAGGATGAAAGCCACCCGCTGGTCTTATACTGGAATTTCCAAATTTAATTTGTGAAATGTGTCTCTTGTTTTATCAATATTAAAGCTATACTGTTTTAATTAAGATAAGATTTCCCCATCATGCACCATCTATGTCCTTTGTCACTTCAGTTCAAGATCAAATATTTAATTCGCTGAGAACATTTACATTTATAGATGAAACAATTCAAATCTCTTTAAATGTTTTTATTTGTATTCATGCCATATGTGGAGATCAATTCTGATTAAAATAATAATTCCCCTATAAGATGACATCTTCTGAGCTTTATTTCTGCATATCTAAATTTCCACAGTCTCTATTGAGGATGTGAAAATACGTTTGATGAACGTGATGTGGGCATTTTGCACAGCTGGGCTTGTTTACCATCACATAAGTGTATGTTATATTAGAAAGAATTGCAGTCCATAACAAAATGAAATTATAGTTACATCTAAAAAGATGAATTTCATCAAGCGGCAGATTTTTGCATTACATTATTCTTGAGCAAAGAGTAGCACTGCATACATAGAAAAGTTGATTTAAGTAATTTGTCTTGGAATCAGGCCCTTCACTTGGAATTAATTGTTCCTCATAAGTGTAAGAATGGCAAACCAGTCCGACTCTATACAGACTTCATTTGTTTTAGTCAATTCAGTCAATTCAAAAAAAGAACATATTCTGACACTTGAAGTAATTTGGACGATTAATCAGCAGCCGCTGTAGTCAGATTTCTCAGTACTTTAAACAAAAGTGGGAGATCAGAGTTTGTAGGCAATAAAGGGACCAGTTGGTGTTCATGCTATTTAGAGCCATATCTGCCCACGATACAATTTCTGCTCAGTAAATTTGTAGATAAAAAAACAAAAAAAACATGCCCGGATTAAAGTAGAGGTGGAGATAGTAACCAAAGCTTTTACTCATCTTAGAGTATTAAAACCGTAACATTTTTTGACAAATAAAGTCAAATACTCAAGTAAGAGTAAACAAGTATTTGGTAAAAAAGGCTACTCAAGTATTGAGTAATTGTTGTAAACTTAAAAAATTGAAACAATGAAAGATGAAACAAAAAAATCTAAAGATGAAAATAAGAAAATGACACTGAAAAAAATAAAAAAAACTATTTGACAATGTATATTAAAACTGAAAAGAAATTACAGTGACAATTATTAGAGATACTGAAAAAAATTGAAACACAAGAAAAAAAGATTGGATAGCAGAAACCTAAGTAAAAAAAGAGATATAAAACAAATACATTTTCAGATTCAATTGTTTTCCAGTTTCACTATTCACTTATTGTCTTGCCCACGACCAAAATCTAATGAATTAGCAAAGATTCCCAAAGGAGTAAATCATGATAATCTAATTAAAATCAAAATAACTCCAATTGGGGAAAAAGTTAAAACAATTAAATGCGGTCTGTTTAACATAAGATCTCTTTCCTCTAAAAGTCTGCTAGTTAATGACTTGATTTGTGATAATCACATTGACTTGTTTTGCCTTACAGAAACCTGGCTGCAGCAAGAGGATTATGTGAGCATAAACGAGGCAACTCCTTCAAGCTATTTAAATTTTCACATACCCAGAAGTTCTGGGCGAGGAGGAGGAGTAGCAACAATCTTCCAGTCTGACTTACTGATTACTCCCAAAACAGTTAATACCTACAACTCTTTTGAACATTTAACCCTTAATTTCCCTCATCCAAATTTCAAGGCAAGAAAACCTCTTCTTTTTGTAACTTTGTATCGTCCGCCAGGTCCTTACTCTGAATTTTTAGATGAGTTTTCAGAGTTCCTTTCTGATTTGGTATTAAATACTGACAGGGTCATCATAGTGGGAGATTTTAACATCCATGCTGACATTGAAGGCGATAGCTTAAGAGCAGCCTTTAATGCTATCTTAGACACTATTGGCTTTGTTCAAAATGTGAATAGTCCCACACATTCTCATCTTCATACTTTGGATCTTGTGCTGACATACGGCATAGAATGTGAAGAAATAACAGTATTTCCTCACAACCCTGTCCTCTCTGACCACTTTCTAATAACCTTCAGGATTACTTTAACAGAGTTCTCCTCCCCCAAAAGAAGGTTCAATTTTAGTAGATCTTTATCAGATGGTGCAGTTATAAATTTTAAAGAATCTGCTTCACTTTCTCTCTCCTCTGTGTCGCTGAGCAGTGCTGCAGAGTGCAAAAGCATAGCTTATTCCCCTTCACAGGTTGATGATTTTGTTGATGGGGTTGCTAGTTCTCTGCGTACTGCCTTAGACAACGCAGCTCCCTTGAAAATGAAAACCGTTGAAAATAGAAAGCTTGCTCCTTGGTTTAATGCAGAGCTGCGTACTTTGAAGCAAAATGCTAGGAAACTGGAGAGAAAATATCGCTCCACAGGCCTGCGGGAGTCCTTCCTAGTCTGGAAAAATGGTTTACTGCTGTATAAGAGGACCCTTTGTAAAGCAAGAGCAGCATACTTCTCCTCATTAATAGAGGAGAATAAGAATAATCCTAGATTTCTTTTTAATACAGTTGCCAAACTCACCCAGAGCCATAGCTCTGTTGAACCGTCCATTCCACCTGCTCTTAGCAGTAATGATTTTATGGGATTCTTTATAAATAAGATTGATCTTATTAAAAATAAGATCATAAGCACTCCTCTATCCGCGATTGTACCTGAGGTAGTCATGGAATCTGAACCGGGTTTAGACTGCTTTGATCCAGTTGAATTTTCTGAATTAGCAAAATTATTGTCTTCATCTAAGCCTTCAACTTGTATGTTAGATCCAGTTCCAACCAGGTTATTTAAGGAGGTATTCCCTTTGATCTCCTCCTCCATTTTAGATGTGATTAATCTATCTCTGTTACAGGGATATGTACCTAAAGCTTTTAAGGTTGCTGTAATTAAACCTCTGCTTAAGAAACCGTCTCTTGACCCAGATGACTTGGTTAATTATAGACCTATATCCAATCTTCCTTTCTTATCCAAAATTCTTGAGAAAGTAGTTGCCAAACAAGTTTGCGACCACTTACACCATAATGAACTTTTTGAAGAGTTTCAGTCTGGCTTTAGAGCTCATCATAGCACTGAAACAGCTCTGGTGAAAGTCACTAATGATATTCTCATGGCCTCAGATAATGGACTCGTATCTGTGCTCGTCCTGTTGGATCTTAGTGCTGCATTTGATACAGTTGACCATAATATTCTTTTAGAAAGACTTGAATATTTTGTTGGAATTAAAGGAACAGCACTAGACTGGTTTAAATCTTATCTATCTGATCGAATTCAGTTTGTTTATGTTAATGATAGATCTTCAACACGCTCAAAGGTTACCTGTGGAGTACCACAGGGATCAGTGCTAGGACCAATTCTCTTTACTTTATACATGCTCCCAATCGGTAGAGTTATTAGACAGCATGGGATTAATTTCCACTGTTATGCTGATGATACCCAGCTATATCTGTCTATAAATCCAGATGAAGCTAACCCATTACATAGATTACAGGCATGTCTTGAAGACATAAAAACCTGGATGACTCTTAACTTTCTGCTTCTGAATGCAGACAAAACAGAAGTTATAGTCTTTGGACCAGAGTCTCTGAAAAAGAAGCTGATTAGCCAGTCACTTCATTTGGATGGGATTAAACTGATTTCAGATAATAAAGTCAAAAATCTTGGTGTTATTTTTGATCAGGACCTGTCATTTAAATCCCAGATCAAAGAGGTTTCTAGAATTTCCTTCTTTCATCTGAGGAACATTGCAAAAATTAGAAATCTCCTGTCCAGGGGTGATGCTGAGAAACTAGTCCATGCATTTGTTACTTCAAGGCTGGACTATTGTAATTCTTTACTATCAGGAAGTCCACAAACTGTAGTTAAAAGCCTTCAGCTGATCCAAAATGCTGCAGCCAGAGTTCTGATGAAAATTAAAAAGAGAGATCATATCTCTCCTATCCTGGCTTCTCTTCATTGGCTTCCTGTTAAATCAAGAATTGAATTTAAAATCCTCCTTCTCACATATAAAGCCTTAAATGGCCAAGCTCCATCTTATATCAGAGATCTGATTGTTCCTTATGTTCCTAACAGAGCACTTCGCTCTCAATCTGCAGGTTTACTAGTGGTTCCTAGAATTTCTCAAAGTAGAATGGGAGGCAGATCTTTTAGTTATCAGGCTCCTCTCCTGTGGAACCAACTACCAGTTTTAGTCCGTGAGGCAGACACTCTGTCTACTTTTAAGACTAGGCTTAAAACTTTCCTTTTTGATAAAGCTTATAGTTAGGGCGGCTCAGGTTATCCTGAGCTATCTCTATAGTTATGCTGCTATAGGCTTAGACTTCTGGAGGACATAAGGACCCCCATTTCATCATTCTGCTTCATTCTCTATCTATTCTCCTATTCTGCAGAATCTGTTAGTTCAATCTCTAACGTTCTGCTCTCTCTGCTTTTCCTCAGAGTAGCTTTGCCTCGTCTGTTCCTGTTTGGCTGTGACGTCATCCAGGAAAGAAACATCAGCTGTGCTGCTTCCATCAACACCCTTGTTTGTAGATGTTGGAGATTGGCCTGTTTTCCAGTGTGGTCCTGTTTCTCTGGCCGTGGCTGGGTGGATGTGCTCTCTTCATCCTCTGACATGGGAGCTGCCTTGGAGCTCGTCTGCCTGGCTGTGTGTTTCCTGGACGGGGCCGCCTTTTACAGCTGCTTTTTGTATCTCTGCTTCTGTCTGCTTGAACCCCAGTCGGCCTCGGCAGATGGCCGCTCACACTGAGCCTGGTTCTGCTGGAGGTTTCTTCCTGTTAAAAGGGAGTTTTTCCTCTCCACTGTCGCTGCAAGCATGCTTAGTGTGAGGGATTGTATTTGAGTCAATGAGTCAATGCAATCAACTGGTTTTCCTTAGATAGAAAACTTTGTATCAATTTGACTGTATGATCTGGTTGAACTGTAAAGTGCCTTGAGATGACATGTGTTGTGAATTTGGCGCTATATAAATAAACTGAATTGAATTGAATTATTCTGGAGCAGGGCTTAGATGACTGTTGTTTTGAAATGATGATTGTCAGCAGTGGTGCCTGTACAAAATATTGCCAGCTGTTGCATTTATGAACCCTGGGAACTTGACATTTTTTGCGCATTAGAGACATTCTATGTTTATATGACTGGTTTTACAGTAACAAGCTTTACTCATTTAAGATGATGATACCCATGGAAACCTGCCACTGCTGCAGTCAGTCAGGTGTTTCTTCTGCTTTACTTTGAGCACATCAGAAATATCCAACAAGCACTGAAAATGCTGTGTAAATCTATTTATATCATAATTTGTGTCATGGGTTACATTAAAGTTTAGAACAATAAGGGATTTCATTTTTAAAAAATAAATTACATAAACGTCAATTTTATCAATTTATTTATACAGTAGGAATAAATAAATCTGGAAATATAAACTGTAATGTGAACTTTAAAAAAGGGGAAGAGGAATGTAGAGGAATATTATTTCAACCTGGAGAGGCTTAAATTAGAGAAAAAACAGCAATAAGAAAATGTTATTGATAAAAAATTTTAGTAACTCATTTGGACTATTTTGTAAAACCCCAGTGTGCATGCTGAATGCAATTGATCTGCAGGTAGATCTAGGTTAAAAAAACTATTTTCCACTTTCGGCTGGCGGAATAAAGGTGTACAGTAGATGAGAATTTCAGTTCAGCAAGAAAGCTAGAATGTTCTTGAATCTGGAGCCCTAAGAGCAGAATCCTGTTCGATGATTGGCTGATATAAAGGCACAGTGCTTTGCCAGTAGGCTGGAGGGAAGGGGCATGAGGAGATTGGTCGCAAGTAAGAGCATTCCAGTTGGAGTTTAAGTCTAGGCTTAATTACATCCTGCATTCTAACACAAATCTTTTAAAATGACAACAACAAATAAATAATGCAACTGTTTGCATTAGCTTTTTTGAATTATGACAACATAATGATATTATCTTCAACCAACAAACTACGTTGCATTAGTTAAATTATCTTGGCATGTATGACCAGAGGTATTGTTAAATACCACTTAATTAAAGCAACAGTGTGTGATTTTCAGTAACATCTAATGGTCAGACTTCTGTGGCATGAACGGTTCTCACCACCGCTTCTTCCCCTCCAACATTAAGGAGGCTTTCATAGTACATAATGGATCCAGCAATCTCCAAATCGCCTATCTTATCAAATGCTGACAAGGTCTGTTTACAATGATAGTTTTATAAACAGTATTCTATTACATTAAGATTGTATATACTGTGACTGTGTTTAACATTTCTGCGTAGATAACATCATCCCAACCAGCACGGTGAAATGTAATATACACTCACCGGCCACTTTATTAGGTACCCCATGCTAGTAACGGGTTGGACCCCCTTTTGCCTTCAGAACTGCCTCAATTCTTCGTGGCATAGATTCAACAAGGTGCTGGAAGCATTCCACAGGGAGTTTGGTCCATATTGACATGATGGCATCACACAGTTGCCGCAGATTTGTCGGCTGCACATCCATGATGCGAATCTCCCGTTCCACCACATCCCAAAGATGCTCTATTGGATTGAGATCTGGTGACTGTGGAGGCCATTTGAGTACAGTGAACTCATTGTCATGTTCAAGAAACCAGTCTGAGATGATTCCAGCTTTATGACATGGCGCATTGTCCTGCTGAAAGTAGCCATCAGAAGTTGGGTACATTGTGGTCATAAAGGGATGGACATGGTCAGCAACAATACTCAGGTAGGCTGCGGCGTTGCAACGATGCTCAATTGGTACCAAGGGGCCCAAAGAGTGCCAAGAAAATATTCCCCACACCATGACACAACCACCACCAGCCTGAACCGTTGATACAAGGCAGGATGGATCCATGCTTTCATGTTGTAGACGCCAAATTCTGACCCTACCATCCAAATGTCGCAGCAGAAATCGAGACTCATCAGACCAGGCAACGTTTTTACAATCTTCTATTGTCCAATTTCGATGAGCTTGTGCAAATTGTAGCCTCAGTTTCCTGTTCTTAGCTGAAAGGAGTGGCACCCGGTGTGGTCTTCTGCTGCTGTAGCCCATCTGCCTCAAAGTTCGACGTACTGTGCGTTCAGAGATGCTCTTCTGCCCACCTCGGTTGTAACGGGTGGTTATTTGAGTCACTGTTGCCCTTCTATCAGCTCGAACGAGTCTGGACATTCTCCTCTGACCTCTGGCATCAACAAGGCATTTCCGCCCACAGAACTGCCGCTCACTGGATGTTTTTTCTTTTTCGGACCATTCTCTGTAAACCCTAGAGATGGTTGTGAGTGAAAATCCCAGTAGATCAGCAGTTTCTGAAATACTCAGACCAGCCCTTCTGGCACCAACAATCATGCCACGTTCAAAGTCACTCAAATCACCTTTCTTCCCCATACTGATGCTCGCTTTGAACTGCAGGAGATTGTCTTGACCATGTCTACATGCCTAAATGCACTGAGTTGCCGCCATGTGATTGGCTGCTTAGAAATTAAGTGTTAACGAGCAGTTGGACAGGTGTACCTAATAAAGTGGCCGGTGAGTGTATATTTGAGCATGTTTAAAATTTGACCATGCCTCTTGGATCCTAGCTGGCCTTGGTTGCTGCAGCCTCTTGCTGCCCTGGTGCTGTTTCCCCAGTGGACTTCCCTGGTGGACTTATTCCCGGCAGACTTATCTAAACCTCCACTGTGCTCCTACACTCTCCTCTTAAGCTGCCTTATCTCCCAGCTCTGGTGCCCAGGAGGCTCCTCCAAACTACCTCTCTGGTTCCTTAGCTTCAGAGGGGGGCACAGCTGATCATGGAGCTCTCTCAGGAACTGTTCTCACACAGATTTACTGCTGCTCCTGCCTGAGTTCATGAAAGCCATTTCACCTCAGTTGCCTGAGTGTCCGCTGAGAAAAAAACTCATCAACACCACAATGAGTGGCCCTTAAAATTGGTGCGCTTCGTAGAAGCCGATGATGTGATTATTGGTCAATTTCCAAGAACTGAGGATTGACTGGTACATGTTTACTAAGATTTAAGAGGAGCCAGGGTGCAGAAAAGAACTGAGCTTAGGAAGTCTGATTTAGGGAAAGAAGAGGACTGAAATAAAATTTTCCTTGATAATGATGATAGAACTCCCCAAAACCTGAGGAAGGAGCTCTGACACAAGAAGAGTCTGTGATGTGAGTGCATCATTTTACACTGTAAAAGCATTAATACAATTATTTTATCTTTGGTTACTTTTAAATACAATGACTTAAAACAAAGAATGGGGGTTTTAATTTATCATCAATTATTGTTCAAATATTAAATAGTTTAACAATTAATTTATATTCATATTATTTTTTTGTAACCTAATAGTTTCCAGCTAATGTGAAAGAAAACACAACTGGCACAATAAGGTAAATGTACTATTCTTTAATCCAGCATGTTGCTATGCAAAGACCCTCCTCATACAAGAGAAAACGCAGGTTTTTAAGGAATAATGCTTCTTATTAATTAATCATTAGTCTACTGACAGGATCAGTCAAATTTAGATCGGATTATCAATCGATAGCTTAGTTCCCTACAAATCAAATCCCTTCACAGTATTTTCCTCCAACTTTACAAAGAGAAGCCAAGGGATGTAGATAAAGTAACCCATCTTTCTTCTTGTAAGTATTTTGGCCTCACAGAGTGTGCTGAAGAGTAAAGTCTTTGAATTTGTGCTGTCAATTTATGGGATGAAGACTTCATCCCGACGGTAGATCAAAGGCTTTTACATTCCTGGGCCATATCCAGTCTTTGTAGCGTAAGCCTCTTAATGGAAGGAAGACAGAACATTTTCCAACTGTAGGAGTTAAAACATGAGAACAAGTTTAGAATATTTAATTGGATACTTGTACTGAATGTTCATTTGCATTATAATCATCCTCTAGGGGTTACAATTTAAAATCACTTAATACTATAATGTTATTAGTGCACCTTCAAGCAGTCACAGTCAGCTTCACATTCAGCTCATTACTTTTGTTACCCCACTCTCAGTCCCATTGTATAACTTTAAATATTCTGCCAAAGCTGGTGCAGCCGATATACAGTACTTCATTCTCTCTGTTGATAAAGGATTTCCTCAGGTGACAGACTAAGAAGAAGACCTAAATCTCCCCAAGACTCTTTTTCTAACCACCTGGGAAGGCATTGACTTGTCAGATGCCAAAAAATTCTCTGCTGTTTACTGAGCACTGTAGGCCGTAGTCAAGCTAAAATCAACGAGGCCATGTTTAGATTATGATCAAAAGCAGACTGGTAATATATTCCATAACCTTTATATAAAATCAATATTCCTGTGGCTGGCTAAGGAATTAATATATTCTTTTAAGAAAGATAGCTTCCTCAGGATTACCAAGTTGGAGTAGAGAAAGATAAAACAGAAGAGGTCAGTTTGGTATCATAGCATCTTTATTCATACACTGACGCATAATCATGGTTGTTTGGTTATTTGGCAACATCTGGATTCATTTTTGCAGATAGTAGATTTCCCTCTCCTTCCCCTTGTGCACTTAATTTTAGTGAAATATGAACAGTTTTTTTTTCAAACTACTAAAAAGTCAAACTTTTTCACTATAGAAGCCAATAATACAATTTAGCTGCAACTCAGCTTCTTGCTTGTTTGAATAGTGACTTGAAAAACACCCACAAGTAAGTAAAATAAAGCAATACCATCTAATGACATCCATGATATAACTAGTATACATTTCTAGCCAATTGAAAGGATGACATTAGATTATGTTATTCAGAGCACATGTATTTCCCGTCTTCATGTTAAGCCAGTCTGCTTCTTTCATTTGACTTGTTGGCTGCTTTAAAACAAAATACAAAAATGTCATGATCTTGTCACCAATGACTGGATTATTAGTATATTACTTTCACCTGCTTAGCTCCACCCTGCTTTCATCTGCCCTCATATGATCTACCTGTTCCAGCTCCTATTTATGCTGCCTGTTTCCAGCTATCAGTGTGAGATTATTCGAGCTGAGTGTGAGAATGCTCTAGCAAACCCTGTTGTGTATTGACTGCCTGCTCCTGACCTGTTTCTGTCTTTGGACTCCTGAGTTTGGGTGTCCCTGGTCCGGTCTGCTTCTTCCTGTTCCTGTGTTTTCACTGCTGTTTGGACCCTGCCTGTTTATGACCTTGGATCTGTCCCCTGACCCCGGCTTGTTTTCCCTTTGGTACCTCTGTATCATTCTGATCTTCTGGTCTGGACATCTGCTTTGTCACCTGCTCTGGATTCTGCCTCTGGGGTCTTCTGACCTTCTGTGTCTGCTGGCTTCCGCTCGTCAGTCTGCTCTGTCTCACTCCAGGAACTCTCTGAGTGACTCCAGCCATAAGCTGTGGAGCTTTCGACTGATTCCCACTCCTTCCTCTGGCAAAGACAGAACTAAGAACCAGGTTAGTGACTCACATGCTCGTTATTGTTCTCTGTCTGAGTCTAGTGCTCACTAATCTGAGTATCTATCTCTACAGAGAATCTAGCAAACCAGTCTCTTCTTACAAGTTGCACAATCCTGAGCAGTCAAACTTTTCATTTTTAAACAAATCTATTCTGTCTGCCTGAATTCTGGGTCATATTTACTGAACCTTGACAAAAAAAAAAAAAAAACAGCCAACAGCAACATCAGTTATCATTAACAGTGTGGTGTTAAAAATATTTGCCCTTGCAGATTGGGTCCTTATTTTTATTTATCCAATTTCAATATTTTAAAAAAATTAAACATTTCATATGTGAATAAAACATGATAAAATGGAAATAACCTTCAGTGTAATAATAAAAAATCAATACCCGAATACCCAAGTTGTGCTAGCAGCAATATTTTTAAAAACAATATTTTAATGCATTATATTCACCATTATGACACCTAAAACTGTTTAACATTTTGCTGCATTATCATAATTATTGTTAATGCAAATGTTTATTGAAATATTATATAAAGTACTTGCAGTATGACAGCCACGTCGAAGCCTGCATGTGTGTTGAAGAGATCTCAAACTAAAGTCTTAGAAGGAAATCAGAGATCTTCTTATAAGTTCTTCAACAAAATGTTGAAGGATGTCATTAGAAATTAGAGACTGACCTTGATTTTTTTTCCAGTTAGTTTTGCAAAGGAGAGGCGAAACTGGAGATAGAAAGGACTTGAACGCAGAAGTTGCTAAAGGCAGTGCATTGAGAAACATGAATATTTACAGACACACAAATATAGAACAAAATCAAAAGCCCTGTAACGTAAATTCTCCAGAGAACCTCCAAAGGACTCCAGTAAACAAGTAACAGCAATGGAGAAAGAAATAATAAGGTAAGGCAAAAACACTGTTGACTGCTTTCTATTAATATATATTATGGACCAACCCAAGCTGATGCTTTTCTATAAAATTAGCAAATAAAGATATATAAAAACCCTGCTCAGCATTGCTCAGTTATGTAGCAAGCCTACAGTACAAAACATTTAAGATGCTATTAATGTAATACAACTTGACATTTACACATAGGACTAATGAAACAGTGAGATGTTAGGTCACCACAAGCAGGCATTTACTGTGACAAAAAGCCAGCATTCACCCTGGGTTTAAAAGATACTAAACCCACATTAACCTACAATTCTGTACCAACAAGATTGGTACATTTTGAGAGATCTACTGTTATGCTTTTAATGGTAATGAGCAAGATGGTCTAATTAAAAAGAATAAAAAAAAAAAAGGTTTATGCTAATTTAGGCAGTACAGTTCACTAACTCACACGTCAACTTCATACGTATCTTTCTCCTTCAGTAGCTCCTTCCAGTTGAGGAGTCTGATTATCTTCTTGTATCTCCTGAACCCTTGGTTTTATAATTCCTTGTTGTTTTGTTGGTTGAATGTTTTTTGTTTGTGTTTTTTGCAATAAACCATGTCCATAGTGTTATGATGTTGGCACTGATGACTGAATTATTGATTTATTTTATCCACCTCCCTAGCTGCACCCAGTTTTCATTACCATTGACCAGATCCACCTGTTCCAGGTCCTGTTTAAATTGTTTGGTCCCAGCCATCGAGCCAGATTGTTCGAGCCGTAGGTGAGAGTTCTCGAGCATACACAGTCTGTCATTTTGGTTGCCTGATCCTGGCAAGTTTCTGCTCCCAGACCTCTGAGCCTGCCTGCCCCGGTTTGGATTGGACTCCTGCTGACTCCCTCTGCCTGCTAATGACCTTCGATCTTTCTCTTGACCCTGGCTTGGATTTCCCTATGGTACCTCATTTGATCTCTGATCTTCTGGCTTGAACTTCTTTTTACTTTGCTCCATGTTTTCTAGTTTTATTGGTTAATTCCTATTTTGTTGTACTTTCTGGATATATATGAGTTCTAAGGTTTTTATTTGTGGCCCTCTGCTGCCCTCTTGTGTTGGTCTCCTTTTCCCTAGCTCCTTCCTTGACTGCTCTCTTCACACCTGCTCCCAATCTGCTCATTAGTCCTTTCTTTGTTCAGTCAACCATAAATGCACTCCTTGTGCAGTTCACTCTATGCTGGTTTGTTGTCGTCTCTGGTTCCCCGTCGCTGTTGTTGTCTTACATCGTCTTATTCTGTCTCTCCACACCTTTCCCTGACTCCACGTGCTATTTACCCTGATGTCTCCATGGTTATGGTTTGTTTTACATTTCATGTTGGATTTTTGGATTCCTGCCTCAGTTACCTGTGTTAATTCATAAAAAACTGCAAGAACACACCCCTGCCTCTCAGTCTCTGCATTTGGGACCAAAACCACAACCAAACCCTGACAGTTTCTATGTCCAATGTTCTGAGTCCCCACACATAGTGGTTGCTCCCTTAAGGATCTAATTGCCTGATCATTTACTCATAATTTACTCTTTACTTCATCTCAAATAGTCAAAGAAGAAGAATGTGCCAAAAGAAGCAAAAGATGCATGAGATATATACACTATATACAGTGTGTCCGTGTATGACAGCTTTTTTTTTGTTGTTGTTAGGATTATTATACTGGATAATTGCACAGGGTGTTTACATGGGTATTTATTTAGATGGATATTTATATTTTATGTATAGTTATTGCACTGGAAAAACAGGTTATTGCACAGGATATCAAATAGTAATTGAACATTATACTTTGAACAGACAGTCCAAGTCTGAAAAATGAAACCACTCCATGGTATAAAGGATCGCAACATTGTCTTAGTAACTGGTCTAAATTCAATTAAGTTAACATTCAAATATGTTATATTGATTCCAAAGGGAAATTAAATGTTGCAGTAACTCTGGGTTATCTTCTAACCAGGTCTTGTAGGTGTTCATAGCTCTAGGCAGGAAGGTATTCTTTATCAGTCTGCCTTGCACCGGATCTGGAGAAGCATTTTATTGAAGACACCCTGTTGTTGTATAAAAAAGCTTCTGAGGATAATTCTCATTTTTTCCGTAATTTTCTTCACTTTATAAAAAATTCTCCATTGTAAAATAATCTCCAGAGGTTTTATAAGGGTTCCTATAACAGAGCTGGCCTGCTTAATGAGCTTATTGAGGTTTTTTTTTAAGTCATTAGTTTTATTACTGTTATCCCAGCAGATGATGGAAGAAGAGATCACATTCTCCACAACAGATGAGAAGATGTTAACGAAGATATGTAGCATCTTGCTGCAAATGGCGAGGGACCTAAGCTTCCTTAGGAAGGACCGTCTGCTCTGTCCTTTCTTGTAGATGGCTTCACAGTTGTGTCTCCAGTCTAGTTTTTTGTCCAAATGAACACCAAGTTATTTATACTCCTCCACCACCTCCACTTCTTCTCCTATTAGTTAATGTTTTAACTTGTTCCTGTTTCTTCTGAAATAATCATCCTTATTTTGTGGACATTCAGGATCAGATGATTGTTTCCACACCATGCCACAAAGCGCTTCACCAGCTTCCTGTACTCAGCTTCTTGTCCATCTTTGACGCATCCAACGACTGCAGACTCATCTGAGTATTTCAGCAGATGACAGGACTCTGTCTAGTACTGGAGTCAGAGGGGTACAGAGTAAAAAGGAATGGAGAGAGTGCCGTCCCATGTGGTGCTCCAGTGCTGCTCACTACTTGATTAGACAGTTCATCCTTCAGTCTAACAAACTGACCTGTTTGTCAGGTAGTGGGGAGTGTTGGCCTAGTGGCTAGAGCAGTGCTCTTGTGCTCTTAGAAGGTTGCAAGTACCCGATTCAATCCCCAAAGCCTCCACTCTGGTTTCCTGAGCAAAACTCTTAACCTTGCACTGCTCCCCAGGTGCGACACAATGGCAGCTTACTGTTCCCCAATGGCATGGGTTAAAATGCTGAGAGCGAATTTCCCCATTGTGGTACAATAAAAGGGATTTACGTTTTCTTTTTTTACATTTTAGTCTTTGATCCAGGTGGTTGTTGATGCCTGCACCTGAGTCTTCTGGAGTTTCTCATGAAGTAAGACAGGCTGGAATGTGTTCAATGCGCTTAAGAAATCAATGAATATGATCCTCACAATGCTGTCTGCCTTGTCTATATATGTTTGCTGAAGCAGATAAAAGATGTCATCATTAACTCCAACTACATGGTGATGACCAAACGGCAGGAGGTCCTGATAGCTGCTTGTTTGCTTAGTGAGATGAACCGACAGAAGTCTCTCCAGGACCTCTATTATGTGGGATGAAGCAACGCTGTGAATGTTATTGCCACTAGGGGAGCTAGACTAGAAACTTCCAGGTTTAGCATCCCTTAAAAAATGAAAAAGTCTCTCCATGTTTGGAAACTGATAAGAGAGCAATTTCAACCAAAAGATTTCCCCTGAATTCCCTTGTTTGCACATGTACAGGGCGCAAGATCGAAGTAAATTGGCTCGTAGCTCTGCTTTAACTGCAGGATAAGCTCACGATCATGAATTTCAAACATCTTTGATTTGCCATGTTGCTTATTTCCCATATCCAATGGGCACAAACTGGTATAATTAACATTTGTGTACTGTTCACCCTTATAAAGAAGTATTTTTTCAAAGAATTTGTGTGAAATATGATAGTGTGTTTTGCAAAAAGAAGCTAAATTGCTATGAATTCCAACAAGTCTGATTGTTGAATACCCTAAATAAAGGATTAAAACAAATATGTATTTTTTTAGCTAATAGATTTATTTATCAATTCTTTTAGGAGTTTTATTTTGTGTTATGTCACACATTCGATTAAGAGTTACAATTAATTAATTTTATTAATTCAACTTTATTTTATTTGTAGGGTTTTGTAAAGCTTAGACTTTCTTTTAAATCTGGTCCGCTAATATTAAGTTAGAGTAATCAATTAAGTAAAAAAAAATTGCCATTGATGCTTTGAAAAAAATATGTTACAACTTGCAAAATGTAGCTGCCTTTTAACTCTCAGAATTCAAATTTATGAGGTATAAGCCTAAACAAATAATCCTGAAAGTCTGAACGTTTTGAAGTTATGTGCTAAGTATTGAGAGAGTTGTAATAGCAGATAGGGTGTTTTGCTCTTCTGATGGTTTGTTTATTAAAGCAATTATCCCAGCAGAGCTTCCATTAGCAAATGTGTTGCTTTTGGTTTTGAAAGACACAAAATTCAAAGTAATTAGTTGTTTTTCAATTACATTTTTAATAATTGCAAGCTAAGTAAATCATAGAACATTTAACTGTGTTTTTCACAACTTCATAATGTTGCGGGTGGGACACCATTCCCAGATGTCATTTCCAACTTAAGGCGAAAGGAACAAAATTATTTTCCGATCTAAAACCGTTCTGACAACCGTTCAGTATCAGAAAACAGTCTTCCTCCATCCATCCATGCATGGGTACATACATGCATACATACATACATACATGCATACATACATACATACATGCATACATACATACATACATGCATGCATGCATGCATACATGCATACAAACATACATACATACATACATACATACATACATACATACATACATACATACATACATACATACATACATACATACATGCATACATGCATACATACATGTATCTGATTCTTTCTTCAATGATGTGTCAAAATGTCTCCTTTGATGTAAGTGTTTTGTGCGTAATCAACTTGTAAATGAAGCAACCATGCTTCAATAGACAAGGACTTTTTAAATTTCACCACACACAACAGAGAAATACATAATTAATTATCAAGGGACTGTAAAATCTAAAGGAATGTTGTATTTTATTAAGCTAAATTAATTGGAGTGGTTAGTATCACATAATGCATGTACTAATAAGTTGTTACAGCTCTAACCAAACAGTCGTTATCTTTTAATGACACACAGGGAGTTCAACAGCTTTGGTCTATTAATTTTAATAGGTTTAGTGCAGTTAATATTCAGCCTAACATACTGTTAAATTATCAAACAGCGAACATTTTCTATGCAAATAAATATATATTTTTTTCTAATACTGACAGCTTTATTCAAAATCCCCTTTATTGTGTGAGATCATGTGCACATATAAGGAATCTGACTATTGTTTCACCAGCTCACTGCTGACAGGTATTGGAGATGAATAAAGAAACATAAGAGTAAATAGGATTAAAAACCAGTATGTACATGTATACTAATGGCCTGATATGTGTGTGTGTGTGTGTGTGTGTGTGTGTGTGTGTGTGTGTGTGTGTGTGTGTGTGTATAAAGGAAAACCAAATAAGACCGGTTGAGGTAGTGATAGTCACTGATTTTGCTTCAAGCCATGTAGCTGACTATGTAGGCTGTAAGCTGTCCATAGTGTTTGTCAGACAGAGTGGAGGAAGAAACATCTCTTTGTAGCTGTTTTTTTTCTTACTTCTTTCAAATGGCACCCTGTAATACTCATCTGAAGGTATAACAGTGCCTTGGAGGAAACACATCCCGGGGTGTCATATATGCTGATGTTTCTTCAGAGGTAAAAGATGCTCCAACCTCACCTGCTACGACAAGTTAAGCCGGGCGTACACTGCGATTTTTTTCAAGCGTTGCACGCAGCTGTACAATTGACCGCAGGGTTTAGTCGTACAGCGTGACTTCACAGCTCACGATTTATGTTTTGGCTGATGTTCTGATGCGATCTAAAAACCACGTCGGACTCAGCTCCGCAATGAGATGGCGCTGCTCTGTAGCTCTCTATCCTGAAGCCAAACAAATAGAAGACAAATATTAAGCTCTATATAGTGAACCGCGCTGCCTTGGCAATTTGTACAATTTTGTGCTGAAAGTCCTAAAAAGAAAAGGCGACAAACTATTTGAAAAAAAGACATGGCTGAGCAAACGTGGCTTGAATGGTCTGTCAATTTTACAGACAGAAATGCATTTCACTCATTCCATTCCTGCCACACTGCTGTGTTTATATCTGAGAGAAAGAAGAAAAAGAATCCTTCTTTGCGCACTGAGGGATTTTCCTACGACGGGAGGTCGGGAGAAAATCAAACATGCCGCTCTAACCCCCTGTACACTACACGACTCCCAGCGCACGATTAGGGTGAAAGTCGGCCCGATCCAGAGATTCTCGTATGAGTGGGAAATCGCCCCGAAGATCGCAAAGGTGTCAGCAGACTCTGGTGATCCACGGTCATGTGGAGAGATGGCACTGTGAGCTAGGTGAGCTCCAGATGGAGGATGCCCATGATGTTGGTAAGCTTTTGCTAGGACAGCTATAAACCAACCTGGTATTTAAAATAAACCCAGGTTTACAGATAGACTCATAAAACTGAGGTTAAAAAATGAGCAATTCAGAAGTGAGGACTTAGTCATTAAGGTTTGGCAAGGTGGTTCAAGAAGGTACTCAGAAAGGCTAAAAGTCCAGTTTGCTGCAAACGACACCACGTCTGTCTGGGGAGTGTTCAGAGATTTCACAAACTACTGTATAAACCCAAAGTCCCCACACCATCACTTGCCTTACAAGTGAATTAAAACAATTTACCGACACATTGAGAGTCAAGTGGTCACCCCATCCTGATGACTCCTGTGCTCAGCTTGACCCACATTTTACCAGTTTTCTCCCCTCTCTACTCATGGTAGGTTTTTAGCTGGGTATTAGGCCTAATTGTGATGTGGCTTTATGTATGTATTTAACTGAGATCTTTAATAGACAGAGCTAACTTGACTACTGTCTTTTCTGTGAACATACGCAAGTCAAACAGAAGAAATCTTGGACAATTATAGCAAATACTAACTACACAGAATACAAGATCCATTTAAATTAAATGTTTGCTTTTTTTATTTAACTTAGGAGCTACATCTCAGGTATGTTCCTTTGCCTGGTGGAATTCAGAGAAGTAGCAGGGAGAGCAGTGCAATTAATTGGCTCGCTGGTGAAGTGGGCTTTTCTGAAGTGTCCTTCTATGAGCCCTGAACTAAATCCTACTGAGCATATCTGAAAGGAGATTAAACATGAGGTCTCGAAAAAGCACCCTTCGAACCTGAGACTACTGGAACAGTTCAGTTATGAGGAGTGGGACAAAATACCTTCTGAGAGGAGATAAGTCTGATGGACAGTTAACAGGAATCCATTGACTGCAATGATAGCCTCAAAAAGTTGTACAACAAAATATGAAGTTAAGGGTATCATCATCTTTGCCCGTGGTTGAAAAGCAATTCCTGCCTTTCGTTTGTATATTTTGATATAATTATTATGACTACTTTTGTCAGATTCTATTTATTGATGTAATGATTATGATGTAATGATTATAGGTATCTATTTTTGTTAAATTTCATACACAGGTTGTCGAGGATGAAACAAAGTCAAACTTCTGAGAACTTCTGCCCCACAGGGTATGTTTAAAAAAAACAAACAAAAAAAACACCTTTCGATGGTCTGAAGACATTGATAAACAAGATATTATTAGACTACAGTTTTTTCTCTTCTCTTTAAAAAAAACGTATGATTGTGAATGCCTTTTTTTTTAGTTGTTTTGAAATCATTCTTTTATCATACATGCTACTAAAGGATGAGTATTTTCCATTCAAACAAGGTTGTTTTTGACATAGACTCTCTTAATATTTCAATGTTTAGTTGCTCACCACGCTTTAAAGAATTTCTTTTCCCCACAAAGTATTAATCAGAAACCCACAGTGATAACAGATAACATATTTTTCGAAGTATTCAAACATTTAAAAAGAAAGACACAACACAGAGCTGCAAACAAAAACCTTGAAGATAATAAACAGCATGAATTTTTGAGCTAATTTACATTACAAAGGTCTACTGCTTTGTTACTGCAGCTGAAAAACTACACAGTGGTGAATAAGAACACTATTTTTGCAGTAGAAATAAGGTCCAAGTTTGTATAGAAAAATGTCAAATGGGAATTAAATGAGCAACTCATCTTCCTTTAAGCTTCATTCAGTGCAACGAAATCCAAATAAAGAAAAATCTTTACTATTTTGAGACTTTGACTATTTCTTTGAACCTTACAGCCGTACCTGTTCTGAATAAGAAGATTCTGAGTCACCAGGAGACTGACATGTTAAACCTTTAGAGTGTTGCATGCTTTCACTCCCATATACATCCCAAAGGTCCCCTGAGGAGAAGCACAGAGGTGTTACGACAGCAGGGAACTTGTTGATCTGAGGAAATTCGAAACCTTCAGAAGAAGTTTTCAAGAAAAGCACTCAAACTGCTGGCATATTTTATGTCCCTGGTGCCACTGAAGTGATTTCACATTGCAGGATTATTGTGAGATTAAAGCAAGGGCAGGACATCCACAACAATACATTTTGAAACTCTGAGATTATTTTTTAAGTAGCAACTGTTACACCCTTTTCCATTTATTTTCTTTAATCTGTAAATCAATTAAAATCAGATATTTTATCTCTATTTTATTCTCCTCTTTCCATTTGAACCTTCCATTGTTGCTGTAGTATTAATATTGGTGACATCCTGTATAATCGCTGCAATGGTTGTTTTCTTATCTTATGAGGTTTATTCTTGAAGTCACTTTTAAGTGGTGTAACTATGTTTTATGTCTTTTGCAATCAACACACACATATTGAAGTGTTCTTTTGAACTCCTATGATTCAAAATGAAGAAAATTATTCTTTTTAACCACTATATGGGTCTCTCATGGATAAGAGATGCAGAAGCAGAGAACAGGGGTTTATTTTTGCATGTGTAACGCAATATTCATCACTTATGCGGACCTACAGTATAAAAAGAGAATGGAGAAAGGAAAAACAGAATTAGCAATTACATTTTCTGCAGCTCTTATTCTCTCTCATTTCATCATTCAATGTCAGAAACTATTGATGTAATAAACTATGAAGAAAGCTCCTAGAATGTTTCAGACTTCAGAGGCTTTCCATTCTCTATTTCTCATTTGTCCAGTGACTGTTCTCAGTCTTAAAGGTGCCTTATTCAGAGAAAGCTCCATGGGTGTAGCAACTAAATGTATGAAAACAGGGGAAAAAATGTACGGCTTTAGTTCCGTACATTCTGAATTTTAGTTTAAGTATTTCCTTGAGTACTGTCATTACGGAAGAGGATTAGGGCCACTGAAAAAAAAAAAGTTAACTGATTTTAAAATTTTATTTCAATTTAGTATTGGAAAAAAGTAAGAATTCTGACTTTTTTTCTCAGAATTCTAACTTTAATCTCAGAATTCTAACTTTAATCTCAGAATTCTGACTTTTTCCGCAGAATTCTGACATTTTTCTCAGAATTCTGACAGATAACAAACATGTTAGCAAGCCATAGCCATGTCTGTTTTAGAGACTAGCTCACTTGTTTCAATGACCTTCTGCTCCTCCATTAATGAGGGGACCCCTCGGGCACGTAAAAAGTAACCTAATTCCATCATTTTCCACCAATGTGTAACTGGCCCTCTCAAACAACTAACATCTATGTCAGTAAAGCTGAGTGCTCCACATCTCTTCCTTCATGGAGCCCATCTACATTAAAATCCAAAATTCGGAGATTAAAGTCAGAATTCTGAGAAAAAAGTCATAATTCTGAGATTAAATTCAGAATTCTGAGAAAAAATTCAGAATTCTGAGGAAAAAAGTCCAGAATTCTGAGATTAAAGTCAGAATTCTGACTTTTTTCTCAGAATTCTGACTTTTTTTCAATACTAAATTGAAATAAAAAATAAAAATAAATAAATCAGTAAACCTTTTTTTTTTCAGTGGCCCTAATCCTCTTCCGTAGTCATAGTCTTTGGCCGCAACAGAATTTATTTTACAGTGATCCGATATGAATTCTTCTTTAAGTTTTTTTTTTTTTTTGTGGAAAAAAACATGATATGATCATAGTCAAATATCAGAAATTATAACCATGAAAATTTTAACTCTTCAACAGTGATAACAGGAATATTGAATCACATTCATTTCCAAATTGTCTCCCCATTTGTTAAGTCAAAATCTTACTAATGCTTTCTAAAAACCATCTTATTTGTTCTCATGAACCCAATATAGTGAATAATTTTGCTTTGTAAGCTGATATAGCTAACGGCATAACTAATTAGAAAGCTGAATGGTATATCTAAATGACAAAATACACATGAAAAGAAGTGGCAAAAACTATTTTTTTATAACCCTTTTGTAATTTTTTTCTCTAGGTTTTCATCAAATACACTTTTTTTTAACATTAACATTTTTCTTCCATTATATTCACCATTGATTGCTGTATAAGGCCAGAATCTGTTAATTAAAGTCCCCTAATGAGTTTTTTATTATCATTATCCTTGCCTTATTAATAAACAGATGCATTCACATTCATCCAGTGTCTTCGTGTGAGTTTTCTATACAGCCATCAAAACAGTAAAAGCCCTGATAAAAGCCCAGCGTTCCCATCTCCTGGGGCTTTGTAGCATTAGAGAACAGCCTTCAATTTTCAGCTTTCTATCCATCTCAGCAGGGGTGGGTATTGTAGCAGAGGTGAAGCTGACAAGAAGCTGAAGTACTTTTGTATCTCCCAGCCTTTGTAAAGGAAAATGGCTTGTTGAGTTTTCAATCTCAATCCGTCTCTAAGCTTCAAACCCAACATCATCCTATCGTAACACAACAAATCCTCATGCTCAAATTTAAAACATTAAGGTGACATTCTCAAAAGTGTTTCTATTCTAAAGGGGATTAATACTGTGCATGTTCTTTTTATTATTCATATGTAAATTAAAATATTCACCTGTGGTGCCTTGTTTATCCTTAAGATTTTCTTTGCCACAGGACAGCACTTTGTCATGCCTGAGGAGCTGAAGACAAGCACCTGGACCTTTGATGATTCTGAAGTCGACAGGCGGGTCCCAGGGCTTTGTCACTTCACTCACAGTGTTATCTCAGTGCAGATAACAGCAGGATCTGTTAGCAGGTGCCATTCAATCGTGTGTGGGAGTGCTGGGGCCAAGTTTGATAACTGAATATGACACTTAAGCTAGAGGGGGATTTTTGACAGGAGACAGCTTCATGTTATGGACTGTAAAAATGTCTATAAAGTGTGCAAGGAAGTCCTGTAAAAAGCTTCCTGTTTTGTATGACTACTCCAGTTTAATTCTGTTTTTGAAATTAGTGGGAAAATAAAGTATTTGCTGGCGCCAATAAGTGTTCTTTCCATTAAGTATTTAATGTAAATTGTTCTGCAATCAGTGATAATTTTTTTAACTGAACTTCAATCAATTAATTCTTCCTTATAACAGCCTTTTTTCAAGCTAAACTATAAAATGAGATCAAATGTTCTTTTTAACTGTTAATGCATTTTTAATTTCAGGCTATATTGTAAAAAAATGAAGCTTTTTTTTTACATGTTACATGAAGCTTTACTATCTGAGCTATGGTTACACTATAATCATAAAGGTTTAGACAGTGACAATTCTTAAGTGTGCAGTAGGACATAGATGATCATGAGCTGTTGCTAAGTATCAATGAAATATCCCCCACATTTTAACATCAACAATAAACCACAATCTTACAGTAGGAAGATTCCATGTTTTTATGTTGCTGACTTGTGACTAAATATGGATATTGAAATCAAAACTCAAAAGATATTGAAATGACCTAATAAAGTACCGAGTAATTGTATTGTACATAAATTAATGATTTCATTACTTTAGAAGCATTAACAGGTAGTATTCATTCATATTTATTTTATTATTTAAAAATCAATGACATGTACATTTTTCTAATTTACTTCAGAACAAAGTTTATTCATAGTATATATATATATATATATATAGATATATCTATATATATATATATATTATAAGTACGCATATATCATACAATGATGGACCCCTGATTCATTTATGTTAAATTTATAAAGGCATCAAGGCAATTCCTCTTTAAGCAGTATGATTAAAGTTTCAGGGTGGATCCAGGTTCAGGAGTTTATTTAGGTGTATTTGTGAAGTATATTTTTTGTAAATACTTCTATTTCTTTCAATTTGATTTCTTTGAGGAAATTGCTGGAGATAATTAAATGGCTTGCCTTTTATAGTTTTAATACAGTAAATTTGAAAGACTAAACCGAGCTGGCTGTGCATTTTCTCTCTTTGGTATACTTTGTTCTACAGTCAGCAGGATGTGCCATAGCTTAAAGGCATGGAAGCTAAATAGTTGTTTTTGCTAAGCTCGATATTTACAATAATTTTCTGATTTTAAGCTAATCTTGGCTAAATCCTGTATTTACAGTTTAAAATGTCGAATCTGCAGGAATACAATGATATTGAGTACTAAAAGCAAAGTGTGTCAGGCTGAAAGACAACCTTCATGACAACTGACATTTCCCCATGCTTCTGAGTGTGGAGGGTGTGTACAAAGGAATGAGGGCGGGTGGTGACTGAAAGCTTTCCAGACAAAAGGAAAGTTCAATACGCTCAACAACGGTCTCTAAAAATTTTAAAAGGTCCCTTTCTGAGGTCGATTGGGGTCCTGAAAACCCTTCTGGTTCCCTGTGTGAGTTTAAAATAACAAGTTTCGTCATGCTATTTTTCTTTCAAGCCCCTTCTCTGTTAGGAGACCAGCAGAGCTGATGCTCTGAACATTGAAGTCTTTGACCCTTACATCAGCAAGAACCCTGATACTATGCCTGATTAAGGTGTTTAAAAACATTGCCCATTAAAAAATGCCATAATGATCATTCTTCTATTTTTCCTGTCCATTAAACATGATGTCTTTTATGTTAGGTATACCATGTTTTTTAAAGTTGTATTTTATTTGCAAGGCTATTTAGGACTCACTTCTACATCAATGGATGTTTATTGAGCTGTAGCTCAACAGACATAATATTAAAAATGTATCATTTCAGATTTAAAAAATGCATCTGATTTACATGCAAAGTGTACGGGTACGGCGTTGAGAGGTTCAGCGCCGGCAGAGCGTTGGGAGTGGCGCATATGGGCGGTCTAGTTCTACATCTGAGCGTTCGACGCCGGAGTTCAGAAAGCTGAACTTTTGGCGCTAGACGCCAGAGCTTCAACCAATAAGAAAAGTTAATCCAGGAGTTTTTGGGGGGGAGATAGACCCTACATGCAAGCTGTTATTGTTTCTGCAGAGCTGTCTCATATGAAAAACAAAAATATTCAATTCAATTCAGTTGTACTTTATTAATCCCTGCTGGAAAATTCAGTTTCCCTGAAGGGAAATTCAGTTTTAATACAGGCCATCCAAGAAGACAAAAACATACAGAAAGGCATTACACAGACATTATACATGGGGGGAAGTGGTGTCCGAGGCCTTGGTGCCATAAAAATTGCTTTCCATATAGTAAAAAAAAACAAAAGAAAGAGATCACAATCAAATCCGACCTGAAACTGCAGGCTAAGGATAAGATTTAATACACTAAGTTTGTTATTCAAGCTGCCGATAATCACTAGCCTAGTAAACTAGCCCCACCTACCAGCGGCCACAATCATTTTGCCTGCAGTGGTCTAGCCTTGATCAATGCCCCAGGCCCTAGAACTGGCGGGCCAATCACAACGTAGAGATGTGTTTAGAAGTTTTGGATGCAAAGCTGGCGGGGTTTTGAGGGCATGATGACAAAGCTGCATGACGCTGGAGAAGCACAACAAGGAAGATGGCAGCAACTATTGAACAGTTTTGGTTTGACTCAGCTTTGGATTCAGTTTGGAAGGATTAGACTTTGAGTTTTCATTGAAACGTGAGCAGGAAGAGGCTCTATGTTCATTAATTTTCAAGAAGGACGTATTCGCCGTTTTACCGTCAGGCTGTTTGTTTACAACCCCCCACCAGCTTCCTGTCGCGCTTCCTACGTCACAGTCAGTTGTGCTCATTGGTCAATAGGCACAGACAGCGGTTGTTCAGAAATAACGGGTTTTCTCATCAACAAACTTCCAATGTTTCATTCATTGGGGCCAGACTCAATTACACATTTAATCTCACATTTACTCTGGTTTAAAAGGCTAGGTAATGACATCAGTTTATGCCAACCGGAGGTCACTTAGTGTTGCTTCAGTGTGGAAGTTTGCCAAAACAAAGTCAGACTCCATCATTTTCACTGGTCACCTCCCTGATCTGACCAGTGATGACATTTTTAGTCACATGTCATTATCCAACCACTGTCTGTCTAGGTGGTGAAAATGATGTGGGCTACATGGATATTTAATCTTTTTGGGAAAACAAGGTCTGATTGGGAGAGATGGAGAGACATCCATCCCACTTTTGATGGTGCAGTTATTCTTTCTTGGAGTCTGGCCAAATCTATTTGATCTCTAAAGCCCTGGCAGCACACGGTGCAGATGAGGAAGCAGAATCATAGTTTAACACACCTCTTTGCAGCCTCTCTACTGGTGCCCACTCATTCATTCATCCAGACCCTGTCTTGCCAGCGACCATATTCAATTTTTTTTGATAATCAATTAATTTATGTTGCCTTACAGAAACTTGGCTACAGCAAGAGGATTATGTGAGCATAAATGAGGCATTAAATTCTAGTAATTTAAATTTTCACATACCCAGAAATTCTGGGGAGGAGTAGCAACATCTTTCAGTCTGACTTAGATTACTCTGAAGCAGTTAATAATTACATCTCTTTTGAAATGATTAACCCTTAGTTTCCCTCATCCAAATTGCAAAGCAATGACACAATGCTATGATTAATCAAAGGCGAGATTGCGTGGAAGCGAGCACTCTTCCATGTTTTATCGGCCATCAGCGCTTATAATATTTAGAGTTGTCACCGAAAAAAGTTGACATAATAAAGAAAATAAGGTAATTTTCTGTTGCAGTGTCTGGCAGGTGGGCAGAAAGAGAGAGAAACGGTCGGCAGAAAGAGACACCATGAAACAGGTAAACAAAGAAGTGATTTAAATCTTTTTTCAAAACTATGTAAAAATTATGTTAAATTCTATATATATCAGGCAGCTCATTCATTAAGACATCATATCAAGCTTGGGATACTTTTAGCTAATCCCTCATCCATGACCGTTTCTGATCACTGTGAGACACTTTAGTTCAGTTCAGTTTATTTCTATAGCGCCAATTCACAACACATGTCATCTCAGGTCACTTTCCAGTTCACCGGATCGTCCAGTCAAATTGGTTCAAACTTTTCTATCTAAGGAGAACCAGTGAGACAGTTGCACTGTTTTTAAAACCTCACAGATGCTTTTCAATATGCATGCGGTCCATGTTAAACTTTGAGCTAAAAACTTTTTTTTTTATAAATTACATCCTCAAATATTTAAAAATGCTTTAAGCTGTGCTCTTTGTTTCACAAAGAGTGACATTAATTTCTTTCTGAATGACTCTCTGGATCTGATATTTAGGAGTTAAATCAAAAGATGTGGCTAGATGTTAAAATACAGCGGACGGTAAATATCGTTGTATATGGCTTCAAACAAGGTGCCAGAATGTGCAAGAAGGCTTCAATAAAAATCTTTTTTTCCAGTTAAATTCCCAGAGATTCCCATAGCTTGGTGCGGGCTCAGCCCCCAATATTCCCAGGTCGGGAAAATGCCGCTGGTCCTTACATTGGCTTCCCTGTATTTCAGAGAAATGACTTTAAAATCTTTATGAGCGGATCAGCACCAAAATTCATAACAGATTTTATGTTAGTGTAGAAGCAACATTTTGTTCCTATGCTCCACTTATCTGGGACAACCTCACAAAAGACTCTAAAAGTGCAAAGAAGCCTGAGTTCTTTTAAGTCAGAGTTAAAAACCTATAGGTTTAGAACTGTATTTGACTGTTATAGTTGAACTTAACCTAGACTTAGACAGATTTATTTAGTCATTTTGTATACACAAGTGTAAACAAAAATAAATTTTGTTTAGAACAGCTCTCTAGACAATTTCATTTTTTAATGTGCAGCCTTGATAAGGTCAGCAGCAGTTGTTGTTGAGCTGCTACTACTGCCTCCAGCTCCTGCAGCACTCGCTTCTCCTGGCTCAGGGGAGGAAGAGGACGATGATGGTGATGCTGTGAGGGTGGTAGCCCCCCCTGGGTAGAAGAGGCTGACGTGGTTGAAGCAGCAGTGGAGCCATCGGCAGGTTTAGCAGCGAACAGACGATGCTGGAGAAGGTGTGGAAGCCGGTGGGGGCCAGGTGGAGCCGGCTGGAGATGTTTCAGCATTTGGCAGGGAAGCATCTCGAGTGCTCTCCTCATTTTCACCTGCAGAGGGCAGTGCTTCCCCTCTAGCCTGTGACAGTCTCAGAGGAGCCTCCATTCATGCAGAGCTCTTTGTTTCTATCAGTGCGGTAGAGCATCAGCCCCCCCAGGCCAACAGCACCGTCCGGTACTGCTGGACGCAGCCAAGACTCCGTCAGAATGATGGCGCAGCAATTACATATCTCCTTGTTTGAAGAGAGTTCCAGTCAGAGATTATCCATTTTGTTTTCCAACTAGCGGACGTTGGAGATCAGAATTGATGAAAGCGGAGGTCTGTAGGGATTTCTCTTTAGCTTTGCAGTTATCCCCCCTCTGCAGCCTCCCTTTCTCTGGCTCATCTCTTCCTCCCTCTTCTGGTATCCGTCCGTAGCATTCCGCAGCTTTATAAACGCTCAAAAATGTCAGTATTTAAAGCACTTTATGACTGTTGCTCCAGCAGGTGCTGGCCATCATAGATGCAGGTATGATGTCTAGTTTGTATCTTTTTAAGCAGCATATTTTGTGAAATTGTCAAGAGGAGCTTCTCTTGGCCGCTGCCTTTGAGCGCCGCCATGGTAACTGTGGTATCATAAGCTTAGGTTTTTGGTCCAATTCTTATATCCTCTACTACCTGCTTTTGTCTTCCTTTCATCTTTATTTTCTTTAATTCGCTTTTTATTTTCCTTCTACTTTAAAGTTTATGTAATGTAAATAACTGATTTTTCTCTGTACTGAATTGTTCTATGCAAATAAAAATGCTTTGCCATGCATTGCATTGCCGAAACCAAAGCAAAAGATGGTTCTGCTCTCTCTGTTACCAGGTCCAGATGGCATCAGCCCCATAAAACTGAAGGCATGTGCAGAACAGCTCTATGGGATTCTACAGCAGCTCTTCAACCTTAGCCCGACTTAGGAGACAGGTCCAGTGATGTGGAAGACCTCCCGCCTTGATCCAAATAAAACGCAGTCAGCACTTGTCAATAACTACAGACCCGTTGCTCTTGCATTCCACATCATGAAGGTCCTATAGAGACGCCTGTTGGCCCATGTGAGCAAGCAAATCAGCAGCTATCAGAACCCCCTGCCGTTTGCTTATTGCTGTGGAGTTGAGGATGAAATCATACACCTGCTTCAACAAACCCCCTGTCATGTAGATGAGGCAGACAGCATGGTGACGGTCATGTTCTTTGATTTTTTCCAGTGCGTTTCCAGTGCAGCCTAACTTACTTTGTGAGAAACTCCAGAAGACTCAGGTGGAGACATGCACAATTACCTGGATCAAAGATCACCTGACAAAGAGACCACAAACTGAAGAGCCAACTGCCTAATCAGTAGTTAGCAGCAGTGGTTGGGTGTTTAACGTAGTAACCACATGAACTAGCTACCTGTAACAGTACTGCACATGGCTGGCTCCTGTGTCTCATTAGTCGGTGGCCACTGAAGGATACAATATAGTAGAGGTTGTTTTGGGACATCTGCACACCTACTTTACTTTATCTACTCATGGTTAAGAAAACAATAGTTATGAGAAAAATAGTTGTTTTTGTTTTTTAAGTGAACTGAATCACAAGAATCAGTTTATTTTAACATTAATTTTAAAGATTTTTTTCACAGAATTGGTTCATTCACGCAACTACAGTTAAAATATATATTAAGCATGACCTTGCTGACATTTTGTGCTATTTAAGAGCTTTTCCTACATTTTCTATTCCCTCAAAATTAAAACGGATAATGTAGAAAGTAGAAATGCATGTATCAACCTTTGAAGCCATGGAGAAAAGTCTGCTGATATATCTTTGTGAGTTTTATGGTGGGTCAAATGATGTGCTAAACCTGTTCTGATTGATGATAAAAGGCCTGAGAAAGGGTTTCACAGACATTTCATCACTTCTATCTGTGTGAAGACGTAAGCACATGAAGATTTCAGTGCTATACGTGTGCAGACAATGTTACATAAATGCAAACCCTGTGTCTGACTTTCTTACAATGTCACCCTCTTTGATCAATCTTCAAACAGCACATCAAGAAAATTGGCAACTTCTCTTTTACTTTTAAAGCATTTCATTACCATGATTTATAATTTCTCCACCTAATTGGAAGCCTTTTTGTCAAGTACTCATGCTTTATATCAGATTATTTATATTGTACAAATATTAACATTTTGTTTTGTTAAGAACAGAATACTTAGAAATAGAAGACTCTATTTTTACTTACGGCAAAACCACTCGCGTTTGCACTCAGTTTGCAATTTTGTAACACACTTTGTACAACTGTTGGGAAAATCCAATGCACAGCACTCTTTTTGCGCAAATCTACAACAACTCACTGCTTTACACTCAATTTCAAAATGATCAACACCCTCCTAGCAGAGCTATACATATACATGGTTATTTACACTATTTTGCCAACTTTCTGCCACACTGTCACGTTAAAATTGTTTTATATAATTAGTTCAAATTGCAATCAGCCTAAGCAGCATAAATAAGCAGCAGATGAGCTGTCTGTGTGGAGTACAATGGAGGAAGCAAGAAGAGTGAGAATTAGAGGAGACAGAGGAAGAGGATGCTGAGGTTAGGAAGTAGGATGAAGAAGAAGAGGAGACGAGATACGTTATCGCATGGGGCAAAGTTAGGGCCCTGTCACACCTTACAGATTTATACAGCGAATGCCTGACGTTCAAGAATCTCTTAAAATGCTGGCTTACACTGAACTTTATGAATTTTTTTCAATTTTGGGCGTATACATAGCACATCCATAATGAGTCCAGAGGGTATGGCCAACGACAGCCTAACTTATGCATAACGCACGTGTAACCTGCACAAATTAACCACTCCACTTTTATTTTGGCGGGTCAAGCAAGCAGCACACTATAAGTTCTGGGTTAGAGGTGAACGCAGCATCTCCTCCATTGATGTTGCTGCTGTCGCTGTGGCTAGCTACTCATGTTGGCGTTTTTTCTGAACTCACTAAAATAAATTGCCAAACTTATTAAGACGAAGGATTCCAATAAGTGTTTCCTGTCAACCACTAGATGGTCAGGTTTTTTTTCATACCCCTGTTTCAACCCTAGATGGCGAGCCACCAGATGCTCAAAATAAATAGTGTGGTAGGACCGAACTATTTCTTGTTTTTTTCTTTCTTTTGGACTTACTGCCCTGGATCTTGGGAAAAGTTTGGACGGTTGTTCATTGGATCATTAAACATCTTCCGACAAAAGAGTGAACTTGAAAAAAATAGAA
The DNA here is from genome assembly GCA_030533445.1 of Cyprinodon diabolis. Classification (NCBI taxonomy): domain Eukaryota; kingdom Metazoa; phylum Chordata; class Actinopteri; order Cyprinodontiformes; family Cyprinodontidae; genus Cyprinodon; species Cyprinodon diabolis. Next base: position 40,504,669 of record CM060080.1, read on the forward strand.
AAAAGAGAAACTCTTGGGTGTAATCCTGGTTCATACATTCCTGTGTTCATTTTTTTTTTTTCAGTGTTATTTCTTATGTCTTGTTGTATTATTGTTTTTTTTCTGCATATATCAGAAGAATATTTAATTTTCAATACAGTTACTCAAACCAACTAGTTGCCTCATAAATTATTCACCCACAGGCTCCACAGCCGAACCTGTCTGATGTCTGTTAAACATCTATGGCCGTAGTCAGGCGCCTAGCCAAACCAGCGTCACACACGGCAGCGTAATGTCAATGAAATTATCCACTAGCCAGTGAGGGGGGCAGCGGTGTGCCTGGAGGCGCCCATCCTGCATAAAATAATTTCTTTGATCACGGAATTAACCTAGCTAGTGCTTACTGCCCGCCAAAAAAAAAAAATAAGAATGAATAAAAAGAAATAGAAAGAAAGAGGGTTTGCAGTCGCAGCAGATTGAGCGTCATGTCTGCTAGGAAGTTTGTTGGTCGTGGGCGTGAACGCAGGGGGGATCCATCACACTCACCTTCTCGCTCACCCTTTGATGGGGACGAAGTCTGGAGGAGATTTGACAATATCCTCCTTTAAACCCCTTTTTATAACAAAACACTGCCAATACATCATTGAATAGTAGCTGTAAGTTAGAAACACTTTCAGAGTTCATCTGAAACATGTCAGATACGTTGATATACGTTGGAAATAAGGTCTTGATAAGTTACGCATAAGTTACTCATAGGTTTTGGATAAGCTAGACGCCATGACTTATGAGTAACTTACGCTTAACATATGTCAACAATCAAATAACATACCTGTAACTTATGGCCCACGTATGGCATATGCTGGCATACATCGGGAAATTTTGAGCATCCTCCACTTATTTGTCATATGTCGACATGTTTCCGCATGTGTCAGCGTGGTTCAGGGTGCTTCATAGTGCTCATAACTTATGCAAAACGATCCATAAATTATCTAACGTATGCCAGCGCTTTTGCCAGATTTTTCGTACGTCAGGCATACGCTGTCGTAATCGTGAAGATGTTACAGGGCTTTTAGTTTCCATTGGGCTGCTTTGGTCCTCAACTGATTTACACATCACCCAGTCCTCACTGCGCTCAACCAACCCCCATACTCTTCATTCTTAAAGTTGATTGTAGAGTTGTTCTCTGCCTGGCCCTGGAAGGTCTATGACCGTCATCCCTGTCAATGCACAGCCCTTTTACAGGCAGTGGAGGAGGTATGTGGGGATATTGACCAGTCATCATATCAGGCCTCCATATATTTTTCCAAGAGATATTTTCCCCGGTGCTTGGACAAGAGGACATTATATATGATGTGGATGAAGTCTTGTGGTTGGACCCAGACAGACGACACAATGTCGACTGATTTTTTTTTTCCAGTGATTTTGTGTTTTGAGTTGGAAAACAGACAAACACTTGTTTGTTTTGATGGGGTAAAGAAACACCAATAGTCTGAAGTTTGTATACCTGTATGTTTTGGATCCCTTTGAGTTTACAGAACTATGACAAAAGTATCATTTACAACTGACATAGCCTACCTTGTGCACAGAGAAATGTTTGTAGTTGGTACATTAAGCGCTTATTAATATGATGGCTTGTGTTAACTGTTTGATACAAAAATATATTTTTTATGAAGATTTCAAGAGTTAAGCCAGGTTTATAGGCTTTTGCAAAATAATTACAATGTTTTGCTGATTTGGTGAAAGGTTTTCTTTGCAAAAATAGCCAATGGTTACCAGAAATGTGCTTAAGCCATCAGAAAGAAATATAGTGAAGGATAGTTAGGTTCCTTTTCAGAAATTATATATAAAAATAGGTAGTAACAGTTTTAATATATTGTGAAGCATTCTTTACCGTTGTTTGCTGTTCCTTTGATTATATATATATATATATATATATACAGTGGGCCAAAAAAGTATTTAGTCAGCCACCAATAGTGCAAGTTCTCCCACTTAAAAAGATGAGAGAGGCCGGTAATTTTCATCATAGATATACCTCAACTATGAGAGACAAAATGAGAAAAAAAAATCCAGAAAATCACATTGTCTGATTTTTAAAGAATTGATTTGCAAAAGATGGTGGAAAATAAGTATTTGGTCAATAACAAAAGTTCATCTCAATACTTTGTTAAATACCCTTTGTTTGCAATGACAGAGATCAAACGTTTTCTGTAAGTCTTCACATGGTTTTCACACACTGTTGCTGGTATTTTGGCCCATTCCTCCATGCAGATCTCCTCTAGAGCAGTGATGTTCTGGGGCCGTCGCTGGGCAACACGGACTTTCAACTCCCTCCAAAGATTTTCTATGGGGTTGAGATCTGGAGACTGGCCAGGCCACTCCAGGACCTTGAAATGCTTCTTACGAAGCCACTCCTTCGTTACCCGGGCGGTGTGTTTGGGATCATTGTCATGCTGAAAGACCCAGCCACGTTTCATCTTCAATGCCCTTGCTGATGGAAGGAGGTTTTCACTCAAAATTTGACGATACATGGCCCCATTCATTCTTTCCTTCACACGGATCAGTCGTCCTGGTCCCTTAGCAGAAAAACAGCCCCAAAGCATGATGTTTCCACCCCCATGCTTCACTGTAGGTATGGTGTTCTTTGGATGCAACTCAGCATTCTCTCTCCTCCAAACACGACGAGTAGAGTTTTTACCAAAAAGTTCTATTTTGGTTTCATCTGACCATATGATATTCTCCCAGTCATCGTCTGGATCATCCAAATGCTCTCTAGCAAACTTGAGACGGGCCTTGACATGTACTGGCTTAAGCAGGGGGACACGTCTGGCACTGCAGGATTTGAGTCCCTGGCGGCGTAGTGTGTTACTGATGGTAGCCTTTGTTACTTTGGTCCCAGCTCTCTGCAGGTCATTCACTAGGTCCCCCCGTGTGGTTCTGGGATTTTTACTCACCGTTCTTGTGATCATTTTGACCCCACGGGGTGAGATCTTGCCTGGAGCCCCAGATCGAGGAAGATTATCAGTGGTCTTGTATGTTTTCCATTTTCTAATAATTGATCCCACAGTTGATTTCTTCACACCAAGCTGTTTACCTATTGCAGATTCAGACTTCCCAGCCTGGTGCAGGTCTATCATTTTGTTTCGGGTGTCCTTTGACAGCTCTCTAGTTTTGGCCATGGTGGAGTTTAGAGTGTGACTGTTTGAGGTTGTGGACAGGTGTCTTTTATACTGATAACGCGTTCAAACAGGTGCCATTAATAAAGGTAACGAGTGGAGGACAGAGGGGCCTCTTACAGAAGAAGTTACAGGTCTGTGAGAGCCAGAAATCTTGCTTGTTTTTAACTGACCAAATACTTATTTTCCACCATATTTTGCAAATAAATTCTTTAAAAATCAGACAATGTGATTTTCTGGATTTTTTTTTCTAATTTGGTCTCTCATAGTTGAGGTTTATCTATGATGAAAATTACCGGCCTCTCTCATCTTTTTGAGTGGGAAAACCTGCACTATTGGTGGCTGACTAAATACTTTTTTGCCCCACTGTATATATACACATACATACATACATACATACTAGGGGTGTAAATCACATCCATCATGGCGATTCGATTCAGTATCGATTTCCTGACCCAACGATTCGATTATTTTCGATACTCAAGAATACACCACGATTCGATTCGATTCGATTAATCGGTAAAAAAAAAATTTTATTATTATTATTTTTTTTACACCTTACAGGCTAAACAAAGTTTCAAGTTTGAAATAAATCAATGAAATCTGTAATATCATTATGCATTTTCTTTAGAAACAACAGCAAATAACAGAAGTAGAAAAGTGGCATCAAAAAATACAGCAAAAATACTGCACAATATCAGTGTAATGAGTTCAATGCAATACCTCGGCTCCAGAGAAACTGTCCAACATATTCTTTTTAGAATGTAATAAATATACTCAGGAAAGAGAGATGTTGCATAGAGAGTTAGACAAGAATACAAATAAACTAGATATAAGGGAATTGTTTCAAAGGTCATCTGGGGATGTAGTTTTTGGGAGTATTTTTAATTTTCTAAGAAGAACGGGTATTTTAGGGAGAATATAATAGTTTGTCTGGTCCATACTCCGTTCTGGAAGGTGGCGGTAATGCACCTATAAGTTGTTTGCCAACCGCCATTAAAAAAAAGAAGAAGAAGGCTCCAGAGTGACGACGTCACCGCCCCCTTGAGAGACGCTCCGCTGCACCTCTCCCAGATTGTAGCTGACCGCAAACAGTGCAGCAGACAGGAGGCCGGCTTGTTTTGTTTTTATGACCAAAATTGCGGAAAACAACTCGTGAAGTTTGACCCGCTAGAAGAGCGAGGTGCGCGAGAACGCTGGGACCCTTTTTCCACCTGGATCTCCGCTCTTTTTGGCCCTCATGTCCCTCCGTCGTCGGACTAAACTCGCCCCCACTTCCTCACCGCCTCGGCCGTATCTAGACCCACAGCGTGTAGCGCAGACCACGCTTCAATACTGAGCATAATTTAAAAATGTCTGCATCAAGCTCACTGCAACACACTGCTGTAAGAGTATAACCAGGAAGCGCGGTAGGAGGGTAAAATAGGTTTAGCGGCACCGCAGCACGGGAGGGAGAATTACGCCCAGGAGCAAATGGATTAAAATAGACCGGAGGAAAAAAAAAACATGAATCGATTCTCTTGCGGACGTGTCGATGCATCGGATCGTCGGCTTTTGGATCGATGCATCGATACAAAACGATTATTATTTACACCCCTAATACATGCATACATACCCCTGCATTCAGCCGGCTTTCAGAAAACATAAGCCTAGCTTGAGCTGTTTGCACACACCCTTCCCATCTTCTCTCTTCCGCCGACACAAATACCAGAAAGAGCAGGCAACCAGCCTCCTGGGGTTCCGAATGCACCATAGCAAGAGCAACCCAGCCTACATCTAACCCTTCTAGCAACCATCCCCAGGAAGCCTCTGGATCCCACCCCTAGTACCCCACTGGTACCAGTGGTACCCCACCTATGAATGGTAACCAATCATAGGCATCCAAAGATATTGATTTATAATGAGGCGGATGCTATTTCTAGATTAATATAATCTCACATAATGCGTCTGTACTGGTTAATATTTAGTGTTTTTATTCTTTTCATTTGATCGTCCTGAGGATAGTCTTCTTGGCGATATATATATGGCAGTGAAGATGACATAGAGGGGATCACTGTCTAAGGTGAAAATTTAGTTTACCCAGCAAACAGAAAGGGGGAGAAGGTGAAATGTTACATCTCTTTTACCTACTTTGACAGATCCTCACATACCAGTCACCAACACCTCTGTACAGTCTGTAGAGTGTATAACCATAGTGCATGTACACTGCCTGGCCAAAAAAAAAAGTCGCCACCTGGATTCAACTAAGCAAATAGGTATGAGCCTCCTATTGGATAATTACTGCATGGGCGATTATCTTTCAGCTGGCAACAAGTTATTTAACCCCAACTGGTGCAATGCCTTGCTTCTCATTTCCTAAACAACCATGTGGAAAGACACATCCCGTGGTCGTAGAAAAGATGTTAGTCTGTTTGAGAAGGGTCAGATCATTGGCATGCATCAAGCAGAGAAAACATCTAAAGAGATTCCAGAAACTACTAAAACTGGGTTAAGAACTGTCCAACGCATTATTAAAAACTGGAAGGATAGTGGGGACCCATCATCTTCAAGGAAGAAATGTGGCCAGAAAAAAATCCTGAATGATGGTGATCGGTGATCACTTAAACATGCGGTGAGATCAAATCGAAGAAAAACAACTATAGAACTCAGGGCTATGTTTAATGCACATGCACAATGCGAAGGGAACTCAAGGGATTGGGACTGAACAGCTGTGTAGCCGTAAGAAAACCAATAATCAGTGAGGCTAACCGGAAAAAAAGGTCTGATGAGTCCAGATTGTTCCAGAGTGATGGGCCAATCAGGGTAAGAAGAGAGGCAGGTGAAGTGATGCACCCACCATGCCTAGTGCCTACTGTACAAGCCTGTGGGGGCGGGGTTATGATCTGGGGTTGCTGCAGTTGCTCAGGTCTGGGTTCAGCAACAGTATGTGCTCAAAGAATGAGGTCAGCTGACTACCTGAATATACTGAATGACCAGGTTATTCCATCAATGGACCTTTTCTTCCCTGATGGCGCAGGCATATTCCAAGATGACAATGCCAGGATTCATCGAGCTCAAATTGTGAAAGACTGGTTCAGGGAGCATGACTCATCATTTTCACACATGGATTGGCCACCACAGAGTCCAGACCTCAACCCCATTGAGAATCTTTGGGATGTGCTAGAGAGGGCTTTGCGCAGCGGTCAGACTCTACCATCATCAATGCAAGATCTTGGTGAAAAATTAATGCAACACTGGATGGAAATAAATCTTTTGACATTGCAGAAGCTTATCGAAACAATGCCACAGCGAATGTGTGCCGTAATCAAAGCTAAAGGCGCTCCAACAAAGTATTAGAGTGAATGACCTTTTTTTGGTGGCAACTTTTTTTTGGCCAGGCAGTGTATATAGTCATCCTGTGCATTACTTGAGCATTGCAAATAGATATAAGACTGTTCAAAACCCATCTTAAACATCCTTTAAACCATAGACCAAGTGTGGCTAACCTTAGGGATTTAAAATAAACAATACCATTAAAATTTAATAACTATAAATGTAGTTGTTAAGAAATTCAGCAGAAACAGAGACTACATCTGGAACCAATATACCAGTTATAACTATTTATGTATGTGCAAGTGGGTGTTTAAGCTGTGTTGAGTATTAAAAACAATTTAAGTCTGGAAAGGAAACCATTGAGAAAACCAGAGATCATCTTAAAAGTTAACTGAAGACAGAAGTGAAGCAGAGAAAGTAAATGGATGGTGTAAATCCTCCTTTGAAGATAAATACAAAATGTTTTTGAAGCAGAAAGTCACATAAGCTCTGGTGTCATTAGTTAATTTGTTGGAGATGCTTTTTTTTAAAACAAAGTATGTTTAATAACAATGTCAAACAAGAGATATTTATTTGTGCATTTACTTTGTAATGATCCAGTTAGCATTACAAAGGCAATCCCCATAAGAGCTCCCCTGTAGTTTTTTTTTATACAGATGAGAGAATAAAAATAGTCTTGGTTTGATTTGCCTCCATTATTAAACATATCACATCTCAGCAGTGCATTGTCTCTTGCCAGGCCTGGCAGGAAGTCTCAAGCATAGTGAAAAATCATCTCTCCCAGGAGTTTAATAATCTGAAAATCTGCAACATACACTGGAGAGGACGTCCTCTGCAGTTATTTTGGCTCCCACACAGCCATTATGATTTGACTCAGCAACCCAGTCAGCCATTTTTTGTTGTTGTTGTTGTTGTTGTTGGGGAGGAATCAGACATCTATATAGAAAGCTTTGGAGATTTTATAGACTCACCTCTAATTGAATTTTATCTTCTTTTTAGAGTAAGACACTATATTTCAATACAGATATATCTGTTGATCTACAGGTCTGCTTAAAAAAGAATAAAAAAAACAAAGCCAGTTCTATGAGCCAAACTGAAAGTGTCATGAAGCCACTTTTAGCTTCTACCCAATTGGTTTTGACACAGAGGCATAAAATAACAAGAAAAGCACTCAGAGATTGCAAACCGCCACCAAGCAGCACATTTTCCCCATATTGTGAATTACACCTATAGCTAAACCTTGCACATGATCCTGATCATTAAAATGTTCTGCTGTCACATCCTTCATTCACTCTCCACTCTACTTTTTTTTTGATTAGCAGATCGGGAATTGAAGTCAGGTATAGCTCAACTTTCCTGTGTTTTTGTCAACAGTATAATAATTATTTCCTTTTTTTAGTCCGATGCTTAAGCTGTCAATAGTCACTGCTGCCACTCTCTGGATTCTGGCGAAAACTGCTTGTCTGTCCGTCCAACCGTCCATCCATCCATTTCGATCTGAAAAACTCACACGGAGAGAAAAGACAATTAGAAGAAATTTATTGATACAATTACATAGTCTTTATAGTGCTTAGACCCCAGTAGGAAACAAAGCACTGATTTTTGATTGATATGCATGAAGAGCAGTAAAGTATAGGGCTTTAGTCATTTTTGTCAGTTTAGTCATTTTAGTCAACACTGTAAATAATGGAACTTCTCCACACACTGCTTTTTTTACATATATATCACACTGTACAAAATAAAAATTCTTCACACACAGCTTTTCTTTCTCTCTATTTTTTTATATAACACTGTGCAGAATAGAACTTCTCCACACATTGATTCTCTTTTTAACATATATCCCTCTGCACACATTGAACATTTTGTCGGCTTGTTTCATCATATCCAAGTCTTCATCCTCAATGGTCCTTGCAGGCAGGCCAGAACGCCCAGTCTACTTTGCCATTGACTTCCCCAGGGCTTTCTGCTCTTTGGAGGCCCACCCTCTCATCTACTCATCTACAGCCGTTCCTTACCTTCTACCATATGTCAGCATGTTGGATCCTCAGATGTCGCTTGAGATTCGCTGTGTTCTTCCCTGCTATTTTGAAGCCGCAGACTCTTTGGTGGCGTCCTTCCTCCGTTGTTGTCCTTCGCGTTGTAAATGAAATGGCTTGAAATGCTTTAAAAAAAACGCACACTGGTATCCGTATGACTGTGAAATTGAGCTATTAGTAAGACCTCTACTGACTGAGCGTCCAAGCCACTGTGGGACAGGCGCCGTGTAGGGACAAACAAGGCAACAACGCACAATTTTCTATGAAGCTCAAGAAACACTTATCTTAACAAATTCATTATAAACAATTACATTCCCTAATGTCCATTTATCAATGGATCATAAATTTCATCTGTCTTAGTCTCATTGATGAATTTTTTTTTTATTTTCGTCATTTTTTGTTATTTTCTGGAAACAATTTTTGTTCGTTATCGTCTGTCATCGTCATGGGAAAAAGGGGCGTTGACGAAATATTTTTGTCATCGTCATGGTTGACAAAATGAACACTGGTACACAGACCGCACCCTAAATCACAACCTCTTTGGCAGGTAAAACTAAAGATATAAAATAAAATATCCATAAAAACAAAGAATTGATCAATTCTAATCTCCAGGTTTCAATAAGCTCATTCTATTAGGGTCTCCAGGGTTTTCTGGTTTTTCTGGCGATTAGGCCGACTCATGTTGCTGCTCACCTGAGAACATTTCTCAGTCAAGACTAGTGTACCAGGCTTACATGGCAACCTCCCAGGAAATGGCAACTCAAAAGAAACATATTAGTTTAAAGTAAACCACAAAAGCAAAATGTGGCAAAATTAGTCAACCAAACGTGTGCAACCAAATAGTTAACTAATGCCAAAGCATATACTGTAAGCAAAAAAACATTCAAAAACAATATGGTAAACAAATATAAAGTGATACATTTAGATAAAAATAATTACCAGACCATTTATTGTGGGCTACAAATGCTGCCATCACAAGGGCTGAATTAAAATTGCATTTTTAAAAGCCTCCTAAAACACTTAAATAATATGTAAATGTACCAACCTTGCCACGGACACTCTGTTCGGTTCAAACGCAACCTAGGTAATACCTTGTTCCCACATGAAAATCTGTTGTCCTCACAAATTTCACAACTCATTTTAAGATATTATGGTTTTTCTTTCTCCTGAACCTGATGGCCCCACAGGATTTAAATTTTTTTTTTTTTTTTACATAATCTTACTATTCAATTAGTGCTTGGTATTAAGGATTTGGTAACATAATTTTTTCATACGCTATTTGGTAATGAACAAAAAACTAACACATTTTTTGGCATATGTGTATAAACATTGAACTTTAAAGGCAGAATGAATCAACATCTAAGATAAAGTTCACATCAAAGGTTTAGACTGATATATAAATGTAACCTGTTTTGACATGACTAACCTTTGATAGAAAGAACAAGGTGAAAGCTAGACTTGTTTGCCAAGGATGTTTTTGGGTTTCTTGGCAAGCTGATAAGAGATTTCCTTCTTTTTTAATGCATATTTGTATCCTCTTAATTCCAGTGTGGTTATGGGGAGATAAAGCCAAGTGGTTAACTGAGCAGCTGCTAAATTTGTAGAAAATTACTAATTTACAAAACATATGTGTATGACGTTATAAAGTGTGCAGCAACAACTCCAAAGCAAATGGATGCATTTGAGCTCACAGCACTATAACTTACAGCATGGCATTACAATATTTGTTTGAATTTAATAGACACATTTTTTTCCAACTCTCTTCTTATCCCTGCTGTTTTTGTTTTTTAGTGGAACCTTTCATACAACACAGGAATACTTCTTTTTTTTTAATTACAGTTTGAATTTTGTTTGGGATAACTCATTGTAACAATGCCAATTACAAACCGTTCATGTAGACTGCAGGTTGCAACAGAACAGCATTCATATGGTAAAACAACGTATTGTTGCTTGGTTGCTGGAATAATGTGACAACGGACATCAGTTTGTACGACTATTCTGGAGCAAAGAGGATGAATGCTGCCTTGAGAAAAGCTTTAAACCTGACAAGGGACAGCTGGGTCGTTCTGACCATGTGATCTGGACATAGCATGTCATGTATATTCTTAATGATGATGGTGTATTATTTATATTTTTTTCAAGTAAGTAGACGCCTGACCAAAGTGCTTTAAAATACATCCAGTCATTCACCCATTCACTCACACATTCATGATGGTTAGATACATGGTAGCCACACCTGCCCATTGCTCACTGATAGAAGCACGGTTACCATACAGAGATGCTACCGGGCTCTCTGATCACTATCAGTTGACAATGTGGCTGATGTGTCTTTCCCAAGGACAAACCAATGTTGAAGGCCAGAGCGGAGACTTAAAAAACCCTTCGGTTGAAGAGTAAACTCCTGCATCTGACACCACAGTTGTCCCAAGGTAGTGTCTAACTCCCAAAATCATTTGGATTTTTTGCTGCTATTCCTCAGCTGATGTTCTCTTGACTCTGCTTCAAGCTCCAACAGTAACTGAAAGATTTTAACAATATTTCTCAAATGCTCGTTTCTTTTGGATTCATTTTATTTCACTATGTTTTGCAGTGGTTAACACTGAAAGAAAATTTAACATAAATACTTTGTGTATAACCTATACTTGTTAATATGCATTTGCATAAAGGAGGCCTTTCAACAAAAGCATGCTCTGATTGTCTGATTTACAGGAGGCTGACAGACTAAATGTGTATATGGAAATCTGATTATCTAAGTATGAACGATAAAAAAGTTGTTATTTTAAGTTTTGAATTATCCACATATTTTTATGGCATCTATTTACAATGTGTGGGTCTCAGTGGAACTTAGCTTGGGTTTCATAACAGAAATAATCCGAGCAGGAAACCACCTCACCATTAATCCTTCCAGAAAGGACAAATTAATTAGCTTTAAAGGTCTCTTCTCTTTGATGTCCTTAGGATTTTTTTAATAATCTATTTTAGGTCGTCTGCATCGTTCACACTGCAACGGAAAACTGATGACCATTTCTGAATGTCCTTGGCTTGTGCGATCATTTATTAATATCAGATCGATTTCTGCGTGTTCTCTTTGATGCGGCCCATTTGCCATTTCTGGCATCCAATCATCACTTAGTCACAGAAATGATATACAGTAAGGACTGTACTCTGGTGAATGCTTTCTCTTACTTAAAAAAACATTCACAATCCATCTAGAACAAATAAGAAGAAAAAAAACAACATCTGCATATGTGTATGAGATAAATCTAAGGACTAAATCCACGTTTATAATGTGTGAGAAACGCTGACAAATGTTAACAGGGAAAACAGCTTATGCTCTGTTTATGTGTATGTAAAATTTCAACCAATTTTTTGGTAATATTGACAAGTTTGTTTTTGGGGTGTAGTATGCACAACTTCTTCAAACATTTGGAGCTGAGCTAGGCCATGATTTTAGAATAGAATAGATCTATTACAGTTCAACAGTGGGAAACTTCAGGTGTATCGACAGCAAAGTCAAACGCCAAAGGAAACACACAATGGTAAAAACATATATATATATATATATATATATATATATATATATATACTGTATATATATATAGTCAAACACACAAAAGAAAACTACTGACTGAACAGTACGGGAAAATTTATAATGTCAGAAATATTATACTGTTCATTTATTTATTGTTGCAAAATCAGACTTGAAAAAATGCTAAGATGATTAGAAAATATTCATCTCCATCTAAATTTGTGTATAAAAAAATAACAAAAGAAATATGGAAAAATCAAGAACATTTGCACATAACAGCAAGGATGTAAACATATATTTTCTAGTAGTTGTAGGGAGAAAGAAGATACATTTATGCTGCTTTTCGCACCTTGGATGCAGCATATTGGCTCTTTTACTACAGTTCATTTGTCTTCCAATACCTTCACTGGGTAGAGGGGGCATTGTAGCAGGCTTTCCTGATTAGTTAGCGATCTAACTGCTTCCTCAGAGAGGGTAGATAAGTTGCTGCTCCAACACATTACATACTAGAATATGGCTCTTTCCTTCACAGATTCCAAAAAGGTATTAAGGATCTGCCACTACACTTCAAAAGATCTTAGTGCCTTTAGCAAGTGGAGAGGTTTAGACCCTATCTGGTCTGGAACTTGCTGACTATGGTGTAGGTTTGAGAGAACTTTCCTAGATAGTAACTCGCAACGTTGATCAAGAGGTGTAGAGGAAGAAAAGGAAGGTGCCAACCAGATTTGCTGTTGGGTCCCTGTACTAAAGTGCAGAGTGTCAGAGACACATCTCAGGGGCCTCATAATATGTGATAGCAAGTGAGTTACTCAAGCATCCCCTTGGATAAGTGATATAGATGGCAACATAATCAAATATAGACTGATCTAACAGGGAACTCACAGTTAGTAAATATTATCTCAGTTTTATGAATAATTTCACAGAATTATTCTTTCCTAAAAGTTACCATAGGAAGGGAGTTAACTAATTGTTGGTTATGCTTATCACCAGTGGAGGAGGTTTGTTCTGGTAAGAGCCATTTGCCAGGAACACCAGAAAAGTTAGCAGCAAGGTGAAAACCCGGATAACCGGGGCTGAAATAAATATGTTGTGAGCTTATTGGTAGCCTTTCCCCAAACTATCAATAACTTTTATTAAGGACAAAAAAAGCTGTTATATCAGTTTATTAAATTTAGATTTTTCTAAATCTCACTGTGGATTATCTTGGATCTTTCATAAAAGTGCAGCCTAGAACCCTGTCCATTTCGTATCGTATATACTGGTCATCTATATTTATTTGTATTCTTTTAGTATTGTGCACCTACCTACTCTCCTATTTTTTATATTTTTTTTTTTTGCATGATTAAGTAGTGTGCCGTGACCTCCTGATGAGGAGGAATGCGTGAAACCAGCGGGTGGAACTATTCAATGCTAAACAGTGTTCAACACATTTAGAAGCAATGCTCTAGGGAGTCTGATTAGCTGATAAAACAGTCATTATCATTGGTCAGGAAAACTGTGATTTCTGAAAATCCATTCCCTCCTCATTCTTCCATTTTCAACCCCCCCCCCCAACAAAGCAGCATCCAGGTTTTACAGCTTATTAAAATGTTTAAAGCAATCTGTGTAACATTCTCCCAACTTGTTAAATGTATGTATTGATCTGTGGTACGACTCATTCTGTTGATAATCAGGAATAGGAAATGTATAAATATTGTGCACACACTTTGATTAAGGATTTTAGCTTCTTATAAGCTTTTTTTTATTTATGCAAATGGTCCTCGAGTTTAGGTATGATTATTCAGTGCAAGCAGGAATTACAATGCAATGCTAGATTCTTATGTCAATGTCCATCTATGATAAGTGTTTTATATAAGGTGGCATTGAACATCTAAGATGTAGAAGACTCCACATTTCAATGCCAAGTTTGTTTTTGTTGTACCTGAACTTTAGCATAGAAAGTGAACTATGCAGATTTCAGGTCTTATTTTTTGCCTACAAAGCTCAATAAACCAGACCCCCTGTCCTCTGTTGACCGCTTGAGCTCATCTCTCAGAAATACCAGCAGGAGGGTATTAAACGGTCTGGAGAAATCAGAGACCACAAGCATCATAGAGGTTCTTCAGTTATCAGATGTAAGGGAAGTGCTATGGGCACTTTGGATATATGGTATTTCGCACTAGTAGCACACACAAGGTCTCTACAGCTATGATAAAATTCCCCAGCTTTAGGCTTTTGTTGAACATGAATCCCATAATAACACAAAGTTATGCTCTTCAAGAGTCTCCAGTATTTGCTATTGGATTCATAGACTCTAAGACTAATTGATAAATCATTTAGTAGAGACAGAATGTGTACACTATGGTTTAATAAGAAGCTTTTACAAAAAGTTGGCTGTATAAAATTGGACACTTTGTTTGTATTAACTTGGCAGATATGTTTTGAAACCTTTTGGAACCCAATTGTATTACTATCACAGATGCACTAGATGAGTGACCAGAATAAATGACAGGACTGAGTAATCAGCTAACATGGGTTTGCCTTATTGGTGTTATACAATGAAGAATTGAAATGAAAAAAAGTTGTAGTACTTCACAAAAAAAACTAAAATAGTAAACTGTAAAATCTAATCATGGAACGAATTTAATTTTATTCACTAGAATATTAGATTTGTAGGTAGCTAGTCCTTCCTTAATATTCTGAGCAGAGAATAAACTAAGATGTACTTTTAGGTAAATATTAATCACCTTCTTTACTATATGAGGGGTTCAGTGAATGGCGGTAAGGTTGATATTGTGCAGAATAAATTAAGACTTCTGATAATAGCAATAATAATTTAATTTCTAAAGCAAATATAATCAAAGTCCTGTACAGCAAGGGGAAAAGGACATATGAGAGAGAAAAAATCATTTCAAAGAGTTTGACACAACTCACAATCCAAGACAAAGGGAAAAAAGTTGCTCTTTAGCCTTTTCTACAAACATCTACATGCCTGGCAGTGCATGCCTGACATCTTGAGGAAGATTGTTTCAACACTTATTAGGTGCCTGAAAAGAAATAGTTTCTCACCGACCATATTTTCCCTTATATTGGACACAATCGGTGTGCAGGACTGTTGACCTGCTCAGGTTGTGCTCTGCCTTTCGCTTATAGACATGCTGGAGATAGGCACCAGCCCCACAGCAACCCTGACTGGTTAGGGGGAAAAGATGATAGATGGATGGATGGACGGATGGACGGACAGACGGATGGACAGACAGATACAATCAAGACACCGGTTATATTAGAAATGAACACTGGTCCTAACCATAAGTGTCCTATGGTGAAACATTAAATGTCCTGGTGTGTTCTTTGGTCTTTTGTTGGAAAAATTCGTATTGATTTATTACCCTGAACTTTTTTCATAGTGTTAATGTCCGCCCTTGTCTCCCTTAGCTGCATATGATGCCCTTTTACCATTAGAGGATTGATATAAGGGCCTTGAAAGTAGAAAAGATAACCTTGAAGTATTTGATTACAAGCAAAATAAGAGTTCCCTAAAAGCACCTGGAGAGGAGGAGTTCAAACACGGTTTTACACATATGATAGAAAATAGAAGTTGTTGTTTGGACCAATGTTGCCTTAAAAAAATTTAACCTGCCAATCAAAATTAGTAGACCAGAAGATATACAGTTTAGGTAGTTGATTATTTCTTATGTTGTTGGGATTTTTCTTTTTCTTTTATGTGATCAGATAAGGGGCACCAGATCTAAAAATAAAATAAAAAAAACAAAGAGGGGCAACTATGATCCTCACATGGGACAATGCAGAACAGTCGTGGCTTTTCTGCCTTTGAGTTTCTTTTGTGACTAATTTTTACTCAGATTTCTACACTAATTTTTACGCGCTACCCCCCTTTACAAATTTAAAAATATCTTTGGTAAAATTTACATAAAGCCCTCTGAGAATCACCTTTTTCTGACTTTACCAGCTATAAACTGTTGCAAAGTGATGCTGCGTTTTATTTTCTCAAAGTATACTTTCTATAGTATTTTAGTAAATTCCTTTAGCTGTTTAGTTTTAAGAGGATCATGCACAGCTTGGTCATGATGTAAGGAACTGACGCAGGTCTGTGACAGTGACGAGATCTGCTTTCCTTACATTAAGGAGAGTCGTCAGTAGAAATATTTTACTTTTTTTAATTATTTGACACAATCAAATGTTGGACACTTCTGCTGTTTGTGGGACATCAGTTGAAAAATCAGGATATTTTGTCACCCCAGATCATATTGTTTCTGTTTTTATTAACTTGAAACCTGTACAACTGAAGGCCGAAGTGAGCTGAGCCTGGTTTCTTCCTTATTTAATTTTTTGGTTTTAAATATTCCCAGGTTGTTTCCAGTGTCTTGCAAGAGTCAACCTGCATTTATCTGACAACTGGGAAAGCTCCATATCAATGTTTTGAAAAGTAGCAGTTTTTTGCCTAAACATATCAATGAATGAAGCTTTAGCATCATTACAATCCTCTGTTCCAAACTATCAGCACAGCTCAATGCCTTTGCATCAACCAATTATCCTTCAAGAGTCTGCTCTTAAGCCTCCAGATTCAATGACATTCTCGCTTTCCAGCGGAACTGCAACCCTCCTCTACCCCTTCACCACTTTTTTTCCACTAGCCCGCCTACGGCTCCCCTCATTCTTCAGCCTCCATTTCAACACTAGTGTCAGACACTGGGGGAAAGATGTCTCTAACCTAGATCTACCTGCTCCCGCTGATCAATTGTGTCTGACACTGATGTCGTCTGCAAGGATCTGCAAGGAGGAAGTGTTGCCTTTTCTTGAAGTGAGCCTCTCCAGGTTCATATGTTTCTACTTCTAATACAATAATATAAAGATTAACTGACTACTAAAAAAGCTAACAAAAAACAATCTTACTTATAACCATAGGGATAACTACAAGAGCAAAGTCTGTGTAAAAATTGAGTTTCCATTTCTGGTTTCTGAAATCTTGTTGACCAACCTAGTAAGCAGCCAAGCTCTGATAGGTAGCAATGACATGATAAGCTTCGTATGGACAGTCCTACCTATGTGTCTTTCCAAAACATCTGTACTTAAGTCAATGTGAAGTTAGAAATATCCTGGCCAGAAAGAACTGTCTTTTAGTTCTTGCATATTTGAGAGAGAATAAAAAAAAAAAACACAATGTTATGTTTATTAAGTTTGGCTAAATTTGTTCTTATAACTTTCACTCCACTACATTTCAAAGTTAAATATTATATTTTCTACTCCACTCAATTTCTAGGAAGCTGCTTGTTACTTCTTTCTTTTGGCTCAGCTTAGCTCTGTAATCCGCTGCTGCTGTTTTTGTCATGATGCTTTAAGGTGATCTGACCCACATGCAGAAAACCACTCAGAGACCCAAGGGAAAGTTTTACAGGTTTATTAATGAGGACAACAGGAGGTGGAATCTTGAACTCAGAGAGAGCTGATGAACCGGAACTAGAAGTGGAAGGGAAGTTCACAGCGGTTAGTTCAATTGGCCGTAGGAAACTGAATAGAGTTCTTGAAACATTGCGGGAACAGGACTCACGTTGGAGGGGTCTCAGTCAAAACCTTGAATCCAGAAAGTGTGGGTTATCCAGAGGAAGGGCAACTCGTTGGAGGGCGGGCAGGTTGGTGGAGTTGGACCCTGAGGAGTAGGAGAAGGGACTGCCACTTAGAATTCCGACGGAACTTGAACGGGTCGTGTGGAAATTTTCCCTAGCTCAGTGTGAACACAAAAGATCCTTCCAGGGGGAGAAGGCCAAAACTTCCAGTCTTCAGGAAGGCTTTCTGTCAAAAGGCAAAGACAAAAACACAGTTAATCTCAGAGAAAAATAAGGCTCAAGTTAGACTCAGCTAATCTCGGCTTGGCTAGAGTACCCAAAACTGGCAAACACTCTGGCGTCGAGGTAGTGGCAGTCAACAGCTCAAGTACTCCCCAGTGATGAACCAATGAACCGCAGGTATGCAGGAGGGCCATTGAGGACAGGGCGCCACCTGGTGGTGGAGGAGGAGACAAACACAAACAACCCACACAAACTGGATTCCTAACAGTTTTTCTCTATAGCAGCCCTTAGAACTGAATCTGGACACCACTGTTTTAGAAATTTACATGAAGTTCCACAAATGTAGGAAACTCAGGGCAGATATTATCAGTAGTTTATAATTTTATGATGGAGATAGTTGTTGCCATGTGGCCAAGTTGTTCATTAGTCATCAAATCAGAGTTGTAGTTTCTTTGTGATAATAGATTCAACCTTAAACCTCTATTCCATAATGAAATTATGAGGAGAATCAAGACTCTTTTCTTCTTGGTTTGTTTTTAAAAAAAAAAAATAAAAAATAGCTATGCTTATTTTTGGTGGCATTCTTATGATGAAGCTATTTAGAAGTGGTGTAGAATTGGAGAGCAGAGTGGTTCTACGCATCAGTATATATAGGCTGGTTTCTGAAAGTAACAAAGAAAAATTAGACAGAAAGGTACTGACCATAGAAAATGTAATTTGTGTTTTTGAATACTTACAGTAAGTTCTTTTAAATGCGTGTACCTTTGGATACTTAAATATTTAAAAAAAAAATGAGTACTTCAAATTGAACACTTTAACTTGAGTAGATCTTTGACCCATAAACTTTTACTTGTATTTGTGAAAGATTTGACTATGAGTATCAATTCTTTTATTCAAGTACTACTTTAGAATACTTCGTCCCCCACTGCAAATTCATAACCTATTTGAACATAGTATTTTACCTGCCTACTGTTTGGCCAATCAAGTCAGGGGATTAAACAGAGCAGCAGTGAGGTTGAATATCCAGGTGTCTCTTTAGTCTGTGCGAATAATTGTGGCTTACTTAGTTTACATTATATATTTATAGATATATTAAAGATGTTCCTTTTTACTCCTAAGGTGGGTTCACATAGCAACATAATCATGCCAGTTTCTGCCCCAGTCTTTCCCTTCTGAGAACTCTTGATAATCGGTGAGATAATCCTGCTTCGTGTGGTATGTTAGGAGTAATTGGGTCTGCTCTGAAGAAAATGGGAACCGCAAATCCCAGAACTGCAGCATTTTAAATTGTCTTGGCACAATATCCTAGCAGCTGTGGTGTTTCTCCAGTTCAACCAAGCAAGCAGCCTTCTATAACAACATCCTAGACTCTTATTCTTTCTTATTTTGTAAGCTAGTGAGCGGTTAGTGATACTTTTGATCTGTACAGTGACCCTTAGTCGCTAAAACAGTACAAACCTTAAATTATATACATGAACTTTACTTTAAACTTATGTTGAATCTTTAGAGGTTTGGTGAGATTTCCAATCTGAAAGATAAAAGTTTTGGGTGAATTTTGTCTGTTAAAGGTGTGATGTGCTGTCATTTGGCTGCAGACAAAACTGTTCTATCCAGGATTTTATTTTATTTTTTTCATCATGTGTGAAGTCTCAAATACAATTACCCTAAACTGTTAAAATCTTGCAGTTTGAATCAGCCTTTAGGTTTCTGTTCTATTATTTTAATAGGAGTGGGGATATGTAATTTATTTTCACTAGATTGTAATGAAAAGGACTAAAACATTCTAAAATTGTGTAACTGTAAACTAATATTAGGTGTTTTCTAGGTCAAATTAAATCTTTGAATAAACATTGAATAAAGGCCAATACTTCAAGCAATCTAACAAATACAGTTAACAGAACTAATAAATGAATAGAAACGCATCTTTATATGGGGTATTACTCCAGACAAGGCTAGTAGTTAGGTAGCCTGTATGCCTAGGTTTAAGTCATGGCTCAAAAAATACTGACCTGCTATTGATCAGCTGTTTTACTGAAAAGTCCTAGCTTAAATCTAATTCCAATTCATTTGATCAAAACATTCTAACCTAGAGGGCAGACACATGTCGCTTGCTCCCCTTCCTCAGACATTTTATAAAGGAGATGTCTCACTATAATATTTATATAACTGCTTTATATATTAAATATATAAAGCAATCAAGAAACCAGCAGTGCTTTCTTAACAGTTTGTTGCATCTAGTGAGTATTATTTCCCTCACAGTCTGTCATCCTTCCTCCTCTATAAGCTCTATACAATCCTTTTTTGAACAGTGGATTCCAATCTGAAGCGTAAATCCCATCTCTCAGCCAAGCACGTGTTAATACAATGAGATTTGTGAGCCCCACGCTACAAGCAACAAGCCAAAGCCAGGGAAAGCTAGCCATCCAGACCAAATGACTCAACTCTCTGGAGTGCTATGTGCTGTCAGCATGAAGGATGCCATCCTGATTTGTTTTGATTAGTGAGTATAAATCTGTGGGAAACAAAGCGAGGAGAGAAAAAGGAGGATTCCCTGAATCGGGTCTGCATGCTGCATAGCCTCACCACTCTTATATGAAAGATCTGATGTTGTATTTCACTGAAAATCAGTGTAAAGGACAAATGGGGGGATTAGGAGTCAGACTCTTGTTTTTCTTTTTCTTGGGAAGCCCTGACTCATGTCAGAAATGACCTTCTGCTGCCACCAAACCCATTACTAGACAGATCATCATTGGAGATGAGAGGTCACCCCTTTCTCTGATGACCCTCTAAAGTGACAGTTGAGGTCCCAGCAGACCCCTTCTGTCCTTATGCAGTCCAAGGTCTGACTAAAGCAACTGGCCAACTTTAGTTTTATTTCCCCCCAAAAATTATATTGAGAAAATATGCTTTAAAATATCCATGCTTGCATTCTAAATATGAACATCTGCAAATTAGGTTTTAAGGAAGTTGCACAGCAAAAAACTTTTTAATTGTACAACTGAATATATACTTGTTCCAAAAATTCACAAAAATGCTAAATCAACTGACCAATTACGGTAAGCGCTCCAGTTTGGCATTTCAGAATAACAACTTGTGCTAAATTGACTATAAACATTGACTGAAAAACAAAGAATTCATGGGCTATTGGGGATGAAAACATGAGGAATAAAGAGCATGTATGATGATTTCTTCTTTAAAAGTCCACAAAGAGTGCAAACCCATTGAACTACTGTTCTCAAAAGTGCGTTTCTGCAGCCCAAGGAATAGCTGGGTCAACTACCTAAAACAAACACCATTTTTATTTTATTTTATTGTTTTTTTGAAAGGGGACAGTGTACATTAATCAACATTAAAACAATGTAAATATACCCGACTTAGCTAAGGAGGGCTAATTTTCATTTGTAGTCCCCCACCATGTTGAATTGAACTGACAAACAAAAAAGAAAAAAAAAAAAAGCAGATAAAAGGACCTCCTATTTGATGAATTAATGAAATGATGTTTGGCAGAAAGTCAAGTGACTAAGCACGGCCAAATGACACTGAAACTGTCATTTTTTCAGTAGAACGCATCAATAGAAAAAGTCCTCAGAAGGTAGAGCAAACATTATAGCTTCTGTTTCACTCTAGTGGTGATGATGGTTTGAAGATATGATTCATCGTCATTGTTCCAGATATTAAACTAGCACACAGACAAATAATTCAAAAGGTTGAAGGTACTAAATATAGGTTAGTGTTTTTTAGATGCAACCCATAATTCAATAAAGTCGATAAAGTGATGAAGAGAATGGCAAAGCTGCACTCTTACATGCAGGCAACCTTTGGCGTCTAATGAACATCAAAAATAAAAATATTGCACATTCAGCAGTGGCATAGGATGGTGGCATGGTATAGGAGCTATCTGTTCTGAATCCAGCTACTGATCTGATTAAGGATCGGCTGGCACTGGTTACTGAGCAGCTGGCACTGGCAATTGTGAAGCTGGATCTGGTAACTGTGAAGCAAAGTACTCATCTGCAGTAGGTTTGGAGATACTGGTGACTGCATCTCTTCGTTTTGGCTCACATGTTCATCACATGCTCCTGCCTCATGTTACTGTGAGTAACTCTTAGTCTTGTAGTTCCTTTTTTTAACCTAAGTGCTTTTGATTGTCCTTGTTCTATAGGTACTATTGTTCTCTATATATGGTACTGCATCAGCCCTCGTTAGCTTTCTGACCTTTTCCGAAGCTATAGATGCCTGAAATATGTCAGAAACAAAATGTTAAACAGCCTCTTATAAAGATCCTAGTATTTACTTACTTTTTCTGTGCAAGTTATGGAAAACAAATCTTGAAATGTTTCATTTTCTTTTGTATCCTTTTCCTTTTTTGAGACTTCTTTTTCTTGCCCTGAGCTACCATCTGTGTGCTGACAGGACCCCCTGACTTTCAGAAAAACAGCTTACTCTTCTTTAAGGTGTTTGTGGCAATATTGGTATTCATTCATTAGAACAGGATTATCAAAAATGAGAACCTCCTCCTGTGGTTTCACCTGCTCTACTAATGAACTGGTAGTTCCCTGTTAGTTGAACATTCTTTGCATCTTGCTATATCTTATTTTCCCTGCAAAATTCTCCTGTTGTTGTCACTGTTGGTTTTGTTTTATGGTGATTTTTGTCAATTTATTTCCCAAAGTAACTATCTATAAATAAACATAAAAATATGCTTAAACATGTGATTTTCAAAACTGGCTTTTTCAAATATTATTTGGTTTTGTAGGTGTTAACATCTTACACAAATA
Organism: Cyprinodon diabolis; assembly: GCA_030533445.1. Lineage (NCBI taxonomy): Eukaryota > Metazoa > Chordata > Actinopteri > Cyprinodontiformes > Cyprinodontidae > Cyprinodon > Cyprinodon diabolis. The sequence continues at coordinate 40,527,262 of CM060080.1, forward strand.
ATGAGCACAAAAAAAATGTAACTCTCAAAAAATCAGGAAACACGCAGATATTTTGTTTTTGCAGTCCTATAGTTTTGCATATGTAGCAATTGTGTGATCTCAATTTAAAAGTTGGCTGAAACTAAGGAAGGATAGTTAAAAGTTTCTTAATGTTTTTAAGAGTATGTCCACAGAATAATTCATATATGTTTAGCGTCATTGAATATTTCTGAGATGCCTGTCAATTTATTTTTGAGCTTTTGCAGTGTTGCAATATTTGGTTTTTGGTTCGAAGCCCAAGGGAACATGTTACTCTTTAATGATAACCATCAAGATGGCTCTCAGGACAAGACACAAGAGACTTCTTGCACTGTCATTACCCCTCAGTTTCTCTTCTCGACTGTGTGCCCATTTTCTCTTTTCCATCTGTTAAATATAATTCATAATTCACATCTGTGAGAGTTCAAAGAGTTGCACCAAGGGAGCCGGAACATCTGCCATCAAAAGCTCCTGTTTTTGCTCACAGCCCCTCTAGTCCTTAGCTATAATAGGCATCTCAATTGTGATTTTATTGAGCACTTTATTGATAGGCCAATGGTCACTGGGCTAAAACATTACTGGTGCTGCAAGCACTGGTCTCAGACAGGGGTTGATCAAATTTTAAATAATCACTATGAACGCGTGCAGAGTCAGTGTGTTTTTCACAGTGGGAAAATTAGGAACCTTGTCAGACTTTAAAAGATGGATATTTGTGCTGAGTTTTTTTATTTTTATTTTCAATCAAACATTTATATTTGAACTTGTGCTACATTTACTCCAACCTAGAAATACTATGATGAATCTGATGATGGATAGACGGGAGAAAAGCTGACTGGAATAATAGTCCAGGTTATGGTCTCCATCTCAACAAATCAATATTCTTTTACCTTATATGCATAGAGAGACATTTGTTTTTTCCCAAATATGTGCTTTATGAACATGATAATGAACCACACAGGGTCTTAGAAAAATTATTTTCATGGCTTTTTTCAGTTTTCCGGGAGTTTAATCTAGATTAGTAAAGCATATTTTACGAACTAATTGTCACTTCTTCATGTGTTTTTTCTGCTTCTTGGCACGTAGGGTATACAGTAAAGAAAATATTTAGGCTATTTGAACACCCTTTCTGTACAGGATATTGAACCATACAGTATCTCATAAAAGTGAGGAAATCCCTCAATTTTCTGTAAATATTTTATTAAACCTTATCATTTGACCACACTGAAGATATGGCACTTCAATACAATCTAAAGTTGAAGCACAAAGCAGGCAAAGAATAAATGCCCTAACCCTAACCCTAACCCACTACTGTTTTGTGTGCTAATTTTATTTTTTTTAAAAGGTTCAGCAGCAGTACTGGTGTTGCTAATATCAGATTAGTACTTCACAAACACTGAATCTAAAACAAATCAATAAACCAAAAAAATTCCCTTGACACAAAGGCTTTAAAGTAAGTTTCCGTCATCTGTTTATTGAATTACAGATGCAGAGTCTGAATAAAAAAAATAAATCTTTATCTCTGAGCAGTTACAGGTAGCTACCACAACAAACTTCAGTCAATTAATTGCTTCTCAGCTACATAGCTGAAATGCTGTAAATGTAACAGGCTTCCACAGTTACATTCTTTTAAGGTAAAAAACTAATATGCTGAAGGAAAGTTTTAGGAAATAAATTCCTAGTATATTAAGAGGAACTGATGCTTTATTGAAGCCCTATTTTGTGATTATAAAAGCAGCTGGAAGGATAAACAAACACCAAATTACCAGCAGATGAAGTCTACCTAAGGTACAGCATGTGCAGAATTAATTATGAATGGTACACATTGTACATCTTTATTCCCAATATACGAATGAGCTTCTGCTGTCAGTGTAGCTGAAAGGGAGCACTGGCACTAAATCAGTGGAGAAAATTGAGATATCAAGTATTTTAGTCCGACCGTTCTGAATTGATTCAGGCAGAATTTCTATTTCATAATACTGTTGAGAATATTGACAATCGGTGCAGCTGCTCGCACTGACTTTAATATTTTTGCTGAAATTACATATCATAATGTGTCAGCATCAACCGTGACAGGCGAAGGAAACCCTTCTGCAATAATCACTACAACCCTCCATGATGGTTGCTTGATCCTTGATTTGATGTGGTTATTAGCCTGGTTGTCTGCCAGCTTTTTGTTGTCTTATTACAAACAGGTTTGCTTGATCCATGTGGTCTAGTTAAAGGCAAAAAATCTATATTGTATGTTTTGTTTATATGATCATTATTAGGTCTTCATTTATTTCTGTTAACTGTTTGTCTGTCTATGTGGTTTAATCTGGTTTGGGGCTCTAATAATTTACCTTTGCTTTTTTCGTTTTTTTTTACTTTGAGGATTAAGAATCAGTTTTTGTTTACTTTTTTAGTGTCTTAGTTTAGATTTTGTGTAATAGTTTTGCATTTAGCCATTAATTCTACTTTTCTGGATCTTACCATTCTCTATTTTTTTTTTCTATTAGGGGTTTGCCATACTAATTGTTTAGCTTTACCGGTTGTTTTTAAGTATTTTGCTCTTGCTTATTTATTAGTGTTTTTAGATGGTTCTGCCTTTGCTTTCTAATTTTTTTATTTTGCTGGAAAACCCTTTGGTAAAATAAAATCTTTGATAAATAAAATCTTCACGCCAACCTTACTTTGTCCTTTCACACCTCTTTCAGGTGTGAAAGCACAGGGCGCTCAGAGGACTTCAACCACAGTCCTTTGAGCGCCTTGTGCTTACACACCTGAAAGAGATCACTGACCCCTCCTGGGCTCCCTACAGTTTGCTACAGAGCCAATAGATCTGCAGATGAGCCTGTCCACATAGCCCTTCACCACATCCTCCAGCACCTGGATTACAGACTTCCTGTCTGCCAGGAAACAGCACGTGAAGCTGGGAAAATATTACCCCATTTACACTACCCTTAAAAAACCGTGCCGAGACTGGTCCGAGCTCAGTAACTGAGATAACTTATGGTATGTAAATGGAAAGCAAACTGAACTGAACTGAGCTAGACACAGCCGGACTGTGCTAACTGCAGACCAGTTCCAGAGGTGGGCTCGGCTCGGTTTTTCCCTGGCTCGGTTCTCTGATAACAAGAGCGCATGAGCAGAACGCGTCATCTCCGTCTGGCTGCACATCCTGATTCACACTCCATTCCAGTAGATGGCGGTAATGCCCCTCCAGAAACAGAAGAAGAACAACAACTCCTTCTTCAACTATAAACAACAATCTAAATCTCCTCCACGCAACATTTTAAATAACGGCATTTTAAACAATAACACCAAAGTACAGCAATAATAATCAAGCATAACTTTCTGAATGTGACGGGCGCCGCCATTTTGATTTGCTTGATTCCCTTCTTCTTCGTCTTCTTCTTCTTGTGTTTTATGGCGGTTGGCAAACAACTTTTGGTGCATTACCGCCACCAACTGCAGTAATACCGCAGATCGTCAATAGGAGGCGAGCAGTTTAGGAACCGAGATAGCGTGATTTGTAAACGGTCATCAGAGCTGAGCTCAGCCTGGTTAACTGATCCGAGCTTGGACCGGTCTCGGCATGGATCGGTTTTTTAAGGGTAGTGTAAATGGGGTGTAAGTTTCCTCACATGTCACTGTTTTATCTACCTGAAGCACCTCATTAAACTCTTCAAAACTCACTCTGCAGACAGAGCCTGCTTTACAGTACATCTTTTCGAAATACAACTATTATTTACAGAAGCTACAATTATTATTACAGTAAAAAGGAATCTTGAGTTGAGCAAGTACCACTGCATTCGGAGAAATCTGTAGTGATGTGGAAATTTATCTACGATACATTAGCAAGAGTCACATTTCAGTTTATGTGGGTAAGATTTAGTACTTTTTAGATTGTAATTGTCAGATGAATATGTTTGCGTGGCTGCCACAAATACTTATGGCAGGTCAAAGGTTTGCATGGTAAGCTGAACAAGGTCCAACAACATTATTTTTGTATTTATTTTTACACAAAATGTTTCACCAGAGGGTTTATTGTGCATAGAAACACTTTATACATGAGGCTCCTGATCTTCCAGAAAGGCACGGTTACGTGCATGTGTAAGCACACATAACAGCAACATGCAATCTTTATACTCAGCATCCAGTGAATGAGATGGCTTTAACTAGTCACTGTAATTATTTTTTTTTTAAGAAACTTTCCCAACACTGTTTAACATACACTCACTGGCCACTTAATTAGGTACCCCATGCTAGCAATGGGTTGGACCCCCTTTTGCCTTCAGAACTGCCTCAATTCTTCGTGGCATAGATTCAACAAGGTGCTGGAAGCATTCCTCAGGGAGTTTGGTCGCAGCAGAAATTGAGACTCATCAGACCAGGCAACGTTTTTCCAATCTTCTATTGTCCAATTTCGATGAGCTTGTGCAAATTGTAGCCTCAGTTTCCTGTTCTTAGCTGAAAGGAGTGGCACCCGGTGTGGTCTTCTGCTGCTGTAGCCCATCTGCCTCAAAGTTCCACGTACTGTGCGTTCAGAGATGCTTTCTGCCCACCTCGGTTGTAACGGGTGGTTATTTGAGTCACTGTTGCCCTTCTATCAGCTCGAACCAGTCTGGCCATTCTCCTCTGACCTCTGGCATCAACAAGGCATTTCCGCCCACAGAACTGCCGCTCACTGGATGTTTTTTCTTTTTCGGACCATTCTCTGTAAACCCTAGAGACGGTTGTGCGTGAAAATCCCAGTAGATCAGCAGTTTCTGAAATACTCAGACCAGCCCTTCTGGCACCAACAATCATGCCACGTTCAAAGTCACTCAAATCACCTTTCTTCCCCATACTGATGCTCGCTTTGAACTGCAGGAGATTGTCTTGACCATGTCTACATGCCTAAATGCACAGAGTTGCCGCCATGTGATTGGCTGCTTAGAAATTAAGTGTTAACGAGCAGTTGGACAGGTGTACCTAATAAAGTGGCCGGTGAGTGTATACCTAATCTTCTAAAATGCTAACATTCAAACTTTGTCTACCATTCTTTTGTCAAATACCTCAGGAGGCTCTGCAGCAATGGTAGCCTCTGGCATGTCTAGCCTAAAGCCTAACCCTGTAAAGGCTCAAGACCTGCTGGTTTCCTTCAGACAACCATGCTCTCATTCCGATTATCTCCACTGTCTCTTTTATTTTTGGGGCGATTTTCTAGTCGTGGGAGAATTTTTCGATCGGACCGACTTTCAGCCCGATCGTGCGTGGTGAGTCGTGTAGTGTACAGGGGGTAACGAGGGGCGATCAGCCTCTCACGACCACCTCCTGATCAGGAATCGTGAGATACGGTCGTGGGGAAATGGCTCAGTGGGCAAACACAAACAAGAATTGTTTTTCTTCTTCTTCCTCTCAGATGTAAAGACAGCAGCATGGCAGGGATGCAATTAGTGAAATTGATTTCTGTCTGTAAAAATGACAGACCGAAGTAGCCACCACATTTGCTCAGCCATGTCTTTGTCCAAATACGTTGTCTCCTTTTCTTTTTAGGGCTTTCAGCAGAAATGTGCAAAAATTGCCAAGACAGAGCGTTTCACTCTAGTGAGCTTCATATTCCTCTTCTATTTGTTTGGTTTTCAGATAGACAAGTCAGAGCAGCTCCGTGTCACTGCAGAGCTGAGTCCGACGTGGTTTTTAGTCGTGCAGTGTGAGCAGGTAGATCGCATGAGAGCGTCAGGCCGAACATAAATCGTGAGCTGTGAACTCACACTGTACGACTAAACCCTGCGTTTTAGTCACATATTGTGAGCAGTAGCTGCGTGCAACGTTTGAAAAAATCGCAAAGTGTAGGCCCGGCTTTAAAAGGAGTGGAGACAAATCTTCTATCTCATAAAACGGCTCCATCTAAAGAACTATCATCAAGGTGGTAGCTCTTCCTGTACATGCCACTGTCAATCCATCTGTCAATGATAGCCGAGCCCACGCTTACAAGTTTATATGTATATAGCAGAGTTATACAGTATATGCTGTATTGCTGGGTGATTTGCATAACCCATTGTTTAAATTTTAGAAATGTATATAGATTAAACAACATAGCATAAAATACAGAAACTAGGACTAGTGACCTTTGTAGATAAGCTGCACAACAGGCTGCTTTTAATTTCCAACAACTCACCTGTTGGAAGATACAATATTTTTGACATGAACAATGATGGATAGCTTTGTACCCTCGGAGGCTCCCTTGTCATTCTGGTAAAGGTAAGCTCTTTATCTTCTAATGACTGGAAGTCCTTTCTTCCAGCGATGAGGAGCAGGAGGGGGCGGAGTGCCGGCACCCTGGAGCAAATGACCACTTGAAGGGCTGTTGAAATCTTCATAAAACAGTAGGTGTAGAGTGAGGCAGTTGTGGCAGGAACTTTAAAATGACATGATAAGAGTAACTCTGGGAAGGTTTTCCTTTTAAGGCCTAAAGATCTTATAAGTTCTTATTGTTCTGTTATACTGAGTTTTCTGAATCCTCTGCTTTAACTGCAACATAAAAAATGGTTAACTGTCCATTGATAACAAAATAGCTGGTTGAAACCCAATGACAACTCTCTTCTCAGAGGCATTTTAAGGAACCTATCTGGAGAACTAATTGTAAATAATGATGAGGTAAATGGAAATGGGCATGGTAGGGAATTAATGGCAGAGGAGAATGTAAGCGAGAACAATGTGAAAAGGCAGGGATCTTTTCAGCCTGATAAATCTCCTCTGGACACAATTTAATGATAATTTAGTCTTTTATGAAAACCCTGCAGGGGACAGAGATAATTACAGACCCGACATCTATTCAGCTCATGTAAGATCTATTGTTAACTATTTTGTCAGAGAACAAGAGGAACTGCTTTCCAAATTACTGGTCCTTTACCATATAACACCATAAAAATATATATGTTCATACTAAATGACAGTTTAACAAGAGTGACAATGAAGTCGTTTAGAAAGAGTACACCTTTTACCAGGTGACTGTTTACCAACTTATTTTCAATGAATTTCCCTTTCTTTAAATAGCAAAACATTTCAGTCGATTTTTTTATTTCCTTAGTGTTAGGCTTAATAATCCTGGTTACATGTGAGCCTAGTTACATAGCTATACTACAAAGAAAAACATTTTCCCTAAATGGTTGATAAAGTATATGAAATTCAGACAAATTCAGATAATGCTTTAAAAAAATAACACTAGTAATATACATCTCTACACAGTACAATTAACTCTTTATTGTGATGTTGAGCAACTGAATTTGGGATAACTCATTTGATTAAACTGCCATGTTTTTATAATGAGACAAACTTCATTATGTTGCAGGTAAATTATATAGAATAAATTACCATTATGAAAAAACAAGCTTTCATACTGTCCTCCAGGACATGTCTACCAATTCCAGCACAGCTTTGCATAACCTGAGTTAAAATGACACAAAAAGTGAGGCCTGAGCCAAGCTTTAATGCATTTTTTTCATGCTGTCACACTGACAGTTCATACAGTGATCAGATGTAACAATTTATGCAGGACTGTGGCACATTTCTAATTCTGTCCTGGTGTCCTACAAATCAAAAATGTCCCATTTTGACTTGGTAAACTTCTGAAAAGTAAAGGACAAAAACCCTTCACAAAACAGAGCAGAACAGGGACAGTCAAACTCAGCAGTACGTAGGCAGAAACAGGTGAGGAACAAGCAGAACTAAACACAGCGAGTGCTAGAGTTAGTCTCGCAAGAAGCTCTAGTCATCTGGTATCAAAGGCTGGGATCCTGAGGCTTAAATAGCAGCAGGAACAGGTGGATCTGATGAGAGATAATGAGCCCAGGGTGGAGCAAAGCAGATAAGAACAACAAGGAGTAAAACCAATAGCCTGGGTGCCATTCCGAACTTAGTCCCGCCCCCAAAGTTTGAGGTCGGGAAGTTCGGTCTGGCATTGCTCAACAGTAGCACGAGTATGCTAGCACAATATCTGACGGGCCAATCAAATTGTCAGGGCGGTCTTTATACGATGATGGACAGATAATCAACAGTAACGTAATAATCCACGTGACCAAAGCGCGCTTGGATGACAACAACAATGGCTGCCGCTGGAGAGTTGAGGTGAGTAGATTCTGCTATCAGGTCTGTTCTAGAAGATATCGACAGCAAATTAATTTTAAAAGAGGAACAGAGAAACGCGATCAAGGCTCATCTTCTTATTATAGGCGTGCAACTGCACGCTTTGATTTTTGTTGACAACAACTATGATCGCTTAACATGAGTCACGCACTCAGACACGTTGCTCTTATTGGTTGTAGGTCTATCCAATTGAGTGCAGAGGCATTTTTTTTCCTGGTTCGTTCAAAACACGCCCCATAATCACAGCTCTATGGAGCAGTATCAGACTCATATTCTGACTAGAATTGAGTAGGACTACGTCAGGCTATAAAACCAAGCCTTAAGGTGCCAAAATTATGACAGTTTGAGTTATGGTTTATAGATCTAAAAATAGCTTTATTACACTAAGGGTTACCATTGAAATAACATTAAGGTCTATGTGTTTTTTCATATGTTCATTACATTTTGATGACTAAAATATGACCGAACGTCATTTAATGGGAATCCTAAAGTCTGTTCAACGCTACCTCACTCACAAAAGACTAAGAATCAATTATCAAAATGTTGTTGGTTCTATTATTTGGCCAAAAAATGTTTTATTCAACTCTTGGATTGCATTGTGAATGGTTTGAAAACCTTAATATTTCTTTAAACTAACCAAAAGCTTATTTGATCACATTTCAAATTTTTCAAGATAAACCTTGGTTCTCCAACACAAAATCCACATTAAACTGTAATATCATTCCTTCTAAGTGGTTATGGTTTTCAACCATAGTTTCCACTCTTCTTTGTACAAAGTAGCTTAGTTTGGTTGAGTTTCACTAGTTGTAGTCAAGAGATTTTAATAAAAATATGTTTGACTTGGAGCTGAAGGATTTTTGTTAATTAATTCATATTTTGAATGGAAGTTGTGGTGAATGTATTCAATGTATGTGCAGGATTATCTTTTTGAACATGATTTGAGCACACTTTCATTTGCACACAACCACCTAAAGACACAGAAAACAATGCTTAAATGCCAGAGAACCAAAGGTCCATTAAGCCCAAACTTACGCTCAAGCCCAAACGATTAAGCTCATCGCTAGCGTGGGTTAGCTTTAAAGTAAGTGGCAAGGATCTGATTCTGGTTCATTTTTCTCATTCTATAAAAACCTGCTGTGAGCATAAATTTCAGGAGAACCCATTTTCTCCCTTTTTATTGTTGGTTGGACCAGTTTATAGAATGTAATGTTTGAGACATGATGAAAATCACATGTTTCTCTTCGTGGATCTAAGAACAAAAATCACTGGGTTTGCAGACATAACAATTATTGGTTACAGAGGTTTTGCATTTAAATTAAAATATAAATACTGAATTTTACATGTTTGGTAAAAGTATAATTTATCATTTTACAAAGGATTTGTATACTTTTGTAGTTCTTTTGAATTCATTATTATTAAGCCATTAAGATCATCTCCTTTTATGCATCAAAGCATTTTTCCCATGGATCATATATTTTACATCAATGGTTTAAAAAGTGCATCAAACTCTTTGCTTTTAATGTATTTATAGAGATAGGTTATCAGGAATTTATTGCATCCAAAGAGGAGAAACAGTATATATCTAATTTTGAAGTAACTGATGAAGGTATTACATGAATTCCAGAAAACATGCATTTATTTGCTTGTGTAGAAAACATTTGATAAAAAATTGTGTAGTGGAAAAAACGTTTTTGCAGATTTATGATAACTTTGTCTGTGATAAAGTGGTTCAGGTTGTGTTCACCATTATTTCTGATTCATAATGCTTAAATTTAAACATTAGTGTGCAACTTTGCTTCACTTACTATCCGGGGTTTGTTTGTGTAGCATTATGTTGCAGTTTCCATCTATTCATTTGTTTAGGTTAAAGCTACCATTTCCGGATTATTGATTTAACTTGTTTATCTTGTTTCAAAGCATATTCATGGTATTTGTTTTCCTTTTTACTCACCATTGTTTGTGACAGTATTTCCTGCTAAAATGGCCGTATGATGTCATTTATCGCCTTGCCGGGTTCTACCAATTAGAGGGTTTCCTTTTGAATGGTGCTTTGCTTGTTTTTCTTTAAAGTAACTTTTTGAGTTATCCTGTATCACATTGTTTATTTTACAGACTCTTTCATTGTGTAGATGAGATTGTAAATTAGATTAATAATGATATTCTTGTTTTCTGTAAAGACTTTGTTTATTTTTTCTACCTGTTTAATTGTGGCTTGGTTTGTTAACAAATGAGGGATACAGACAGTGAGTTTTAGAAAGCTGAAGAGAATGATTCGTCAGAGTGGAAAAGGCTAAACAAAACATCAGAGGAGTCTGGAACCAGTGTCTGAGGATTTTTTTTGTTCACCTTGCTGATCTTTGACCATACTACCTTCACAATGTCCAATAAGCATTTTCATTTAAAAAAAAATCTCAGCTGCTTCTGGACACAGCTCCTCTCTCATTCTTGAGGGCATCATCTCATCCTACTTAAATAAATCTGAGTGGAGCCTTTCATGTAGCACGTCACCACAATCTCAGCGACTGCCATATTTCCACCACCATTCACATAACGTCGCGCACACACAGAACTTAGACACAGGTTAAGTGATTTGTGTCGTTCAGAAAGTGTGCCGTGTGTTGCCAACTGTCTGAGTGTTTGATTGCTCCATTGGAAGATGTCTGAAGAAACTGATTATGCTGCATCAGAGAGAAACTCATTATGAATTATGGATGAATCTCTGTCATTCATGCAGTGATGAAATTCTGCTGAGTGATTTCAGAAAGAATAACATTGTTTACAGAGCTGGAAGATCATTGGGTGGTTTTTTCATCACTCAGTGAGCTTTGCCTTTATTTCTTAATTTGCACAACTTTAGTACTACAGTTTAATTAAAACTAATGTGGTATGATAAAACACATCAATCTCATACATATATATTGGTTTTGTGTAGCTCTAAAATTACTTTAAAATCTGATTTGGTAAATTCAATTTTACCAAATGAGATTCTTAAAAGCCACCTTAAAATGCTGGTCTCTACGTGTCAGCATCACCAGCTCACTGACTGATTGGCAGTAGCAAGTGAAGCTGGGAAGCCCCTTCTCAGGGATGGGCTCACTCCCGCTGTCTCCTTTACACAAATGATGGCACCTCTACTGACCTTTTTTTAAACCTGCGTGTCATGAGAATAATGACTCAACATCCAGGCAGGAGGTGAACCAGCTTGTTCACTGATCAGGTCAAAACCAATTGCTGCTTAAACTTGACCTACGACTTTGGAGATGCATTGAGCACAGAACTCTGAATAATTTTGGCCATACTATCCCCTCTCACCATCTTAGCCAACACTGTTTCGACTTTGGACTGATACTCACACTTAAAAAGAAGGCCCAATAGTACCTTAAGAAGTAATGTTCCACAGGAGCTGCTGGTCATTTTCAACACTGTAATTATTCAATCTGTTTGTCCACATCAAGAAATCACAGTGTGGTTTGGCTCATCCATAAAATGGGAGAGGTCAAAACCATTATTGGAAAGGACACACAGGAGGCAATGTTATCCACTGAGTCAGAGCTGCTGCAGAAGCAGTATCAAAACGATACCAATTCGATTATTTCTAAAGAAAAATTATCTTTCATATGTTGAATGAGTTGTTTTAGCATTCTTAATTCAATTTAATTAAAATCCAATTTACATACACTGTAATTTGCAAACAATATAGAGTGGTGATATATAGAGTGATGGCTGGCCAATGGGGGGCAGGGCCACCACCCTCTCTGAAAAGGAGAAAGAAATGTATAATATATATTTTTAGAAATTAAGCTTTATATATATATATATATATATATATATATATATATATATATATATTAGTGCTGTCAAAATTATTGCGTTTTTATCGCGTTAACGCAAGGCCATTTTAATGGCGATAATTTTTTTAACGTGAGATTAACGCTATGTGGTTTTATGGTACAATTTTCCAAGTACATCCCGCTGCAGCCTGCGGGAAGGCGGGGCTATTTTCCCCCAGTCTATGCATTTTCCATAGGCTTCGAGAGCGGAGCTCCTCAAGGAAAAAAGACGCTCATACACTGGGTGGCGCTAGTGCCTTTTCTTTAAGCCCCACCACCAACAAACAAGTTGAGTGTCTGGTGCCTAGTAGCAACCTGAAATACACTGAGAAAACAGATTACTGAGGTGAAATGGAATCTGCTACGGCACTCTTGCTGTCTGTGTACGCCACAGGTCAGTATCGTGTGTGTGTGTGTGTGTGTGCGTGTGTGTGTGTGTGTGTGTGTGCGTTCTCATTTTTGTTAAGAGGCTGAAAAGTAACTTTCTAGAGCATAGACTACCTCCATCTAGTGATGTCGGTCTATTGATTTTGATGTATTGATTGAAAATTGTTCATTATTATCTTGGTTAATTGACATCTAATGTTAACTCTACTACATTTTATAGCAGTAGGGTAAATGCTTGTCTTTGTTCAAAAGACTGTATTGACTGTAAAGACTGTCTTTTACATCAGCCTGTTTTCAGGGCCTTTTTTTTGGCTACATATTTGTTATTTTTTGCTACATGCCTCCCCATCTTCTTGCCATATGTTTCTATGGCATAAATCAGTGTCTGTGACCAGTTTTCATTAAAAAAAAAGAACATTGGCACAAACCTACTGTAGCCTGTATGTATTTTTTGTATGTCATCGAGAGTATTTAAATGATTTTCAATCAGAAAAAAAATGTGCGATTAAAATGCGATTAATCGCGAGTTAACTTAGGCATTGATGCGATTAATCGCGATTAAAAAAATTCAATCGATTGACAGCACTAATATATATATATATATATATATATATATATATATATATATATATATATATATATATATATATATATATATATATATAATATTAGTGGTGGGCATAGATTTGTTTTTGTTAATCCAGACTAAATAATAACTAAAAGTTAGTCTTTGAACCGGAAAGTCTAGCTATAGAAATTAAATAGCCTAAATAAATACCATAGAAGCTAAATTTTCAAAAAGCATCCCACTTTACCCACATTCACCCAAACAGTCATCAAGAAGCAAACATAATGCTGTGGTTATCATTTGTGGTGTCATGGTAAATTAAAATGAAATTTAAAATGACATAACATAGCCTACCTAGAGCAAACTTCTCCTATTTTGCAGCTTTCTCTGTGTCCTTCTGGTCATGTATTCTCCTGATCATAGTTCGCCTCACAGGTACCATGAAAAAAGTGTCTTTTTGGTGCAGTAAACTCTATTAGAGTATACCACACTCTATAACTGAGAATTTCATTACAAGACACTGAAAATTTCTTTGTATGTTGGTATATTAATATTTTATAGAAATAAAATTGTATTGATACAAATGGTAAATAAAATCTGATATCTATAATAAATTGTCAAAAACAAAACGTGAAATTCAAAGATTTTTGCCCTACACAGTTTGTTCTTTGGTTTTTTAACTCGCTGTACACTGAGTTAAGCTGCTCTGGTTGCAACAACAAGGTTTAAAGGGCACCAGCAAAAGTATTGTCTGTCATATGAAGACTTTATTTCTAAATCAGACAGCAATACTATGTACAAAGAAAGGAAATAAATCAACAGGAAATGAACAAAAGAAGAAGTTTAATCAATTTCAGTAAGTGTAGATCAAAACTATGGCTGATTCCCTCACATTAGTCGTTTAAAAAAAAAGTGAAAATATCAGCAAAGGTTTGCTGTCAGGCAGCACTGTGACTGCAGCAGGGACAGAGTGATAAAAGGGTCTCTATCTGCCGTTAAGACTTTGTTTATTTTGCTGTCTGGAAAAGGCAGAGCTGAGAATGCTTACAGCTGTGGTCTCTCCTAATCTGAGGAAACCAAAATCCTCATTGTGCAGCCTTTAAACTTAGTTCCATCTTTGTACATTATAGAATCAGAAAAAATGAGTGCAGAATAAAAAGAAAATAATTTCTTAATAAATAAAATTGTACACTATGAAATTAGCTTGACAAATATGTAAAGCATATGTAAAGCATTCCTTATTTCTGCTATTTCCTACAAAATCTTTCATTTTCCGCAGCCATTATGGAAGTGAGCCTGTTTCCTCCCACTTCATTATCAAATTCTGAGAACATGTGGATGGAGCACAAAGGAGAGAAAGAAAGAGGTTACGAGTTGAGTCTGCTAATGCTAATCAAATCAGTTCATAATTTCAATAAGCACTCACACCATTTCACCATTATTATAGAGTGAATCTGGCCTTGGTAATGAATTAATATAAGCTTCCTTATCCCACACATTAAGCTTAGCATTGGCCTCTGCTGCTGGTAATTTGTAAAAATGCAGAGTTCATTCCGAAACAATCCTGATAAGGACAGATTAGGTACAGAAGTATATTTCACAAATAGACAAATGTATAAAGAGATCTACAGAAAGTTTTGAAATGTGTTAATGACTTAGTATGTTTGCATAGTGTTTTATTTAAACAAAAATACTCTGTCATTTTACATGTAATTGTTTTGCTAAAATATGACAGCTGTACAAAAGTGAGGTAAAATACTCAGAAAGTGAACAAAGAAAATAAATGTATATAATAAGTTTATCAAAGAGGTAAAACAGACATCACTGCAAACTCAGACAACAAAGAAGGAACAGAGCATGAAGTTAACAAATGGAACCAGCTGATAAGTAAGAGGAAGGCATTGCGACGTAACTGAGAGAGATCAAGGTGATTTGAAAGCCCAGGTGGGGAGAATTGGTTTAACTGATGGAAATGCAGATGGGAGTCTGGGCCAATGAGGAAAGAGATTGAGGCCCTATTCAATTCAGGTAAATTGGTAAGGACATTTCAATGTCAAAATAGGTAATGGGTTACGTAATAAATAGTCTATCAAACTTATTTATGTATTTATTTTTATTATCATATGTATACGTTACAACAAGGCTCTACTAGATTAAATAAAATTATCCTTATCCATTGCAAATGTCATTGTTAAGGCAGGTGTTGCAGTAAATCACCAATAAGTGTCTGCATTGTGATGTAAACACGTTAAAAAAGATAAATGTTGTAAGCTATTGCAATTGAATCATATCTTAATTAAATGTTTTGATCAAATTGAATAGTCTAATAAATAGTCAAATGTAAACAGATTTACCTTTGTGCTCTAGTGGTAAAGTCAAGATTTTTATTTTCCTGGACATTCATTGCCCCCTTAAGCACCTCAGCTCCTGGTCTAGACGTTTCAGCAGTTTTCTCCACTTATCTAGCTAATTCTCTGGACGCTGTTGTCAGGATGTGTAGCTGGACCCAAAATACAAAGGCAGAAATGGTTTCTTGTAGAGAAAGAATGATAAAGGCAGCAGTAGCATAAATCCAAGAGTAATCAGGCAAGGACCACAGGAACCAGAACAAAGCACACAGGAGGTGACTGTCTGCAACTGATGAGGACATGAAATGAAGATGACGATCCAGCAAAGACAAAGCACAGAGGAGGGGTATATATACACTGAGGAGCAGACTAAGGCTAGTTCACACTTCAGCCTGAAGTGACGCATATCAGATTGTTTTGCCCATACGCAACCTGTATCTAATCTTTTCATGACAGTCTGAACAACACAGATCCAATTTTTGCCAATGGACCCAGCCCACTTGGCTATGTGGTCCTGAATCCGATACGAATCTGATCTTTTCAAATTCTCCATTAATACTCAATAAAGGTCCGTATTCTACATTTTGATATGCAGAACCAGTAAGAAAAACAACAACCACAGCAGACGATAATGTGGACTGCAGTCTTTATTTTCAACCTTTTTGAAAAGATGGTGTAGTTGATGTACTGGCTGAGGTTTGGGAAAGAATTGCAGGATGAAAGATTACAAGATGCGCTCCAGCACTACCATCCATGTTTACTTCTGTTAACAGAGAGCACGCTCTCATTACGTTCCTGTGGAGTTCCACAGGGATCAGTGCTAGGACCAATTCTCTTTACTTTATACATGCTCCCAATCGGTAGAATTATTAGACAGCATGGGATTAATTTCCGCTGTTATGCTGATGATACCCAGATATATATCTGTCTATAATCCAGATGAAGCTAACCCATTACATAGATTACAGGCATGTCTGAAGACATAAAAACCTGGATGACTCTTAACTTTCTGCTTCTGAATGCAGACAAAACAGAAGTTATAGTCTTTGGACCAGAGTCTCTGAAAAAGAAGCTGATTAGTCAGTCACTTCATTTGGATGGGATTAAACTGATTTCAGATAATAAAGTAAAAAATCTTGGTGTTGTTTTTTTATCAGGACCTGTCATTTAAATCCCAGATCAAAGAGGTTTCTAGAATTTCCTTCTTTCATCTGAGGAACATTGCAAAAATGAGAAATCTCCTGTCCAGGGGTGATGCTGAGAAACTAGTCCATGCATTTGTTACTTCAAGGCTGGACTATTGTAATTCTTTACTATCAGGAAGTCCACAAACTGTAGTTAAAAGCCTTCAGCTGATCCAAAATGCTGCAGCCAGAGTTCTGATGAAAATGAAAAAGAGAGATCATATCTCTCCTATCCTGGCTTCTCTTCATTGGCTTCCTGTTAAATCCAGAATAGAATTTAAAATCCTCCTTCTCACATATAAAGCCTTAAATGGACAAGCTCCATCTGATATCAGAGATCTGATTGTTCCTTATGTTCCTAACAGAGCACTTCGCTCTCAATCTGCAGGTTTACTAGTGGTTCCTAGAATTTCTAAAAGTAGAATGGGAGGCAGATCTTTTAGTTATCAGGCTCCTCTCCTGTGGAACCAACTACCTTTCCCTTTTGATAAATAGTTAAGAGTGGCTCAGGTTATCCTGAGCTATAAGCCAGAAAAACTGTTAACAAAGGTGAATCTGAAATGCAGACTGTTGCTAGCTTTACTTGGTTTTAAACTTTTGGCTCTAACTGACCAATCAGAGTCCAGAGAATGCTGATGTTGGTGCGGCCCCCACAATAGCCGATAATGCTATGAAGTTCTGGGTAGTGAGAATAATAAGCCCACTTAAAAGACAATGCAGGATTGCCTCAGATGTAAACACTATAATACATGACTTGCTTCTGAAATAGTACCGTCCCTTGCTTATTTTTCCGTGCAACAGAGCTTGTTTGGAGAAGCTCACGCCACAGAAAGGAAGTAGATGAGATGGGGTCATCCAGGAAGGAAACACCAGATCTGCCTAAAATAAAACATTGCAAATAAAGTTGCTTTCAGCTATTGGCACAGGAGAGCTGCACCCCAGGATGGTCCTATCTTTTGCATTAAAGTGGAGCTACTGCGCATGTACAACTTTTAATATGAGTTTATGGACAAAGATTTTTGCACCCCATGAAACAGATGTACTCGTCAAAGATTAAATATAGGCAAAAAAATGGTAATTCCGAGAAACCTGTGAAACAGGAAATTGTCACACAACTAATGGCATTGAAAAAATGTTTTGCACCTTGTAGTAATTCTTGAGGGTCCCTACCCTGCAACTGTTAGATATCGCTGGGCTAACACACTTAAATAAAATTGTTGAATTAACTCCTGAGCCGCAGAAAGTTCTCCCAAATCCGTCCAATGACCTATTTTTTTTTTTTACTTTTTTTCTAGAAATGTTAAGTCAAGGGTTATGTTTGGGCTGGGGCCTATGGCCAGTCAATGGGCGAAAGACAATTTGTATAGATGAACAGTCTGTCCAAGGACAACATAGAGCTACACAGACTTTCACCCACACACACACACACACACACACACATGTTGTGTCACAATATCCTTGTGGGGACCTTCCATTGACTTCCATTCATTTCCCACTAATTTATATGGCCTAACCATGACCCTTGCCCTAACCCTAACCATTACCGACACATACCTATCCCTAAACCTAACCTAAACTCAATTCACACCTTAGTCCTAAACCTAACCCCCACCCCAAGAAGAGAAACTTTCCTTATGGGGACCAGTTGTTGGTCCCCACAAGTACCTATGAGTCCCCAAAATTAAGCATATTCCTAGGAAATTGTTCCCACCAGGTATTAAAGACATGGCCACACACACACACACTGGACAATTTAGGAATGCTGAATAATCTAATAGTCTGTTTTTGTAGGAGGAACCTGAAGTACAAGGAGTGAACCCAAACATGCATGGTGAGACCATGCAGACTTCATGCAAAAACCTTGAACCAGGACCTTACTACTGCAAGGCAACACAGCTACAAACTGGACTACCACCCAGTCTATTGAAATGCATATTATTTTCTGAAATATTGTATTACATAGTTTATGCTAGTTTGGCGGGAAAGAAGGAGAAGACGATGAGAGCAGGATTCTCCACCATGAACAGAATCAACAATAAATCTGGATCCAGGCTCAAAATGAGCACCTTGATATGTGCTTGAGAATGGCTTAGTCTCCGGTTAAACCCAGGTTTAAAGCCTTGCAGGGCAGCCTAAAGCCCACTGCCAACATTAAGACAGAAAAAAGAAAGAAAAGAACAAACCATCAGTTCAGGGGTTTGAGAAAATATGGGAATCAGGAAATTGTCTATATACTACGGTGGCCGGGAGGTGCAAACCAACATTACAAAATCTAAAAAAAGTTTTACAAGTTCCAAAACAAATTGTCATTTCAGAAAACAAATTTACATTTAAAAATAAACAAAACGCTTTTAAAAATTCAAAACAAATAGAATTTTAAGAAAACAAATAACAAACATTGGAAACACTTTTACAAGTCCCAAAACAAATTATCATTTGAGGAATTCAGCCAGAACCGGTCTTGTACGAAATTCTGTTTCTGTTCCCCCTGTGTCTGGAGCACGCATTGCAGCCAGAGAGGCACCATTTCATTCCTTTTCAATTATGGCAAATCAAGAGTAAATATGACCAAATCCACAGTTAAAGACTTGCAGCTACACTAGTTTCTTCCCATGTGACGGAGGGGACACATTATTTCAGTCAGCTGAATCACTCATTCTCTCTTCACCTCCTCCCATATCTTTGGGAAATAAAAAGCAACTGTTTCCAATTTCTCTAAAATTTACATGTGTGATGTGTTCTACTAGAAATGTCCTTAATCCAGTAATCTGTTATGTTTTACATTAGAAGGGGATTAACCAGAAATTCTACACTCTCATCTTCGCAGGACGTCTTAATTAGTTTGCCCTGCTATCAGTCGGTTTCCATCCTCTTATATCAGCAATGAAAAATTAGAAATACACAACGTGTTGGAAATCTGTGTTTGTACATGTAAAAGTGTTTTTTAAATGTAAATTTGTTTTCTGAAATGATCATTTGTTTAGGAACTTGTAAAAGTTTTTTTAGATTTTGTAATGTTGGTTTGCACCTCCCGGCCACCGTAATATACCAAACTGAAGGATTGTTGTTTTTCTACTTCAAAAAACTTTTTTATTTTTTAAAATTATGATTTTAAAATTTCTAAAAATTTTCTTTTTCTGCTTTTTATTTCAGTGTTAAATTCTGTTTAAAGAAACAGATTATAAAAAAAAAATTCTCCGGACCTTTACTGGTTGATTTTCTTTATTCGGCCCC
The DNA here is from genome assembly GCA_030533445.1 of Cyprinodon diabolis. Lineage (NCBI taxonomy): Eukaryota > Metazoa > Chordata > Actinopteri > Cyprinodontiformes > Cyprinodontidae > Cyprinodon > Cyprinodon diabolis. Next base: position 40,546,940 of record CM060080.1, read on the forward strand.
CGCTGAGTTTTAATTGGTTACCCCTATTGAGGAAGAGAGCCTTAGATCTCGAGGGGAATGTCTCAAAAAAGAAAGACTCATCTCTTTTAGAAGCCTTTTAGTTAAAGCCGTAGAAGTTAAAATCTAGCTGCGGCCATATTGAATACCTGCTCTGTGCATAAAAGAGACTGTCTGTATGCTGTGCCATCTGGTGTGACATTAAAACATGTGACAAATATATATATTTTTTTCTTGTTTACCAAAAGTACCAAATCAACATCAGAAGTGTTTTTGTTCCTCAGATGCCATATTTTTGGGTCATTGAGCAGCCACCTGTAAAATACTGATAGGCATCAGTGGTTTTTAATCTTTCAGACTTTCTTCAGTAAATGAGTATGAGTTGTGTATAAGATATATGTCTCAGTAGTAAAGCTCATGGGGAGATTTTGTTTTTCAAATGTTACCTAGTATCAGAAGTAGAACCGCAGCAGAAACACAGCAGTGGTGATGGGATTGCTCCTTTTAGTAAGAAGGTGCTGTTACAGTGTGTTAACCAAGAAGCATGAGTTTTAATTGCTTTATATACCCAAGCCGTATAACTGACCGGTTCAATTTTTTTAACATTAAAGGTAAATAGTAAAAACACAAACCCCACAGGTGACAACGAATGTTATGAAATATAAGAGAGATCTGAATATAAAGCGATTGAAATATTTCAATTGGTTAAGTTCAAATGTCTTCTCCATATTGAAAATGCCATAATTTTTAGGATTACTATTTTTTATGTGATGTATGTCCTGGAGAGTCTAGAGACGCAGGAGGAAGTGTGAAATAATATTATTTTCAGTTATTTTATTTCACTTTTAGGGTTATCTGTGAACACATTTGAGCAGAATAATGATTCTGATATGCTATAAGAATAATGTTGGGAATTTTCCCAAATGTTTTGTATAAGTATGCATTGTGAAGCAACCCTAACATCTACTCTATTTGAAGTACTCTAGAAAAATACACTGAATAGAACGCTTTTACAGAACAATGTAATGTAGTATATTTAACCTTTAACAATAACAAGGTTTTAATTATAATATGTGAATATCTTAAGTGGGCCTGTCTGAGACGTGAAGCTCCAGGGTTGGAAAATTAGTTCCACTCCGGTCCTGCTGGGGTGGGAAGCTAGAATTATCATGGCATCACGCTTCTGAAACATATCTATAGCAAGAAAGAACCCAGAGATGGCCTCATACCTCAAGAAGGTGTCACTGCTGGCCTGTGTGTAATTTAAATAAGTTGACAGTAAAAAAAGAAAAGATATGATACCATTAAATATTCATAAAATACATTTGGGTAAAATACAAGATGGTCCTAGTTCCTTTCTAGTCATACTGCCCACTCAAACTGCTTTAATTACCCACATTCCCCTCAATTTCTTTCTTTGACACAAACACAGTCATGCAACGATAGGTGGCAACTGGGATTAAGCGCCTCGCTCGGGGGGGCATCAACACGTGACATCCTGTCTCGGGACAGGAGAAAGCTGTAGTCAAACCTACAATATTGAATTTCAAATTATTACAAGCAAAAAATAATCAAATATTTTTAACTCAAGTGGATAAAATGTTTTATTTGTAGCTTAATGTTTGGATGTCTGGGTCCTGATATGTGCTTTAAGCGCTTTCATATATGATGTACTTAGTAAGAACACCTGCAGATCCCTTATATTATCTGAAGTGTGCTACTGGATGAGGTCATTGCTAAGTTAATTGCCAGATAATTTAATGACAAATTATATATGGATTTCCTATATCAAGCAACTAACAGTTTGTTGCTTGATAAAACTGTGAATATTACCCATTGGGTTATTCACACATAATGCTGTGAAGAAACCACAAATAAGACTGAATTTTATTTCTCTGGGAAAACATTTCTCCTTTTGCAAATGCCTTGTAGTAAAAATAAAAATAAAACACTTTTAGTAATAGTATTTTCTCATAATTTAATGTAATATTTAAGCTCAGCTTCATTGTGAAGAAAAAAAACTAACCCCCCTCCCCATGTGCTTTGTGTCCTTCATATTAGATCGCTGCATTGTCTTACCTATTTAAGGATTCTAGGAGAGAATTGCTGCAGTTCGTGAACCTGCCTGATGAAAAAGGGGATGTAAATGCTGTCTCACAAGGAAGCATGGAGACAAAACACATCAATCTCAAGGTCACCCCTCCATACCTGTATAAATATTTGGTTTAAGTCTGCAAAACTCTTGCCACAAAGCATCAGTCTTATTCTTACATGCATACATGCGTACACGTTCTTCTAAATAATAAAAAAAAAGAAATCGAAACATTTTCAGACATTAAGTGACACATTCCTCTGCTCATCTTTGGAGCTCTTGGTGGGCTGACTTCATTATCTGCTCCTGCCTGAAAGGCTTAACTTGCTGCAGAGCCCCGGCTGGTGCACTAGGTTTCACTGACACCAGAAAAGAAGTGCCTTTGGCGTTTCAAAGTGATGCATGACTTCCCTTTTTATTTCTGTCCCTACTTTTAATCTCTGAAAATCACAGACTGTCACTCAGCATTTAGTCTTTTTCCAACTTGACCAGAAAATGTCAGATCTGCAAAAGTAGAATAAAAAATGGTTTTGCTTAGTAGAAGAATAAATCTGAAGCTTTTCTAGGACCTTGATATCAGGGTTAATCTTTGTCTCTGGTAGGGAAGACTAGATACAAATGTGCATGATTTGCAATTTTTTTTTACATTAGCAGGGTTTAGAAAAGATTTAAATGTTTTTATCATGCACATGCAGTGCTTTGAAATATAAGATAAAACATGTGAAAAACAAAGCCTTAGCATTATCCCTTGTTTTATCTAACAAAAAAAGTACTATTGTACTATTTTTTGGATGCGTATCTCCACTGAGAAGTATGGAAGAAATGGCTATTAAAGTAGAGGTGAATTGAACCTGAATAAAAAAAAAATTTTTCAATAAAATGTTTGCTGTCAATGGAAAACACAAAACTGATACCAGCGGCATTGAAAAAGTTGCACCTCTTTCAAATCTCCCTGTGACAAACTGATATAGTTTAAACGCCAGTTCTTAATTATGTGGCAAAGAGGTAAAACCATTATCTTGAAAAAAAATTCAGAATTTGGAGCATACAAAATACATTCATTTCTAGCATGTCACTGTTATATTTCTGTCATAATACGCTTATCTGGGCTTTTTGGTTCTGTTCAAGTTTCATTTTGGGTTTTTAGTTAAACTTTAATTTTTGTTATTCTGCGTTTGTTGTGAAGATTTATATAATTTTTGAATTAGTTCTTAGTTTAACTCTTCCTTGGTGTATATTGTAGCTATCTCTTTTTAGCATTCTTGCTATTGATTTAATGGTTGCTGTAGTTTATCGTATTTATCATTTACTGTTATTTTTAGATTATGTTTCCTTTTGCATATTACTTATCCAAAATTTTCCTTTCCCTTCCCCATCCTCTAGTTTTACCTTTTAATCATTCTGTTTTCTATTTTTTTAGTCCCATTTTTTTGTGTGTCATTTCAGTTCTTCCCAGGTTAGATTTATGCTCTTTTGTATTTCCTCATTGCTTACCGTTGCCCCTAGTGCCACACTCCTTTATCCTCAGTTCCCTTCCAGCTCTTTCTGGCCAAACCTATTCTCAGTCAAGCAATCATCTCCACACATTGTTCACTATTCTCCTCCCCACTATTTAGTCTGAATAACAACTGGCCTAAACACTAACCCTAAGCACCAACTCACTGTTTTGACATTCCTGCAGAGGGTCCACCACATTAAAGGCCACCCCAAACCACATAGTGGATAGGGCGAGCGGACCATTCAGCCATTAAATAGCAAGCCTGCATCAGTGCAGGTTTGCTGGAATTTGGCAGCGGGTGTAACGGTGAACTACTGGCGGAGGAAACGTGCATTGAAATGTAAGTTCCGTTGGTTTACTGCATCTTCATCAAAGTGAAAGAAAATCAATACTTAGGAAAATAAAAAAGACTTGATTGATCCCTAAAGATTCTCTTTGAAAATGTTTTATTTGCCTGGATAGATATATATTTTTAAGAAAATGGAAGTGTTTGATGTTATGTTAACCTGCGCCACATAGCTACAGCGACGCACATGTGATGTCACTTTGTTGCCATAGGAACGATTGCTTTCCCTTTCTGTTGGAGGGAGGAGGCCTCCTCGGGCTTCCACAACTCTGAGTATGACTTTATTGCAAATGACACTTGAAAGTTAAGGTTTAGTGGTTAGGGGAAGTTTGTGATACATCAATGTACCCCTCCCCTGCAATGGGCTCTATGCACAATTCCACTACTTCCTGAACTTAAAAAGCATTTTTCTTTCCTGTCTTTCATTACTGGGATAACTGATTAATCCAGGAGTGTCTGGCAATGTCTTTGTCAGGTTGGGTGGAGGTTTGAAAAAGACCCAAATGCAAAGGCTGAAGCTGAAGGTTTTGTCTTGAAGATTTAATAACAAAAAAATAGCAACAGAAGCAAAATCCAAAATAACAAACTACGGAAAAACCAGAATCCTGGAGATATCTGGGAAAACTCCCACGAGGAGCCAAGAATTCATGAGAATGAGGAACCAGCAAACAGTGACTGAAGAGAAGGTGTATATATGGGAGACAGAAACAAAGACCAGGCTAATCAGCCAATTGGGAGCAGGTGTGGGCAGAGGAATCTAGAAGGGAGCTAGGGGAAAGGACACTGACAAGAGAGGGCAACAAGAAATACATTAGAAAATAATTAGAATCACACATAATGGAAATAAAACCCATGAAAACTTAAAAACAACCAAATCCATGACAGTACCCCCCACCGAAAGGCAGATCCCAGACGCCCTGAAAAGTCCAAAAACAAAGATGCTCCACCCAGGGTGGGCGGATGGGGGACCAGGAAGGAGGGCACAAGACAAAAATCAAAAACAGTCCAAAACACAAAAAAACACACCAAAGGTGGGGGAGGACAAAGCACATTCAGTGAAGGCCGGCTGCGAGCCCAGAGGCGAAGCAAAGTCTGTAAAGGCCGGCTGTGATGCAAGACAAATTCTCTGGAGGCCAGCAGTGAGGTCGAAGGCGAAGGAGGACCTCTGGAGGCCGGCGTCTCTGCAGCAGGAACCATGGAAGCTAGTATCTCTGCAGCAGGAACCTTGGGGACCACTAACTGCTTCACAGGAGCCTTGAGGACCGCTGATGTAGCTGTCCAGCTTGGGACCCACAAAGAGACGGCATAGCTTGGGACCTAAAAAGAGCAGGTGCAGCTTGAGACCTACGAAGAGGCGAGGAGTGCCTGGCGAGGGGCCTTGGAGGCATGGAGGGCCCACTGGGGTCTAAGCCTGGAGAAGGGAGGAGTGGCCCGCTAAGGGGCTCTGGCTCAGGAAAGGCAGCAGGGAGTCATGAAGGTGGTGGCTGAGACCATAGGGAAAACTCACCTTGTTTTGGTAGTGGAGAGAGGCTAGTGGTGGAGAGTAGGCTGACACATCGGCGAGGCGTGGTAGCATCAAATTGACCTGCTGGGGAGGCTGTTAAATTCTTCCACCATTGGCAGTGCCTGCGATTTCAGGGGCCACATGGCTCAGGAGGTTCAGTACTAGGAAAGGGTGGGGTATGGTTTGCAGCATGCTGATCTGGGGAGCTCTGAAACCTCTGGATCTGATTCAGAAAAAGTAATCATGAACTTGCCCTATTGAGCATTCAGTTGTGTATTCTCCCCTTGTGGTAATGCCAGTTGCTCTTCCTGTTTCTTCATCTCTCTCTCTTGGTCACCCAAAATTAAGTCAAAGTGCAGAGACTGAAGCTGAAGGGGGTTTCTTGCAGATTTAATAGCAAAAAATGGCAACAGATGCAAAATCCATAATAAAAACTACAGAAAAACCAAAATCCTGGAGATATCAGGGAAACTCACATAAGGAGCCAAGAAATTATGAAGATGAGCAGCCAGCAAACTGACAGAAAAAGAGTTGCACATATGGGAGGAAGATACAAAGACCAGGCTAATCAGCAGATTGGGAGCAGGTGGGAACAGAGGAATCTAGAGAGGGGATAGGTAACTGACACAAGAGGGCAACAAGAAATACAATAAAAAATAACTAGAATAACACAAAATGGAAATAAAACTAATAAAAAATCTCAGATAAAACTTAAATAAAACCAAAACCATGAAAGTCATATTGTCCATATCAAAGACCTTTTCTAGAACCATGCAGTCCTAAAACTAAACTTCATAGCTGCATTTATATTACAAATGTGCAGAAAGCACAAGTCGATATTCGGCTAAAGTAAAAATTGCAAAGGTTTGAGAGGGGTATTTCCGTAAATAACAAACACAATTAAAATTGCATGTGAACACCTCAACTCTGAAAATAATATGGCAAAGTGTCAGACAGCATGGAATAGGGCAGTACAGCTATGATAATTAAACACAATTACTTGTGTTCAAACCTCTTATGGTTATCGATACAATGGTTTTGTAATAATGTGCTAAACTATCCAGAATGCCACTGCAAGAGTAAAGCCCTAGATTTTTTGATTTGCCGCAACCTATTTTTTATCTTTTATCTGTTTTTATCAAAACAGGGCAGCCTTCAGATAGGAGGCAGTGGATGTTGTAGTCGACCTTAAAACTCACTATATGTATGTGAAGCTCAACCGCTGCAGGAAGCTGAGTGACCTTCAGACCATTATGGTGTGCTGCACTGAGCTATGCACAAAAGTCAGCCTTATTTATCATATCTCTAGCCATGAGATTATTTGTAGAATAATTCTTAAAAACAACAGCAAACAAAGTTGACAGCTTCTTCGGATTAAAGCATGCCACTTTCTAGCCTAAATTACACTTGGTATTCAAATATTTCTTTAGTTTTGAAATTCATTCTTGTTACAAAAAACGTAAACAAACTACTGGTTCATTATCAAGGCTCTGCAAAACTGCAGAACTTAATAAGGATGTTTGTCGACCATTTAATAATCATATGTGGGTAAAAATGCAGTTGAAGGAAGGTGGCAGTACACTGGAAAAAATCAAAATCTAGATAAGTCATTTTTTCTTGAAACAAGTGCATTTGTTCTTGAATTGAGGAGATAAAAGAGACATTTTGCCAATGGAACAAGACTATTTAGATTTAAAATAAGAAAAGACAATTGCATTGTCTTATTTCAAGTGCATATTATCTAACTATCAAACTAGGCAAATTATCTAATTTACCTACTCAAATCCAGGTTAAATACACTTAATTTAGGAAATTTTTACTTATTTCTAGATCATTTTTCCAGTGTAAAATTAAGACCAGGGCCTTTATTTTTTCCATATGGTTTTAGTGTTAAACTATGTGATATCAGTCTTGAAAAGGCTTAAGTAACAGATACTCCCATCTCTGCAGTTGCCGCTATAGAAAACTATAGTGAAGAGAAAAATGACAAAAGCCTTTCTTTTTCCTAGGTGTTCCAGTATTCCTTCTTTACTTTGACTGTTAGATAGGGTCACCTGTACTAGATTGCTTGAAATGGACAAAACAGTTTTTGAAACATAATATCAAAAATGAGTTATGATTGTAATTTTATTCTTTCATTCATATGAACTGAATGCTAATTCTCTTACTTTGGTTGTGGTTCTAGGTGTACAGAGTAGCCTTGACCTACACCACCTGAGTGACCTGGGAGGTTGATGCACTAACAACAACTCTGTTATGTCTTTCGGTCCTGATGTATATGGTGTTTTTAGTCTAATTGAGGGATAGAGAGTCTAAGGCATAGAAGTCTATTCTCTGAGCTACAGGAAGCCTGTGTAAGGACCTCATGGGCTAGTAGGCGCTACTTTTTTAGCTCTAGTGAAAAAAGCAGTGTATTAGATCAGCAGCAGCCCTATGATGGACCTTAGGTAAACCTATAAAGACACAGTTGCAGTAATCAATCCTAATAAAGAAAAAGGCATTAATGAGTTTTTCTATATCCCATTTAGACATTAATCCTTTAATCCTGGAAATGTCATTCCGGTGATAAAATGGTGACCTGCTTACAGTCTTTATGTGCCTCTCAAGGTTCAGGTCTGAGTGCATCGTAGCACCAAGATTTCTGCCATAATTAGGGGTTCCTAGCTGTAGTAGCTGAAGCAGTCTACTAACTCTGAATCTCTCCTCCTTTGGTCCATTTATATTTCCTCCTGTTTTATTTTTATTTAGTTGGAGAAAATGATGGTACTTCAACGTATTGATCTATTCTATGCATCTAGTTCATAGTCACCTGGTGACATTGTGATGTAAAATTGTTTGTCGTCTGCAGCAAACGTAAATGATCTTGCTGAGGAACATGTAGATATTGAAAAGAAGGGACCCTAGAAAGGAGTCATGAGGAACCCCACATGTCAATTTTGTAGCTTTTGATTTAAAGTTCCCTATTGACACTTAATAGTTCCAGTTTTTCAGATTCATTTTTGTACCACAACAGAGATATGTAAATTTAAGTAAATCTAGCTATTCAACTGTTAAAAATATTTCATTTGTGATATATAGCAGATATAGTTAGAGTTTATACTTATGGTTTTTAGGTTTTCACAGAATTGATCCCAAACTTGTCTTGGTTGTCCCCCCTTTAATTCAACAGAATGGTTTCTCTCCTCAAACCTATTTTCAACTGAAGTAAATCGTAATGCAACTGCTATTTCTCTGTAGAACAATAAAATACGTACTTGGAGCTTGTTTAATCTTTTAATTATTTCAATGTGCATATTTTATATAATTATAAGAAGGAATGTTCCATTGATCCGATTAAAAACACGTACTCTATGGCTCCTTTAAAGCCTTTAAATTCCAGGCAACCTGTGATTGTTTATAGAATGTAATAATTTTTTTTATGCATATCCAAATGTTTTGCATTGTTTTCAACAAAATAGCAACATTTAGCAGCATTTCTGTTTGAAAGTAAACTCAAGGAAAAAAATATTGGGAACTGACATAATATATAGAATAGAAATCATGGTAGCCATATACAGTTACACGTAAAAATAAAATAATAATAATAATTTAAATAATAATTAAATTAATTTAAAAATAATTTTCAGATTTAAGTAACTATTTGTTTATTTTATTTTATAAATGGGCAAAAATATTAATTCATCTATTAATTGCAATTTATTTTTTTCATACATGACTATCTGGAATATTCCCAGTGGTTCAGCCTATGGAGGTCCTTTGGACTTCTATTCTTCCAATTAGGGCATGGCTGCTTATTGGACCTTGTAAAACCTACAGGTCTGCCAGTAGGCAATAAGCTGCAAACATCCAAAAATATTTGCTTTGAAGCACAGCCAAAAGTCCAGCTACAGATTTAAACATTTCTGACTTGTAGCTGACTGAAGATGCTGTAAAGTAACATAGGACAGCTTTCCAGCCAATATAAATTATTGTAGTTTCTAAGAGGAAAGTAAAACAATTTAGGTTTAAAAGCACTTTACCAAAGTGTGAATCCAGTGTTATTATGTTTTTACTTTTGTACTCAAACTGAATTCATAGTAAATCAAATGGTTTCTAAAAATAGCAAGCCCTAATCTTACAGCAATTTTCCAAAAAAATAAAAAAAAAACAGACCACTGGACTTTGTTTTGCAATTTGAAGACATTTCGGTTCCCATCCAGGGAACTTTTCCATTTCAAAATGTCTAAATTAGTGTTTAGTTCCGGGCTTTATAAAGTAGAGCAGCCAAACTAGGCTTGTTTTGCCTTAGAAAACATACAAATTGAACCGTTAGAGCAACTCCGCCCCTTAGCAATAGGAAATCGCTGATGTCTTTGTTAGCATGCAATACCCAATACTGGCTTATGCCTCTGAAAAGGGAAGTCGCAATTTTGCTTTGCCCTGGAAGTTGACCAAAACATGCAAATGCTAATTGAAATATTTAGGTATTATATATGATCTCCATATTAAAAGTTGTAAACCCAGATTTTATTTTTATTTATCTATTTATTACAATTCAAACTGTCCAACAAAATTACTGCAGGGTTTGGACAACATACTTAGACCTCCCCTCCAGGCGGCGCAGACAGTGTTCACTTCCAAAACAGTGTCAGGGGGAAATGTTGTGGAGCCACAGTAGCACACAAGCCTGACGAATTGTAGCAGCACCACAAAGCAGACATTAAATGCAATTACATGCAGATGAAAACATTTTTGCTCCCACCAGTGGAGCTGATACTACTGGCAGGATGTTAATGCTGTTTCCTTACTTGTTAAAAATCTAATCCACAGGGAAGATTTAATTTGATATAAATTTGCAAAATAAAACTAGAACATTGGTTTATTTCATCTGCAGTGTATATGTTGTTTCAGCAGAACTTGGGAAGATTTTTCTCAAGAGGAAATGACTAAACACCAAACAAATTCTGTTTGCTATGGCTTGTGTACTAAAAATATGCCCTTGTGTCAAAAACAGTGCTAGTTATTGTGCCTCTAATTTCACCAGTTATTTTAGGTGCTGTGAATGTAAAGGGGAAACCTCAAAGTTGGCAGGTAAACAAAGAGCCTGCTTGTTTTCCTTAGATAGAGATATCTATGAGTTTTTAAACTTTAGTGGAGAGTTTTGTCTGAGCGCAACTGATGAGGGATTAAATAATGACACTGGATCACGACAATTGTAGTAGCCATCCCTAGATTTACGTTACAGGTAACCTAATCTATAATCGTTCTGAACTTAAACAAATCTGGATTTTTTTTTCTGATTATGGCAACTCATCTACAGTTGCATCTGCCGTTTAGGCAAGACCAAGGAAGCTTTTAGTTTCAGTAAAAATACATTTAAAAGTGCTCTACATGAATATTTTTTTAATGACTATGACCTGGATGACTGAGAATCTTCACCAGCAAAAAAAAAAACATGACAGGGCAACACAGAGACAAACAGGACAAACAACCAGTCACACACACACTCACACCAAAGGAGAATTTAGCCAATTAGCCTAACAGTCATGTTTTTGGACTGTGGGAGGAAGTCATAGTATCCAGAGAGAACCCACACAAGTTGAGGGAGAAAATGAATACTCAATGCAAAAAAAAGCCCAGGGCAAGGAATCTGTCAAGTTGGCGGTGGAGGCTTGACAGGACCCAAATGCAGACACAAAAGCTTGAGGTGGTTACTTGAAGGTTTAATAACAAAACGGGTAACAGAAGCAAAAATCCAAAAACATAAATCAAAAAAAATGCTGAAGGTCAGGAATACTCGCAGCAAGGGGGCAAAGAAATGACAACAAACCAGCCAAGAGTGACTGAACAGGAGGAGAATAAATAGGAGAGAGAAACAAAGACCAGGCTAATTAGCAGATTGGGAGCAGGTGTGAACTGAGGCAAGAAGGGAGCTAGGGAAAAGGAGACTGACACAAGAGGACAAACAGGAAATATCTAAGAACTAAAATACAATCAAAAATAAATACAACACAAGAATGGAAATAGGACCAATGAAAACTCAGTACCAAAACCATGACTGAATCGAACCCAGTACCTACTAGCTGGAAGGCAGCCGTGTTACCCACTGCCACACTGAGCAGCCAAAGTAGTGTAATACAACGCTGGTAAATAATCTCACAGTCATATACTGACTAAGGACTTGAGACACGGACAACTCAGATATAGGCCTATAATTATTCAAATCAGTTTGGTCTCCATCTTTATGAAGGGGAAGTATAGAGGCAGACTTCCAAACCAAAGGGATTGAACCTGATCTGAGTGGAAGATTAAATTTATATTTCAAGGGAGATCAAATGATTTCAACAACTTTTTATTAAAAGCAATTTTCCAGTTTATATAATCTTGCATGTTTTTTTTTTCACCATCTAGATATGAGAAATTACAGATTTAATATAGTGGAATGATCACTGGATCTGACAGATGAGATTGTATTCCTAGAAGTAAAAATGGAGGTTTGTTGATTTGGACCAGAATGCAGATACGCAGACGCATCATGGTGAGTTGATTATATTTAATAAGCGATAAACAAACAGAAGCATGGAGACTGGTGATAAGCAGTCTAGCATATTTGGAGACAGACACATTTTAACAGCTGCCTGAGAACAAAAACTATAAATAATAAATGTGATCACTTCGGCATTCACTAGGCTCTGCTTGCTTTTCTTCTAATCTGTTTTCTCTTTTTTTGCTTTCTGTTTTCTCAGGTGACCATTGGTGTTCACCTGTGGCCTCTCCATCCTTTGTCAGGTGCAATTTTGAAGGACCACTGGTGCCACTGAATGATCTGCAGACTGCTGCCAAGGCATTGGCTGTAATCTGTAATAATGGCTGTCCGGCCAGACCTAGCACTGACCAGCTGCGTCACTTGATGGAGCAGCTTCCGACCGATGTCTTACAGTCTGGACGCCTTTGGGCTGTTAACTTGAGTAGGCAGATTGAATGAGCATGGCAGGGATTATCAAACATCTGGGAGAGATTCTTAAAATGAGAATGAAGGGATGGGTGTTCGTGTTCAACTGTGTGTTACAGATTATGAATTGAATTATTAGAAGTCTCTGGAATTGGAAATACTCCAGTATAGTGTGCAATAAACATGAAATTGTGCAAGAATGAAAAATAAGACCAATGAAAAGTCAGAGATAAAACTTGAATAAAACCAAAACCATGACATTGTCAGGCAGGGGTCATAGTAGTTATTTTTATCAATATATACAGTATATCTATGTTTTACTTTTAATGGTAAATTATTTCCATTTTTACCTTCAGCTAGATCAGCCCAAACCTAATTTTTCTAACAGCTACTCTCCAACAGCCAGTAGCCCAGCCCACACACTTTAGGTGGAACCAAGATGGCTTGCACCGATTAACATTTGTGCAGCAATCATTGTAAATCACCTGCAAAACACTGACTTATTCAATATGCAGATTTGAAATATTTGAAGATATGGAATGCAGACAAATGGAAAAACCTCGTAAGAAGAAAAAAAAAAGCACCCAACACGGTGTGCAAGCACCACAGGGAGTTGACTGCACACAGCGCTTCCACCGAGGACTGTGTCATGGAGTCTACCCCCATCACCCTCTGTGACTCCACCATTGACACAGTGGAGTCTTTCCGCTTCCTGGGAACTATCATCTCCCAGGACCTAAAGTGGGAGCTGAACATTGACTCCCTCACCAAGAAAGCCCAGCAGAGGATGTACTTCCTGCGGCAGCTGAAGAAATTCAACCTGCCAAGGACAATGATGGTGCAGTTCTACTCCTCCATCATTGAGTCCATCCTCACTTCCTCCATCACCATCTGGTACGCTGGTGCCACCGCTAAGGACAAGAGCAGACTGCAGAGTGTCATCCGGTCTGCAGAGAAGGTGATTGGCTGCAACCTCCCATCTCTCCAGGAGCTGCACGCCTCCAGTTTCAATTCAATTTCAATTCAGTTTATTTATATAGCGCCAAATTCACAACACATGTCATCTCAAGGCACTTTACAGTTCAACCAGATCATACATTCAAATTGATACAAAGTTTTCTATCTAAGGAAAACCAGTTGATTGCATTGACTCATTGACTCAAATACAATCCCTCACACTAAGCATGCTTGTAGCGACAGTGGAGAGGAAAAACTCCCTTTTAACAGGAAGAAATCTCCAGCAGAACCAGGCTCAGTGTGAGCGGCCATCTGCTGAGGCCGACTGGGGTTCAAGGAGACAGAAGCAGAGATACAAAAAGCAGCTGTAAAAGGCGGCCCCGTCCAGGAAACACACAGCCAGGCAGATGAGCTCCAAGGCAGCTCCCATGTCAGAGGACGAAGAGAGCACATCCACTCAGTCATGGTCAGAGAAACAGGACCACACCTGAAGACAGGCCGATCTCCAACATCTACAAACAAGGGTGTTGATGGAAGCAGCACAGCTGATGTTTCTTTCCTGGATGACGTCACAGCCAAACAGGAACAGACGAGGCAAAGCTACTCTGAGGAAAAGCAGAGAGAGCAGAACGTTAGAGATTGAACAAACAGATTCTGCAGAATAGGAGAATAGAGATACAATGAAGCAGAATGATGAAAAAGGGGTCCCTATGTCCTCCAGCAGTCTAAGCCTATAGCAGCAGAACTATAGAGATAGCTCAGGATAACCTGAGCCACTCTAACTAGAAGCTTTATCAAAAAGGAAAGTTTTAAGCCTAGCCTTAAAAGTAGACAGGGTGTCTGCCTCATGGACTAAAACTGGTAGTTGGTTCCACAGGAGAGGAGCCTGATAACTAAAAGATCTGCCTCCCATTCTACTTTTAGAAATTCTAGGAACCACTAGTAAACCTGCAGATTGAGAGCGAAGTGCTCTGTTAGGAACATAAGGAACAATCAGATCTCTGATATCAGATGGAGCTTGGCCATTTAAGGCTTTATATGTGAGAAGGAGGATTTTAAATTCTATTCTGGATTTAACAGGAAGCCAATGAAGAGAAGCCAGGATAGGAGAGATATGATCTCTCTTTTTAATTTTCATCAGAACTCTGGCTGCAGCATTTTGGATCAGCTGAAGGCTTTTAACTACAGTTTGTGGACTTCCTGATAGTAAAGAATCACAATAGTCCAGCCTTGAAGTAACAAATGGATGGACTAGTTTCTCAGCATCACCCCTGGACAGGAGATTTCTAATTTTTGCAATGTTCCTCAGATGAAAGAAGGAAATTCTAGAAACCTCTTTGATCTGGGATTTAAATGACAGGTCCTGATCAAAAACAACACCAAGATTTTTTACTTTATTATCTGAAATCAGTTTAATCCCATCCAAATGAAGTGACTGGCTAATCAGCTTCTTTTTCAGAGACTCTGGTCCAAAGACTATAACTTCTGTTTTGTCTGCATCCAGAAGCAGAAAGTTAAGAGTCATCCAGGTTTTTATGTCTTCAGACATGCCTGTAATCTATGTAATGGGTTAGCTTCATCTGGATTTATAGACAGATATAGCTGGGTATCATCAGCATAACAGTGGAAATTAATCCCATGCTGTCTAATAACTCTATCAATTGGGAGCATGTATAAAGTAAAGAGAACTGGTCCTAGCACTGATCCCTGTGGTACTCCACAGGTAACCTTTGAGCGTGTTGAAGATCTATCATTAACATGAACAAACTGAATTCGATCAGATAGATAAGATTTAAACCAGTCTAGTGCTAGTGCTCCAGGACTCTGAGGCGTGCAGGGAAGATTGTGCCTGATCCCTCGCACCCCAGTCACAGATTATTTCAGTCACTACCCTCTGCCAGGAGGCTGCGGTCCATCAGGACCAGAACCTCCCGTCACAAAAACAGTTTTTTCCCATCTGCTATCGGCCTTATCAACAAGGCCAAGAGCCGCCCGTCACACTGGACAATGTTTCTCTCCCCCATTCAGGATTTCTGCATTACATTAACGCAGAGTCTACTGTTTGTATATAGCTTCTGTGTATATATATATATATATATATATATATATATATATATATATATATATATATTATATATATTTTTTATATATATATATATATTCTATCTTATTTTGTTATTTTGTTTTTTGTCTGCACCAACAACACCAAGTCAAATTCCTTGTAAGTGCAAACCTACTTGACAATAAACTTGATTCTGATTCTGATTCTGATCAAAGTTCGAGGACACCCATAAAATACACAACATCAAGAAAAAATGTCTCATGTAACAAACATTCTTGGTTTTTTGATAGATGAACAGTTGTGTGTGAAGAGAGTAAAGAGGGCGGGGCTGATAACCCCCATGCGTGCCAGTGTTGAGGGTCTACAGCAGGGATGTCCAAAGTCGTTCCTCAAGGATCACCTGAATCTGCTGTGCTAAAGCCCTGAAACATTGAAAATCCATAGGACAGCAGCCCTCAAAGACCAAATTTGGACATTCTTTGTCTATAATGAAGCTGAAGGAGGTGGACTAAAGGTATATTGACACTAAATGCAATACCTGCAAACTTTTTGCCTGACCAGCAAAAACCAATTCGCACCGCAGGAGAATTCGCCCGGTTGGGCGAAAGGCTCCACTTCTTTATAGATTCTGATTGTTGGTTTCACTTTAAAGTCGTAGGGAAACGGCTGTTCCAATGATTGAGGTTCTGAATTCTACCGAGTGTTGCCAGACTTTACACGAGTGAATAAAGGGAAGTTGTTGTGATGGAAGGTTTGCAAGCCTGTTTGATTGTGGCTGGTGTTTCCAAAACATTTTGCTAACCAGTAAGCAACTTAGTTGTAGTAGGTTCCCAATGGGAAATTCCATTGGGACCAAGTAGCACTAAATTGGTGACTTAGAAACGACACTGTCAAGGAACGCTACGTACAGCGGAAACATGCAAGAGGAGGAGAGTTTAGTGTCGGAGGTCGTGGATGAGTCTCCTCCGTCATCCATTTTTTATTTAGAGGAGGAAAGCGGGGACGAAGATGTTGGTGTAGAGGACGCCAGGGCGGCAGAAGCTTGGTTTAGTGTCGAAGGATTATAGCCATACATGTTTGAGCCCTTTCCTCTCAACACTGACAGTTCTATTAGCTCTACGTCTGCTGAAAGCACAGATGTAGGTTGTAGGTAGTATGATGAAACGGTTCTTCTAACCACCTTATGATCTGCATGAAAGAGTCTCATGCTTAAGGACCTAGACAAAATACTTTCCATGCCAGTTTTAAGGGATGTTACTCATTCCTTTACACAAGGACTGAAGACAGGCAAATAAAGTGTTTATCTTAACTAGCTGTTAATTCTGTATATAGTGATGATATAGTGATACCTTCACACTTCTGAAAAAGAAAGAAATGTAAAGGTGATTATTTAATAGAATAGAATAGTAAATCTGTTATTGTCCCACAATGGGGAAATTCTGGTAAATTTTAGCTAACAATGTATCATAAAAAAACACCATATACACATTAATAAAAACGAATAACTTTAACACATGGGTGAAAGTATTCTACTCTGTATCTGACACCTAATATTTGTCCATAGAACCACCAACATAGGTTTCCAAAGCTGTAGGGTAGAGGAGTGTTGCGGGGTATGATGTAGTTGCACAATGAAATATGTTAAGGAAGAAATTTCTAAAAAGTTAACTTTGGAAAAAAGTTTGGCTCTCTCTCTTCCTCTGGATACCAGGTCCTCTCGGCGGCCACGTGTAGCCACAAGGAAAACAACAATGCGTGTTGACGTCACAGAATTACAGAGTTTAATCCAATATAAGACAATGCATAAACTTAGAAGTAAGACATTGCACAAACTTACACCAGAAACTGCAGAACAACAGAGACTTACATTCATTTACCTGACATAAATGGAGAGAAGGAAAGAAAGCAAAGACGTACAAAGACATCTTTGGAGAGTTGCAAGAGCAAATCTGATTTGTTACTTCTGTGTAGAAAGTTTTATAATGTAGGTGTGTCTTTCCTTTTAGTATATTCAGTTAAGTCGTCCCTCCGCTTGACCAATTGGAAGCTACCTTGGACACTCAGAAAAACTTAGAACTTCCCCTAATTTACGGCAAAAATCTGGGGCCATTTGCTCCTTTGTTTTAACAAGAAAAAGCGGAGAGCTTGTCCTGGCCTCCAGGAATTCTAAGGTCATCTGGCTAAGGAAAACATAAGATAAGATTTCACAGATGGCTGTGGAATCTGGGGTCTCTCCTGCTATAAATTCTCAGGAACAAACTTAAATTCAGTAATTTGGTTCAAGGAAAGGTTATCTTCAAAAACCCAATTTTGCTCTTCTGCAATATCCACCCCAAAAGATTGAATCCTGCCTTAAACCAAAAATAACTCATAGAATCAACAGAACATGAGATACAATTCCTTTTTCTCACCTATGAAACATAATACTCAATCTTAAGTATACAAGCTAACACATTTTCTAATACCCCATTTAGCATAGATCCTGAGCAATTTTCTAATACTAAACAAAACATTTTCATTCAAACAATTTCCATTTGATTCTGATATTGTCACAGATAGTACAATTTTCAAATACATTCATCATCTACTAAACTAGACTAAAATTAAATAATACAATTTTCATTTAAAAAACATGCTATTAGTACCTAGAAAAATGTCTTAAAAACTAAATGTTAGTGTTTTAACATTCTACATTGTATTCAGTTTCACACCATCCCAGATGTTAGTTCTGGAAGACTTTTGATCTTCTGTAAACCAAGCAGACCTCTCTCCTCGAGGCTCAAATGATGTCCCCCCCCCCCCCCCCCCCCCCCCCCAGGAGATACTCATTTTATGGCCTCCTGTACTTTGAATACTTACCCATCAATAGTTTAGTTTTAAATCATTAACACAAACTTGTTCAAAATTAAGAAATATGTTCAAAATGAGAGTGTTCAACATACCTTTTACACATGCCGTAAGATTAACTGTATTAAAAACTAAAAATAATCATTTTTCTTTAACAAATCTTATTACCGTAAGAAGAAAAAAGGAACACTAAATGAGCTAGCATTTCCAACTTTGGTTTGATATTTGACATTAAAGGGGAACGCCATTTTTTTTACATTGGGCCCTTGATTTTACGTTATTACATCATGTTCTACTCGCCCATATTAGTTTAGTGTTATTTGGAGCCGTTCTGAAGATATTCCGTTTGGTTATATCCAAGTAACCTCTTCCTATGGGCAACGACTTGAAGGCACAAACTAAACTGTTCATCATTTATTCTTTATGGTACGCCAGCATTCAGAACATTGAGGTGAATCACTGTCACCCAGACATCTGCGGTTATATTTTTTATATTTCTGTTTGTTTTTTTTAACAAATGGAGTGTGTATGACGTCATCCGTTTAATTCTTATTTTGTTGTGTTCTCTGGTTATTTTTCAATTTTCAGGTTTTTATTTGTTGCCCTCTGCGGCCCTCTTGTGTTCTCCTTTTTCCTAGCTCTTTTCCTGTTCTGCTCTGCTCACACCTGCTCCCAATCTGCTCGTTAGTCCTCTCTTTGTTTCAGTCTCCCATAAATACACTCTCTGTTCAGTTCCTCAGTGCTGGTTCCTCGTCTAACTTCCTCCAACTCTGTCTCTCTGAGTCTTCCTCTTCGTGATGGTTTTCCCCCCGATGTCTCAATGGTTTCTGGTTTGTTTGACTTTGTGTTCAGGTTTTGATTTTTGGATTTTGGATTCCTGCCTCAGTTACTCTTCATTAAATCATCAAGAAACTCACCTCTGTCTCCCTGCCTCTGCATTTGGGTCCTCACACCACTACCAAATCCAGACAAGAATAAATTATGAACACTTTAGTTTGTGCCTTCAACCCATTGCCCATAGCAAGATGTAAAATCAATGTCATGATGGGTCTCTGAGATCAAACCCACATGCAGAACACCACAGGAAACGGGGTAAAAGTTTAACAGTTTATTTGAGAGAAGCACACAAGAGTATGAATGAGTAGATTCTGGTACTGGTCCGGGACTGGAATCACAGAGTAATCTGCAGAGATGAATAGTTTGGTTAGCCAGGCAGCGGTGATAACTTGTCAGGGGTTCGACTCTGGTTTGCACCTTGATGAGGTTCAGACTGATCGATGGAGAGAGGGAACCGGTTGGGTCCAGAGACTGTGGATTCAGCAGAGAGCTCAGCAGCAGCAGCGTCTAGCTTCAGACTCACGAGGTTCAGACCTTGAGTTGATTTCCTAGTCCTTCCTTGAGAACTAGCTGGGGAATTCAGACTGATAGTCTTCAGGTTTGGCTTCCTTGGGCAGGCAGGCAGGTTTCCAAGCACAAGCTCCTCCAGAGCTACAGACTTCAGTCGGACTTTCCTGTGAGCAGAGAAGACAGAGGCTGGTGAGAATCTGGTTACTCTCTAGAGTAGACAGAGATTCTCAAAGTTAACAGAGGCTCAGGTTCCGCTAACCAAAACTGGTCAACACTCCGGCGCCGAAGACAGGTCTGGCTGCTGCTTATGTAGGAGGTCTCCTGATGGGCTGATGATCCTCAGGTGTGCTGGAGGCTCCCAGCCCGGGAGACCCACAGCGCTCTCTGCTGGAGACAGATGGCAGATCTCCAGATCCCAACAATCAAGGGCCCAATGTAAAAAAAAAAAGAGGGCGTTCGCCTTTAATTTACTTTTAGAGCCACCATAACCATGAAACTATAACTGTCACTTAATATTATGCAAGCAGCATTATGCTCTGGGATTTTCTTTTTTGTTTAGAGAGACCTGAGGAATAACATTTACTGGATTATATTTGCAGCAGATGCCAGTTGAGGTGGCTTGGGCATCTGTTTAGGATGCCTCCTGGACGCCTCCCTGGTGAGGTGTTCCGGGCACGTCCCACAGGGGGGAGGCTCCGGGGAAGACCCAGGACTCGCTGGAGAGACTATGTTTCTCGGCTGGCCTGGGAACGTCTTGGGGTTCCTCCTGAAGAGCTGGAAGAAGTGGCTGGGGAGAGGGAAGTCTGGGCCTCCCTTCTTAAGCTGCTGCCCCCGCGACCCGAACCCGGATAAGCGGAGGAAGATGGATGGATGGATATTTGCAGCACAGTGTTCTTTTTTTTTTTGTTTTTTTTTCCATCTAGTTCAAAATAACTCCCTGAGAGTAAAGCTAGATCTGTGCAAATATCTCACTAGACCACAGAATTACAAATGAAAGAAAATCTCATATATTTGGAGAACATTTTCATATCACAACGGCTAAGTATTGGGGGAGTGGCGGCCTAGTCGTTAGGGCATAGGGCTTTGAATCCTGAGTTTGATCCCCCACTCCCACAGACTGCCACTCTGGGTCCCTGAGCAAGACCCTTAACCCCACACTGCTCCTCGGGCGCCTCACAATGGCAGCCCAATGCTCCCCATGGAGATGGGTCAAATGCAGAGAAGTAATTTCCCTCTTGGATTATTAGAGTATATAAAATAAGAAAAATAAAATAAAAAAAGCTATTAAAGTCATGATGTATGATACTAATAAACCCCTGTAATTGAAAGGCAATTTCTAAGGTTGTGTACACAATGCAAATGGGTCCCTTTTTCACTTTAGTTTGTCTTACAGCTGAATTTTGCAGGACATATGCCACACATTTGTCTCTAAGTTGGTACTTCTACAAATTTAAGGTAAAAGCTATTCAAATGTCAAAGCATATGTGAATACAATTTTTTTTATTTATTTTTTTTACTTCGGCATGTTTTATGAGGGAAATTTTGAAGGATGGTTCCTAAGAAAAAACCTCGACATTAAATACATTTTCCCTCACAAGGCCAAATGGTATTTAAAAGGCTGAGCCATCCAAGTAGTGCACCGCTAATTCTTACTGCTAAATCAAAACTCAAACCTCGTTTTTCAAGAGAAAGCTTTATCATTGGGCGTTTTCTTTCTTTATAGCCCTCACATTTTCTTTTAAAAGACTAGTAAAGGTTTTTGTGTGAATGTATGCAATATACTTATTTTTTTTCATGTTCCTGTATGCATGGAAGACATATCTTGGTGCTGTGTTTGACATCTTTCAAATAATCCTTGTTAAAGCTCCTGGACTCATGTAACCATGGATATCAGAATTACTTTTGGTTTCTGTGGTTCTCACGTCAGGCTTCGTCAGTCTGGAAATGACGTGTCACACACATCATTACCATGACAACTAATGTCTTCTGATGCAAACGTGACTCTCCTTAGAAGCCAAAACCATTCAATGGTGTGCAGGCATTTAGATTTTTTTTCTGAAAATATCAGCAAATGATGCTGCATGACACGATTGATGTGGATGATCACATCCCTTCATGAATTTAAGCAGACTATGATGCAGCTAAAAAGCAGTATCAAGATGAATATGTGTTAGCAGATGATGGATGAAGCTTTCACAGCTTTCTGATCTATTTTTGTTTTTTCCTTCTCAACCTGCTAGAATCATGCAAATTCTGCCTTAAAATCCTTCCAGTGATCTGCTTAAGAATAATAAAAAATAATTGCAACTGGACCCATTATGGCGGTTTCACAGCACTATCTCTCTTTTTCTGGAGGCATATCAAGACAATGAGGAATAAAAAAAATTATCCTTATACGACAGGTGCTGCCTCCTGAAAACACACTCCACCTTAAACAAACAAAGGCTTATTCTCTGCTTATTTTTAAACTGATGATTTACAGGCACCACTAGTTACCCTGTTTGTACATGTGTTCTTAGAAGATTAAAGGAAAAAAGATGTGCCTCATTTATTGCAATCATATAAAAATGAATATACATAAATAAGGTGCGGTGGCCTTATTTGTTGACATTGTTTTTTTCTCCCTTCCTGCAGGTAATTATGGTAAGTCTGACCTCCAGTAGAACTGCCACAAAAAAAAAACAAACAACTTAAATTAAAAATAGTTTTCTACCTGACATCTTCGAAAAGAAAATACAACAATAAGAAAGCATTTCCCATTTCCTGTTTCATTACATTCAAACAAATAATGGCAGCTAAGAACTCAGCAATCAGTAAAAAGCAGTCAGTAAAAAAAACAGCAATCCAGCCTTTCTTGCAGCACTGAATGTATTACATAATTTGATATCAACTAAATAATCTAAATAATTGATCATTAATATTCTATTAAAAAATCTTGTTAAAATTATTCAATTCCTTTTATTTATATAGTGCCAATTCAAAATACAAGTCATGTCAAGGCATTTTACAGAGACAATACTGTCAGATGGGTTAGGAAGACCAGTTGTTTGCATCCAGTGATTTACTTGCAAGACATGCTCCACCTGGGTCAGCCTGCAGCACCAATTTTTGCTTGCATTTTGGTATTGACTCATCAGCAATCCCTTACATCGAGCATGCATGGAGCGACAGTGGAGAGGAAAACTCCCTTTTAACAGGAAGAAACCTCTAGCAGAACCAGGCTCAGTAGGAGCAGCAATCTGCCGAGGTCAAATAGGGTTCAATGGTTAACTACCTCTACGGGGAGCAGCACTACACTGAAACAGGCTAAGCTCCAATATACTGTATATGAACAGAGATGTCAATGGCAGCACCACAGCTGATAATTCAACTCAAAGGGCCCACATGCAGAATACACTCGGAGAAAAAACAGGTCTTGTTTCAAAGGTTTATTAAACAAAGCTGAAACTCAGGATCATAGGACTAATCAGCTGATAGAGCTCGAGCGGGAGCGCCGAACCAGGGAACCGGATCAGTCTAAAGGAGAAGGAAAAATGTTTAATCCTTGAGGCGAAGACTAAGTGGGGAAAATACAGAGAGACGTAAGCCTACCACAGAGCGCAGACAACCCGACCGGGAAGGAATGCTGTGTGGACTCAGCTCTTGCCTGATGATGGTGACAGTCGTCCGGGAGACCAGAGAGCGGGGAAAGGAGTGGGTCCGAGCAGTATCGGGGAATCTGGGGATCCAGAACAGCGGGGGGAACCAGGAGATCTGCGGGTGGGAGCCTTGTGTCCAGGGCCGGGGAAACTGACTCTGAGGGAACCAGAGGAACCCGGGAGACAACCGGGGGGGGGGCGGAGGCACAAGTGGAGTACAAGAGGTAACCCAGGAGACACAGAGAAGCTGGCTTAGAATGCGAGCAAGGTAAGCAGACGTGAGGCCGCGACCGATTTGGCATACTAACAACGGTAACACTCTGGCGTCCTCCCGCTGTCCGTGTGCTGTTAATATAGTGCAGGGCCGGTGCTGCTGAACTACCTGCAGGTGTGCGTGCCCCGCCGCGCGGCCCTGCCAGCTGAGTTCTGACAGTTACATTTTATCTGATTTTTGCATGTCTAAGTAATCCACATGAATTCTACTTTGAACAGCAGCCCTTCCTTATCCCAAAATACAGTAGCCCCTTCCATTTCATCTAGGACAGTGGTCACACCCCCTAGCCCAGTTAACACTGAACCCATTGTCTCTGATCAGCGGTGATGAGAGGCAGAACAATCATATAACTTGAGATGATACAATCTTTTAACACCTATTTATAACGTTTTAATTGTGACAAAGGAGGACTTTTACCGTGCTGAGAAAAATACACATTTTTTCTTGATAATTTTACCAACCATAACTTGTGGCCTTCCTTAGTTAAGAACAAGCCTGCCTTAAGTTGTGCTTTTAAAGTATAAAAGCCTGTGAAGCTCTGCTAAAAGGCCTCAATCTGATGCTTAGCTAACATGGAGATTCCTCTGTAAACAGGCTGGGCCTCTTTTTTTTTCTGGCACCCAAAGTTTTTTCACTTAGAACACAACCCCACACCGCTGACATACAGTATGACTTTATGTTCCCAAACCTACTTCAGCCTGGCACCATGAAAGTCATGCTGTCACTAAGCAGGCTTTCCTGTATTCTACCTCTTCTTGCTGCTGCTGCTCCTGCTGCCACTCCCTCATCTATGGTAGCTTCTTCTCATCACCCATCTACACTTTATGCTTGATTGCCGGCACTTTCTGAGTTGGCATATTGTACCAAAAAAGGCTATTAGAGGGAATATGAGACTGGTATTCTCTCCTTTAGTATCATTGCACATTTACAAATACACATGTTAATTGGGATAACACCACTGCGCCTGTTTCATGATGCAAGTGTTTTTGAAAAGATCATAAATTGGGCAGCTCTCACACAGGTAGAAGTGCATCGCTTTGAAGACAATCCTTCTCCTGGGCTTGGAAAATTAACATCAGATAATAACTAAATCATAGCAACTAAATACTAAGTAGTGAGGAAGGATATATTTCATCATATTTATGCATATTTAGACAATTGTTATTTATATTTAATTTTCCACCAAACTTTTTCACTACTTATTTCTGGTTGAATGATGTCATTGGATAAACATTGGATATTGATAGCTCTAAAATGACCACATTCTCATTTTTTCCCCATAAAAATTGGTGTTTTTTTTTATTCCTTGTCTAAGCAAAACACAAAAAACATTAATTTATCATAAAAATAAAACATGTTAGCACCACTTTGGTGCTCACTTTAGCTCCCCTTTCAGTGAACACCAGTGTCCCCCTACTTACATGCTTTTAACTAACTAGACACTTGATTTAATTTGAATAAAGAGCTGCTACTCCCTCATCACACCACAGGCATGACTTTCTGGACTGGTGTGGACATGTCCTAATCAACTTTGACCTTGAAGGGACAGTCGCAACCAATAGTTTTGGCTTTTTCCTGCCTACGTGCTCATTTACTTTAGCCACAGCAAAGTTAATATGAGTTAGTATTAACATATCTTGACATATAAAGGGTATTAACATAGTATTAACATATCTGTAACCCTTCCGCTTTTTTCCCCTTTCCATTTTCTTTTGCCAATAGTAACTCAGGTAGGTATACACTTCATAAATAATGCACTAATGTGCACTAATGTCCATGTGCACTATCTAACTACCTTAAGTGCACTTTGGCACTTGCATTCTCAACAAAATAAAAGCATTCAATAAATATACATTTGGGCTAATTTTTGGAAAATACGCCTATGAGCCTATGATTTTTTTTACACTTTTGGGTTGAGTAACTGTAGGTCCGTCAGTCAAAACTCATAGAATTTCACCTCCAACTTTCACCAAAAAGTTACACCCTTGCATCACACCATCACTGGGTTGGACAGGTGATGCAACTTGATATTTGGTGGGGTCTTTCATCTTAGGTATTACCTCCACAGGTTATATTTTAGGAGAGTTTCTGTGTGTCTATGTACAGGATAACTTGAAAAGTTATGGACACTTTATCAGAGGTGTCTTTCATGCCAAGAAATAATTCATTAAATGTTTGGGATGATCCAGATCATTCTCTGGATACAGGATTTTTTTTAAAGATTGTCTTATTTTATGAGATAAGGGATATTTGGCGGGAACAAACAGTTCCCTACTAAACCAGAGGGTGGCAGCAGGGACTATTGACAGCCTCATAATCGGACTCAAAGAGTCGGGAGGTATTTTACTGAAGACAAAAATACAAGAAAAGGGAACATTGTTGGTTTGGATCAATTAAAAACTTATGAATTGAGTTTATGGATGCTTGATGCCAAGGAACATTTTATTTAAATTTGGCAATATTCTAGATTGTCCACGAATATAATAAATTCATGCTATTGCTGTACAAAGTCTTGTCATTTATATTAAGGTCAACAAAGGAAAAATAAATGCTTACTAAGTGTTTCAAATAAAGACATCTGCTGGCAGTGTCTCTCATCTCTGACCACATAAAGCTCAGAAATATGGTTCCTGGGAGGAAAGAGGAAGATAAGCTCCCACACTGTCAGCCAGTATTAATCCTAGACTTTATCATCCCAAATAAAGTGAAGTCCTCTTTACTGCATAATCTTTATAAAGAGCAAAAAAGGCAAAGGTGCAAAGATGAAGGAAAAGAGGTGAGAGGAAGCTTTCCTTAAATTATATTGATTTAATTCATGTGTTCAAATATTAAGTATTACTCCCAGATTTCAGAATTTTAAATATGCATTTAGTTAATATGGTTTCCTATTTGTACCCATATATTCAAGGGGATCCATGAAGATTTAACACATGGGCCATTTGTGCAACCCATCAGGTCTACAAATATTTCTGTCTGAAACCAAATAAATGTGCTCTTAGGAACATTTCTCTTCCTTATTTCCAGCTCTGTCCGCCTCTTGCTGGCACAACATCCATCTTCTGATTTGTATGGGGAGGCTGGCATCAGCAGAGAGGGATGAGCACTGGTGTGTGGGATGAGCTGTGTGAGGAATACCACACTGAACCATGTCAGTCAGGCTAAAACTGAGATCACTGGCATGTCAAACAACCACATCTAGGGAATTTAAATCCATAAATGCATCTGTATTGGAAGCTTATGCTTGGTATGGACCGCTACCTGAAACTTTTGAAAGGCAGTTTCTTCATACAGCAATAATCTGATATAATTTATATTGCAAGGGATGTTTTTACTAGTGGTGGGATGTGAATTTTTAGTTGAGTAAATTACAGGGTTTGTATTTAATAAATCAAAATTATTCACATTTTAATTGAAAACCATATTTTGACTAAATAACCCTTTTTCTCCTCAATTATTAAATATATAATCACATACGGATAACAACATCCACTTTAAATTCACACATTTAGGTTATTCAACCATCAGATAGGTTGAATTATATGATAATATATATTTTTTCTTAAAACCCTTGATATTTTATGTGATTTCTTTGAACAACACATTTTATCAAATTTTGAACATTCAATGTACATTAGTTATAGAACAATTCCTTCCATTTAATATCTTACTAAACTATAATTAGCAAAAAGGCATACAATATTACCTGTAAAGGAAGATAAAGTTTCATTTTTAATAATGAAAGAAAAGAGATAAATGTATAAATCATTACCTTTAAGATCTTAACAATTCAATATGTAGTATTATTACTACATATTGAATTGTTAAGACATATAAAAAATTATTACTACTGCCGCTACATATTGTATTCTCGTTAGGTCAGTTACTCACATAAATGTTCCTGGTCCAAGTTCCTTTCTAACTGCCACCCCTGTTCGGATATATAGACCTTATCATGGCGACGCACTTCCATAGCTTAGATTGCCATAAATCCTTAAGGTATCCGGATCGAGCCATAGTTTTTAAGCTTGAATACCCCCAGTGGACCAACTACTGTGATGTCACCTGTGCTTTAGATTTACGGGACTGAAAAGGCTCTGGCAACAATGTGTCATGATAGGTTTAAGGTTTCTAACCCACATGCAGAACACACAGACTCAGGGAAAAAGTTCAACAGTTTATTGAACAAGGCACAATAATAAATGTACAGATCCAGGGGGTTATCAGATCCAGGATTGGTCACGACTGGGTTTACTGCAGAGAGGTTTGAGAGAGTAGTTAGCTGAGGTCCAGGTAATTTGCAAGATGAGTGAGTGCAGGTTTGTACCTTATCTGAAGTTTGAGCAGAGCGGACCAGGACCAGGTCCAGAGGCTGTCGGTATGCAGAGGGCTTGGCGGAGGCTGAGCTTGGCTAGAGAGTTTACAGGGACAGGTTTGAGTTTCTCTTACAGATTCTTCTGGGAGCGGGCAGGCAGGTCTTTGGCAGGTTTGATTCTCCAGAGTTCTTCAGAGATCAGACTGACAGATTTCCAACAGGGAAACTCTTCCAGATTTTCAGGTTTCAGGCAGGTTTAACCTGGGAAGCAGAGAGGACAAAAACAGATTAGGTTCAGGGTCAGGTTTTCTGAAAGTCAGAGATTCAGACAGGCAGGTTGGCTCAGGCTTGCTAACCATAACTGGCAAAACACTCTGGCGTCGGAGTGTAGCTCTCCGCCTCCATATGCACGGGTCTCCTGATGAGCAAACGAGCCGCAGGTGGTGAAGTCAGCTCCAGCTCCAGGAGACCTAGAACGCCCTCTGGTGGAGAAAGGTGGACAGACCTCCAGTTCCCAACACAATGCAAAAGCAGCCTAGCTGTTCACATTCAGGAAGTTAGCATGGACAGCTCTTTTAGTCTTTTAGCCGCAGTGCATCAACGTTATTTGATGCTTTTTTCTGCCAGATATATATATATATATATAATCAATGTTATGACATGTGCCCTTAGTAATCAAAAAGAATCCACAATAAGGTCATACTTCTTCCACTTATTTGATTTAGGAGATACATATGCTTGTGATGAGTGGAGATAAACTACCCACGCAGACCATGTGTGTCTTTTCATTAATGCACCACACGTCATAACTTTAAGCGGATTCCAGAAAAAAACGCTCGTTCTTTGAAAGAACCAAAGAGGGAGAGGTGGACGTTGCTGCTACAGTCATGAACCGGGACAGTGGGACCCAGTATTCAAGGTTAGACAGTCAGTAGGAAAGTTCAAAACGTTTATTAAATAAAGACATAAACAAACTGAAACTAAAGTGGAGCTGCTAGGATCTGCAGCTCACGGATGCTGCAGGAGGGGGGCGGGTGCGTATCAGCCGATGGGCTGACAGCTGACGTGGCACGCATCACCCGGAGTGTCCCCGGTGCAGCAGTCCCAGAGGACATGCAGGAAGCTGATCCAGGCCAGGGATTCAAAAAAGGCAGGAACAGACAGAACAGGCAGGATCAAGGCTTCCAGAGATCCTAGAGCTCCCAGGCAGGTTCAAAGTCCAGAATCGTGGCCAGGACACGCACAGGAGCAGACAGGATCAGGTGCAGACGGACAGGCTCAGTGCAAGAGGGTAGCAGAAATGGTCTCCTCCTTGGAGCCAGGCTTACTAGGATAAAAACTGATCCACCCCGCATATAGAGCCAAAAACCCTGAGGACTCAGCAGGGGAGGAACAGTGGACGAGCCGGGGACGAAACAGACACAAAACCCTCTTTCCTCTGGCTGGCAGGATCCAGGACATGAACCTTAGAATAAACAGAACTGAACAGAAAACAACATCTAATGATCTGGCCATGGAACTGAGCCCAATATCAGGGCAACTGGAAAGTGGATGAGATGAGTGATAATTAGGAGGTGGAAAGAGTTAAGCTGGTGAACGGCATGAGTAATTAAGGCCAGCTATTACAGCAGTTCATGACAGCTACGTTGGAGCGTGGGTGAGGAGGGGGGCTGTGAAGCTCAAGCTAGCCCAATAAGACTCATTTAACAGCAGAATATACAAAGTTATATCCATGTCTAGTGAAGGTGAAGAATGATGAAGTGTGTATGGTTGTCTAAGACGGCGGCGGGGACGGGATGGGGTGTTGTACTGGCTTGGTTAACTTCATGCACCGAGGCTAACGCTTTATTCTGCTGCCTTGACTGCCTGCCTCCTTTTTCAAACATCAGGATCTGACCCAATGAATAAAGACGGGTAGGACTGATTTAAAGCACTTTTTGGAAAAGGCAAAGAAGAATGAAAAATCAGGGATTGACATGGAAAATAATGGAATATAGTCTACTTTTTCTAGATGTGATATATCTGCATGTTCACACATTTGCTCTTAAGTAAACACATTCTCAGAAAATATATTTTTATATATATATAAAAATATATAAAGCTGACTAACAGCTTATCCATTATTAAATTGGTACATTACATTTTTCAGGTTTGTTGAAAAACACAGATTTGCCTTCACAAAGCCTAGAAGGGCAAAATTTATGTACAAAAAGTAAACCTGTACATGGAATTGTTCTGTTTTAGAATGTGTTTGTCATTGCTATTCATATAAATGTACTGGTGTGATTGCTTAGCATACGTTTGATTGCTTTTTCCTATATGTCTATTTTTAATTTATAGCTATATAAGTCCACCAGCATCCACTGCCCATATCTTTGTTGATGACACATCTTCAACTTTATGTGATATATCGTAACAACACTATATATAACTAAATGAGTAAAATGCAAAGTTTTATTTAATGACACTAAAAAACTACATAGCATGGCACATACCCTCCAGGTTTTATTGCAGCTACAAATAAAAAAGCACATTGCTTTTCTCCTGAACTAGGTTTGAATGTAGTTGTACATAGTGCAAGTTTGATGTAATTGGCTTACCAAGCCTGTTTTCTATTGTCTTTGCTTGGACTAAGTTAAAACCAGATGATTTGAGTAAAAAAAAAAAAAAAACAGAAAAAAAAAACGGTTATAAACATATTTAAACTAAACTTACCACTAGAAAAAACTGTTTGTTGATGTTTGCAGTTTTCAGTCATTCGACTGCTTTGAAAGTGAAATAAGTGAATAATCTGTTTGCATGCACAAAGAAAACCTGGTTCTCCTAACCAGTCAAGCAAGGACACAACAGAGCCTTTATGGGTATTAGTTTACAGATTTACATAATTGCTTCTGTTTAGGGTGAAACGAAAAGTGACAAATGAGTTTGAGAAAGCTCAGTCAAACAAATTCCAAGTCATTAGGAAAAATGAAAACTGACAGGATAGCAAAAGTTGGAATAGCTTTTCCCGTACTTTCAGTTTATTTAGGTATTCTAAAGCAAATTAAAAACTAAAAGCTCACAGAGACAGAAATAACATCAGACCTGAAGGCTGAAGATTGTTTTCCTCACTTTGGTAACATCCAAGACACACCACTGAATAAGTATTTCTATACTTTGTTCGACAAGACTGGAACTCATTTTCCATCTTCTGTAGAAGCATGTGTCATGACAATAGACTTTCTGCTCAGCCCCACTGCAGGCAATTTTCTACACAATGCTTCACATGATGCTTTGGAGGATGACAATGCAGAGAGGGAATCTGTCTGCTTTCAGACACCGTCTTGCCTCAGCAACAACTTATTACTTCAACTTATGATTCAGACAGACACAGCACTGTTTACGAAAGCAGAACAAACAGGCTTTTGTTGTTTGTTGTGTAAGAGATGAAATATATGTGTCTGGGGCTAAAAAACAAGAGTGGAGAGCTGGTTTTAGGAGAATCATTTTTGCAGAGGTGATTAAAAGAAAGCTACCTTCAGACTGAAATTTGCAGCGCACAAGTTGTGTTTGGAAAGCTAAGCTAAGTTTTCGTTTGCAAGTTTAATTTATAACTGTATACACTTTATTTATTTCACTTATATTTGGACACACATAAGTGTTAATACGATTTTTACCAAAAACATAACGTTGCTAATCAGAGTATTCCAGCACTGCTTAATAATTGAGGGAGAAAGTAAAAGTAAAATATATGGTAGAACAACTGGGAGTTGGAACAATGATTTACGGACAGCTGCTGAAGTTTTCATAGATTAAGACACAGCAATGCCTTTGCTTTGGGTTGCAGTTTTTTATTAACAAAAAGAGCAAAAAAGCAAAAAAAATTATTCAATACAAAATCAGCACACTGAGAGAAAATCATTTAAGTAATTAATCTCAAACTTTAATTACAACAAAAAAAACTAACAAATGAAAAAAAACGTACTCTTTACTACACGTCTTCTAAAAATAAGTGGAAGAGTCCAATCAAGTCTCAGCATCACTGAGATTCTTTGAAGCTGGGACTCCTGCTCCACTGGTCCAGCCAAGCCCACAGGGCAGCCTCACAGGAACTGGCAGCTCAAAAGAAAAGTATTAGCTCAAAATAAACCATACAAAAAAAATGTGGCAAAATTAGTCAACCAGATGTGTGCACCCAAATAGCCAACCAATGCCAAATCATAAATACTTCCATACTGCCATATTTGTGCTATCATACTGATGATTAAATGATTTAGAGGTTTAGATATGCAATTGCAACCTTTGCTTTTAGTTATTTCTACAACATTAGGACTATTTTATAAAGTCTTTTCTTCTACCAATCATGCCGTTTATTGAAATATTGTAGAGAAGAGAAGCTGATTTTTCAGGTCATCTGTAAATTATGCAACAAATTTGAAAAATTTGACCTCAAGCTGGATAACTCCCTTTTTTTATTGTTTTCCCTTCCTCAAGATGTTGTAATTAGTTGGAGACACAAGCTTAGGCCACCAGGAGATATAAGTGGAAAAAAAACTGATGTTTTAACAAATGTATGGGGTTAGACAGAAATGAATAGAGATGTAACCCTTGGGCTATTTTTATTGTCCGTGAATTTCTTCGGTACTGGTACAACCAAGAGAAATTGTCTCTAACCTTAAAGTGCAGCGATTATATAGAGTGCAGCTTATGACATATTCCAAGAAACAATACAGTGAATCATCTTCATCTATGCTCAAGATAATTCAGTACCTATAAATTTCCGTAACCATAGAATGCATTACATCACTGCAGGAGAAGCTGACATTTTGCATGCTGCAGCAACTTGAATTCTGAAAACGGAAATCCTGTTTCCCTTCAGCAGGTCTGGATAATCCTCAGCTACAATGACAGAATAAGTCCGTTTAGACCGGGGTTGATGGATATAATCGTCTTTTACTTTAGCAAAATACAGCACCACTAAAGTTCTATCGCTGATCCATCAACATTTCCTGACCTCTTAACAAATAGAATCAAACCAAGTTCAGATGATTGCAGTTAGAAATATTTTTTCTGCTATTTTATTCTATATATTTTATTGCTCTATTAGTGTCTGGATTAGATGTGGGATAGACCTTAAGCACACAGAATGACTTTTAACATTGAATTGGAGCCTAAAAAGAACCTGAGTGCTGTGGTGGGAGGTGGATCACATTGTTTAAAATAGAAGCCAGTAATACAGTGGATTTCCTTTAATGTGGGAGTTTATCCCTCTACAAGAGAGCTTAGTCATCACCTAGGCAGCTGTAAAATGCACTCCTGATTGTGTAAGGCAACAACCATGATATAAAAATGTGGCTTCAACGAAGTGGTAAAATGTTCTTATATCTCTAGAAGCGTTTCATATTTTTATGTTACGCTCGATCATAATTTGCTAGGATTTATGGGATTGACCCCCACAAGGTGTCACATACTGAAAGCAAAGTAAATTCATATATATATATTTCATTCATTCATTCATTTCTCAAA
Organism: Cyprinodon diabolis; assembly: GCA_030533445.1. Taxonomy (NCBI): domain Eukaryota; kingdom Metazoa; phylum Chordata; class Actinopteri; order Cyprinodontiformes; family Cyprinodontidae; genus Cyprinodon; species Cyprinodon diabolis. The sequence continues at coordinate 40,580,250 of CM060080.1, forward strand.
TCAAAAGCCTGAAAGTGTGACATTAGGTACTGCTCAAGGTGCCTGTAAACTGGAATATCTCTGCTAGTTTAATGCTGATGCTCTTTTACTCTGCTTAAATAAAAAACAAAAGTTTCTTTGTTTTTCAAATCTTTTTTTTTAAATGTGTTTTTTGATGCTGTGCAGCTGAAACAATTTTGTCTTTTTTTCAATTTTAGGAATTGGTAATGTAAAAAAAAAAAAAAAAAAAAAAATTGCACCCATAGAAAACCAGAACAGTAATGTCAGCAATTTTCATCAAAACACTGAAATGTTTCCTCGAAAATAAACCCTGGTCCACCTGTAATCTAAAGGAACTACCACACAAAAAAAAGTTACTTTAGGAAGGAAGACCATGGACAATTGAAAAGTAAAAAGAACATACTTCAGCTAAAGATAAGAAAAAGAAAAGAGGCATGAAGGATGGAGCTGGAGAGCAAGCTCCAGCAGAACAATATTATTGATATGTGGTCAGGTATCCAGAAGATCACACACCTCATCATGAAGTAGGATCAGACAGATTGAAGTCTAAACAGAGCCAATGAACAGAGCACATTCTTGTCATGAAAATGAGACTGATGGACCCAGTATCCAAAATGGCACAACCAGTAGGAAAGTTCAGAACGTTTATTAAAACAAAAACAGAACAGAGCAGAAGCACACTGCTGTGGATCTGCGGCCCAAGGATGCTGCAGGAGGGGGGCGGGGCACCGCCCAATCTCAGACACTCTGGTCTAACAGTTCAGTCCAGCTCCCTAGAAAGGATCAGAGTCCAGAAGCAGACGCAGTCCACTAGTGTGACCAGGCGGACACACAGACAGGCCAAGGTGCAGACAGGTAGGCTCAGTGGTTGAAGGTAACCAAGACAGGACATTGAACCAGAACTCGATGCCGGAAACATTAAACTGGTCTCCTCCTTGGAGCCAGGCTTACAGGAATAAAAACTGATCCTCCCGGCATTCGAAGCCACAACCCTGAGGACTCTGCAGGGGAGGAACAGTTCACGATCAGGGGCTAAGACAGAACATGAACCGTGAAATAAACTGAACAGACAAACTAACAAAACAAATAATGATCTGGCCCCGATCGCTCTGACTGAACCGAATATAAGGCAAAGGAAACAGGTGAAAGAAATAAGTAATAATAACAGCAAGGAGGGAAAACGGCAGGTGAATCAAATAAACAATTCAGGTGCAGGAATCAGGCCAGATCATGACAATTCTTCAATAAGTTGATTGATTGTTTAACCAGATCATTTGCAGCTCAGGAAGCCACATCTTTTTGCATCGAACGGGTCCGTTGTATTAGCAGCCAGGATACAACCCTACCTGATCGACTCTCTGGTTATCGACAGCCTTCGGTTCTCATACAAATGCACTTGGAAGTTGGTCAATAAATTATTTAGCAACTGAAAAGTAACAAGGATGTTTTATTAAATTTTGGCCAAAAGAAACAAGACCTTCAGTTCTTATTCTGTACCTAACACCAACTCTTATTTACACCTTAGAAGAACCCATTATAAAAGAGGACTCAAATATCCACTCATTAAATTTGATTTTTATTTGCTTTTTATTAATATATTGTTAGCAGGGGATAAGCAGCATCAGCAATTAGTACATCCAAAATGAAAAAAATATCAAATAGAAATCTAAACCAACTCTATCTCAACTGATCACTGAAGGGGAGGCTTTCCAAATACAGGTAGGGGAGCAGACAACTCATATTACAGATGGTTAATAGAAACCTCTGAGTCCTAAGCGAAAGGTGGATATTCCTTTTTCTTGGTGGAGCGGATCTATCGGTATAAGCATTACTGCCCAGAGTTCACGGATGTCACGAGAGTATGGACAGAAGGGAAAAAAGGAAAAAAAAACAGCCTCCATGTGAATTGAATAATCTTTTAAAAAAAAAAAAACTGTGTATTATAATCCAAACTGGAAACCTTGAATAATCCTTTCAAAAAAGCCGAATAAAAATCCAACCTGGAACCCTCGGACAGAAAATGATCATCCAAAGCTGGCAACCTGAAAGACAGGTAAAGGTAAAACTAATCTAGCCTAATTATGTTGAGGATAAACTAGACTGGAAAACAAAAAAAGTAGAACAATTATGAGAAATAATAACTAAATATGGGAAGGATACACCAGACTGATAACTGTAAAAAAAAATAATAATAATAAAAATGGAGACAACTAGCTAGCCTGGAAACCATGAACAATAAAAAGTAATGATCAAAAATGGGAAATATAAACTAGAATGAAAACAATAAAGAAGGAAAAAAGAGATAAAAACATAAATAGAAAAAAATAAATGACAATAGAAATAAAACAATACTAGACTGGAAAAAAATGAAGAATAAAAAAGACAATATGTATAAGAAAAAAAATAAATGTAAACAAAAATAAAACAATAATCAAAACTGAAAAGGATTAACTGGACTCGAAAAAATAAAAATAAAAAGTAATGATCAAAAATGGAAAAAAGTAAAAAGTTATATATATTTAAGAATAAAACAATAATCAAAGATGAAAATTATTAACTAGACTGAGAACAAGAAAAATGGAAAAGGTAAAACCTCATCATCCTTCGCAAGGCAATACCCATGCTGGAGGTCAAAAAGACTGAAAGGAATAAGAACAAAAATTAAATAACCTGCACAAGACCTTGCAGCCCTCACCTTCCTTCACCTTCCTCTTTTCCCCCTCATCTGCCTCCTGTTCTTACTTGCAAAATGCCTTACCAGTTACTTCTTCATTCCTGTAAATGATTATATATTAAAAAAAGAATAAAGATTACATATTTTGAAAGTATGCATGCAAAGCTGCTTAATCTCTTTAAAGGTCTTTTAGAAACCTATATTAAAGGATTACAATATTTGATTATACTTTCAAACACTGCTATTCCTTCCTCACAGACATCCTTTGTGTACTTTACAGGTTTTAGCCCCAACCTTTAGGAGGTTTGCAGACATTACTTGTCAGCTGCATCAGACAGTAACTTGCCCCCACCCCTCCCCTATTGGGGCTAAATATAACATTTTTAATCATGACACACAAACTGTACTCACCACTGTCTGGGTCATTCTACACATCATATGAGAAGAATTGGATGTGTTCAATGAGTCTAATTGCATCAGTGTTCACTCTGACTGCATCAGAGCAAATTACTTAAGCTCAACAAGCTGATAAAGAAGCTTGTCGCTGTTTTAGGAATTCCTCTACAACCTCAGATGATGGAAGATCTGGGGTGCTCAAGTCCAGTCCTCTAGAGCTGCCACCCTGTAACTTTAAGATGCATCCGTTCTCTAACACACCTTTCTCTAAAGGGTTAATTCCCTCACTAAGCTCAGGAGATCCTGCAAATATGGTCATTTTTTCTTTGTCATACACTTTATCCTCATTGCATTTTATATGCATTATCTAGCGTCAGTAATGTATTGAAAAAACTAGTATACATTTTATCTACAGTAGAAGTGTCACTGGTTTATACCTTTTGGTTTACAATATAACAATGTGCAAAAATATCACTTAGAGCCAGAACAACAACAAACTAATAGAATAGATAAAAACAGTCATAATTTAATTGAACAATAAAATATCAAGCATTTACTTAAAGCAATCAAAATGTACAGTTTTCGATAATTTTAGGAACTAATTATTTAACTTTAAATACATATATGTGACTATATGCAAAACATAAACTACCTTTACACTTTTGTGATTTTCTGTTCAATGCCCATCCTGGTAGGATGTCACATTAATGTTGGGATTTTATATTCTATTCTATTCCTAGCCAGCTAAGAATTTATATTACTGATACTTTAAGATATTTATTGCCCGCCCCGGTAGGGGTAGTAAAATATCTTATTTAATGAGATATTATTTCGGGTGCTATATACTATTTATGAACACACGCCCTACTAGCTGTGTGTTAGAGCAATAAATGAAAGAGTAATTCGAGCTCTAATCATCGTCAAACAGTTAATTCTGCACATACATGGAATAAATTCACCAAAACAAAATATAAAGAGTATGAGTTTATACAAAATATAAAATATATAAACAAAAATCATTCAGCTTCAAGTCAAACATATTCTAGTTTAGCACTCTTAACTAAGACTAGTGAAACTCAACTAAACTATACTACTATGTACAAAGAGGAAGGGGAACATGGTTGAAAACCATATTACAGTTTAAGATGGATTTTTGTGTTTGAAAACCAAAGTTTATCTGGAAGAATCTGGGATCTGATCAAATTAGCTTTTCAATAAATTAGAGAAATTGGAAAGTTTTCAGACCAATTCACAATGCAAATCCATGAGGTGAATAAAACATTATTTGGCCAAATAATGTTTTATCAAATGATTTGCTTAATCAAGAACCAAAAACCTTTAGTCAAATGGTTCTTCACTCTCTTTGAAATAGCTAGCAGCGAATAGACATCATTCGCTGACTGTGATAATCCAAAACTATTCATAAGTGCAGCAGCAGAACTGATAAGTCCACAACATATGAAACAACAGTGAAGGCGGGGAACAGACTAAAATCTCCTGTGAGTAGGGCAGTGCTACATCGGAGAAAGAGAAAGAGCTAGGAAGGCTGCTGGCAGCTGGAGTAAACCTTTACACTAACTGCAGGAGATGAAAGGAGTAGCGGGGAGAATTAGCATCAGTGTTGCTGGGGAAGGAAAGCATCCATCTGCGTTAGAGGTAAGATGACAAAACAGACTTTCTAGGGCTAAATTAGAAAAGCTATTTTCAAAAGCCAACTTAAATCCTTTAAGAACAATCCTAATTAATCATTTGTCAACAGAATTTTCTCTTTGTTGCATTTTTGATTAATAGAAATTCGTCTCAGCTGTGATCCTTCACTGTAACTCACATCTGGATTTTGTGTCATTAATGTAAAAAAAAAGTTAAGATTTTTTTAATTAAATAGCAGGCTAGGTGGCAATAAAATATCGTCAACTATGCCAAAATCGTACCGTTTGCCTAAATTCTTCACTGTTGCCTCGCTCAGCTTTGCTTCACTCTAGATCCGCCTGTCTACATAGAGATTACATGAGAATCCTTTGTTCTGGCTGCGAAATTTGTGTGGACGTACAATTAAAAAACTTCTTTCAGCTTAATATAGAGCAACATTTTTTTGAGTGCTGACTTTTAAAACCATCTTGAGCTGCGAATAAATTGTCCACCCATTTTTCTCCATGGTGTCATGAGGGGTCTAACTGATTTAACCCACATGCAGAACACCACAGGACACTGGATAAAAGTTCAACAGTTTATTGGATAAACCCACAGAGAGATAGTTGCACAGATTCTGGTACAGGTCCTGGGACTGGATTCACTGAGTTCTCTGTAGAGAAGGAATGTTTGGTTAGCCAGATAGCTATGATGTCTTGACAGAGTTTGATTCTGAGTTGTACCTGATGAGGTTCAGACTGATCGGTGGAGAGAGGGAACCGGTTGGGTCCAGAGACTATGGGTTCAGCAGAGAGCTTAGCAGTGGTAGAGCTTAGCTTCAGGCTAGCGAGGTTCAGACCTTGAGTTGTTTTCCTAGTTCTCTCCTGAGAACTAGCAGGGAGATTCAGACTGAGGATCTTCAGGTTTGGCTTCTCAGGGCAGGCAGGCAGGTTTCCAAACATGAGCTCCTCCAGAGCTACTGACTTCAATCAGGTTTCCTAAGAGGCAGAGAAGACAGAGACTGGTTAGGATCAGAGTTACTCTCCAGAGCAGACAGATTCTAGGAGCAGGTTGTGGCTCAGATTCTGTTAACCAAAACTGGTCAACACTCCAGCGCTGAAGAGAAGTCAAACCGCTGCTTATATAGCTGGTCTCCTGATGAGATGAATCAGCCTCAGGTGTGCAGGTGGCTTCAGCTCAGGAGACCCAGGGCGCTCTCTGCTGGAGAAAGGTGGCAGATCTCCAGATCCCAACAGTACCCCCCCTCAACGACCGCCTCCTGGCGGTCCAGAGGAAGTGGACGGAAGAGAGTTCTTATACTCATCTATGAGAGACGGATCCAGGATGAAGGACCCTGGAACCCAGGTGCGGTCCTCTGGACCGTAGCCCTCCCAGTCGACGAGGTACTGCCAACCGCGACCCCGGCGACGGGAGTCCACGATCCAGCGAACGGTGAATGCAGGGTGGCCATCAATATCCCGGGCGGGTGGAGGGGAGTCGGACGGAGGGCACAGAGGACTGATGATAACGGGCTTGATTTGAGAGACGTGGAAGGTGGGGTGTATACGGAGAGTGGGTGGCAGATGCAGGCGGACAGCAGATGAGTTGATGACTTGAGCGATCTTGTATGGTCCGATGAATCTGGGAGAGAGTTTCCTTGACATTGACTTTAACGGGAGCCATACATCTTGACCAGGGGTGTAATCGGGTGCAGGACGTCGTTTCTTGTCAGCGAATCTTTTATTCTGAACAGAGGTTCCGGTTCAGAGCAGTGATGGTCTCGTTCCACACTTTGTGGCAACGGCGGATGTGATGATGGACGGATTGGACGAAGATTTCTCATTTATCTGCAGGGAAGAGTGGTGATTGGTAGCCGATTGATATCTGAAACGGAGACAGGCCGGTAGCAGCAGATTTATGTGTGTTGTGGGCGTATTCTACCCATGACAAATACTGACTCTAGTCAGTCGGGTTAGTGGATGTCAGGCAACAGAGAGTGGATTCTAGCTCCTGATTCATCCTCTCCGTTTGGACGTTTGTCTGTGGATGATAACCGGAAGTGAGAGAGACTGTTGAATTTAGAGCTGTACAGAAAGCTTTCCAAACCTGGGAGATGAACTGGAGACCTCGATCGGACAGAATCTCTTGGGGAATACCATGCAGACGGAATACATGCTTGACCAATAACTGAGCGGTTTGGAAAGCAGTGGGCAGTTTCCTGAAGGGAACCAGATGACAGGCTTTAGAGAAGCGATCGATCATGGTTAGAATGGTTGACATACCCTTGGACCAAGGACGAGACGGAACAGGCAGAGGATGTAGCAGCCCAGAAGGTGGTTGGTGGGTCGGCTTATTCCTGGCACAGATGGGACAGGGCAGCACGTACTCCTTCACGTCCTTGTGAAGGGACGGCCACCAAAAACGTCGTGTGATGAGGGCGATGGTTCTACTTATACCAGGATGGGCTGAGAACTTGGCTGCATGCATCCACTGGATGAGACGGGATCTGACAGAAGTTGGAACATAAGTCCTATTTGGAGGTCCATTTCCTGGGTCAGGTTCCGAAGCCAAGGCAAGATTGATGAGATCAGTGATTTCCCAGGAAACGGCTCCAAACGTGCAAGTGGCAGGGAGAAAAGGTTCGGTTGTTTCAGGCTTATCGGATGAATACAGGCGAGAAAGAGAGTCGGGCTTGATGTTCTTTGAACTGGGTCTGTAAGATATGACCAGATTAAACCTTGAAAAGAACAGAGACCAACGGGAATGACGTGGGTTAGATCTCTTTACAGACTGGATATATGACAGGTTCTTATGATCCGTCCAAACCAAAATAGGGTGTTCAGCGCCCTCAAGCCAATGTCTCCACTCCTCCAGGGCTAGCTTGATAGCTAGTAACTCTCTGTCACCAACATCATAATTCTGCTCTGCTGGAGAAAGTCTGCGTGAGAAAAAGGCACAAGGGTGAGTTTTTTGGTCTGAGTCAGATTGTTGAGACAACACAGCTCCCACTCCGGAATCAGATGCATCCACCTCTAATATGAATTGCTTAGAGGGGTCAGGTTGAATCAGTATGGGCGCGCTGGAAAAGAGAGCCTTCAGTTTGTTAAAAGCTGCATCAGCTTCTGCAGACCATTGGAACGTCTTCTTAACAGAAGTCAGAGCTGTGAGAGGTAGAGCTGTTTGACTGTAGTTCCTGATAAATCGTCTATAGAAGTTAGCAAACCCCAGGAATCTTTGAAGCTGCTTGCGGTCCTCGGGAGTAGGACAGTCCAAAACTGCTTTTATTTTGTCTTCAGATGGCTTCACCTGCCCGCCCTCGAGCACAAAACCTAGAAAAGTGACAGAAGGTTGGTGAAATTCACATTTCTCAGCTTTTACGAAGAGTTTATTTTCAAGCAGTCTTTGAAGGACCAGACAAACGTGTTTCTTGTGATCAGACAGGTTTTTAGAGTAGATCGGGATGTCATTGATGTATACAAAAACAAAAACGTTGAGGAAGTCTCTGAGGACATCATTTACTAGAGCTTGGAAACAGGCAGGAGCGTTTGTCAGACCAAAAGGCATAACCAAATATTCAAATTGGCCAATGGGGGTCTTAAATGCCGTCTTCCATTCATCTCCTTCTCTTATTCTAAGAAGATGATATGCGTTTCTTAAGTCGAGTTTGGTGAACACTGTTGCCCCTTGAACAGGTTCAAAAGCTGATGCTAGCTATGGTAAGGGATACTTATTTTTGACGGTTATTTGATTCAATCCTCTGTAGTCTATACAGGGTCGGAGAGAACCGTCCTTTTTTCCAACAAAGAAAAAGCCAGCACCGAGAGGGGATGAAGACGGTCGGATGATCCCAGCAGCAAGTGACTCATTGATGTATTTTTCCATCGTCTCTCTCTCAGGTTTGGAGATATTAAACAGTCTACTGCTGGGGAGGGGAGCTCCTGGTAACAGATCAATGGCGCAGTCATATGGTCTATGAGGTAGAAGAGACATCGCACTGACCTTGCTGAAGACTGGTGCCAAGTCGTGATATTCGGAAGGAACGGAAGAAAGGTCAGGAGGGTCCATCTCCCCCCTACCTCTAGGGGACTGAATAGCAGGAGCCGCAGAACGGAGACAGGAGACGTGACAGGAAGCGGACCAAGACTCAGTGTGACGTTCAGCCCAGTTGATGTGAAGGTTATGAAGCTCCAACCACTCGTATCCCAGCACTAGGGATGAACATGCAGAGGGAAAAACAAAAAATGTTAGAGTCTCACGGTGGTTTCCAGAGATCAGGAGCTCTAATGGCCGTGTCTGATGGGTGACTTGATGCAGCCTCTTCCCATCGATAGCTGAAACTCTGAGCGGCTTCTTCAGAGGAATGGTCTCAATCTTCAGCTGTTGAACCAGATTAGAGTCAATAAGGTTTCTCTCACAACCAGAGTCTATGAAGGCTGACAGAGTGAGAGTCTGATCAGAACAGAACAGAGTTGCAGGTAACAGAAGATGAGGAGATTTCTCAGATCTTAGATGGTCCGTCAGACTCCTCACATCCTCTGACGGACCCCGGCTTTTGATTTAGCTGGGCATGTGGCGATAAAATGGCCAGGCTCACCACAATACAGACACAGGTTTCCCCTGAATCTTCGTTGTCTTTCTTCATTGGAAAGCCTTGTATGCCCAATCTGCATGGGTTCGACCTCAGCTCTTTCTGTAGACGAGGAGTCAAAGTGAGTTGCATGAACAGGAGCGGAAGACGATTGATTCTTAATCCTTGGTCTGGTACTGGGCTCTAGAGATTCAGGAAAAACAGAAGTGCTGTTAGATGCGGGAGCAGCAACAGAAAAATTATTGCTTCTTTGCCTAGATCTGTTCCTAGTTCGGAGTCTGTTATCCAACCGGATGGTTAATCTGATTAAATCCTCCAAACTAGCTGGTTCATCGATTGTGGCAAGTTCATCCTTGATGTCTTCATTTAAAGCCTTAAAATAGGCACTCTTAAGTGCACACTTATTCCAGACAGAGGCTGCGGCTTTAACCCGGAAGTCAATAGAAAAGTCTGCCACCGTCTGATTTCCTTGTTTTAAACTGAGCAAAGCTCGGGAGTCAATGGATTTGTCTGAATCTTGATTAAAGACCTCAGAAAATTCAATTATGAATTCTGTAAAAGTGCACGAAAAACTGGATTCAGAGGAAAACCTAGCCTCCGCCCATTCAAGAGCTCGACCAGTAAGTTGAGAAAGGATGAAGGCTATTTTTCTTTTTTCACTAGAAAAACTGGCGGGTGAATGTTCAAAAATTAATCGGCACTGGAACAGAAATCCACATAAATAAACCCACAGAGAGATAGTTGCACAGATTCTGGTACAGGTCCGGGACTGGATTCACTGAGTTCTCTGTAGAGAAGGATTGTTTGGTTAGCCAAATAGCTATGATGTCTTGACGGAGTTTGATTCTGAGTTGTACCTGATGAGGTTCAGACTGATCAGTGGAGAGAGGGAACCGGTTGGGTCCAGAGAATATGGGTTCAGCAGAGAGCTTAGCAGCAGTAGAGCTTAGCTTCAGGCTAGCGAGGTTCAGACCTTGAGTTGTTCTCCTGGTTCTCTCCTGAGAACGAGCAGGGAGATCAGACTGAGGATCTTCAGGTTTGGCTTCTCTTGGCAGGCAGGCAGGTTTCCAAACATGAGCTCCTCCAGAGCTACTGACTTCAATCAGGTTTCCTATGAGGCAGAGAAGACAGAGACTGGTTAGGATCAGAGTTACTCTCCAGAGCAGACAGAGATTCTAGGAGCAGGTTGTGGCTCAGGTTCTGCTAACCAAAACTGGTCAACACTCCCGCGCTGAAGAGAAGTCAAACCGCTGCTTATATAGCTGGTCTCCTGATGAGATGAATCAGCCTCAGGTGTGCAGGTGGCTTCAGCTCAGGAGACCCAGGACGCTCTCTGCTGGAGAAAGGTGGCAGATCTCCAGATCCCAACACATGGTTTTTAGAGCGTGTGGTTTTGTGTGAGCCATTTGAATAATTATGAGACTTCTTATGCAAAGTCTTTGGAGTTGCTTCCAAAACAGACTGATATTTGCTTGGGAGCTGAACTGCAAGGATGAATTAGCTGTTTTTGGTAACATTATGTTAAACTTATTCCTACAAAATAACCAGAACATCCCATTCGTCATATAACATCCTAACCGGGCTCTTGATTGTTCTTCTCTATCACCAAATCCATTAGGGGATATCTAAATCATTCTCTTGCATGATTTCATTTTGAGCTTTTCCCTCTGATTGTAGAAAGACCACCTAGGCCAGATTAAGAGTGGTAATTCACAGTAGATGGTCTAAATTGGAAATAATGATCAGTGTTGGGCACGTTACTTTGAAAAAGTAGTTAGTTATAGTTACTGGTTACTTCTCCCAAAAAGTAACTGAGTTACTAACTGAGTTACTCCACAGTAAAAGTCACTAGTTACAAGTAAAAGTAACTATTGAGTTACTTTTGCATTTCTCGCCCTTGTAACCCTCACCACCCAGCCCCCACCTTCTCACGGTGTGTTTCCAAAGCCAGCTGAATAGAGCGGACGACAAAGACAAGAACCTGCAGAGAGTTTAGCATTTATTGCAACTCAACGTAAATGACATCAGGGGGGAACGCTATCTGATGGGCCTATAAACCCCTTCAGATAGCATTACCCTCTTCTTAACATGGGGGAACACTATCTGATGCGGTGTAAATATCATCAGGCTGCATTACCTCTACTCATGGGTGTGAAGTTTTTTAACAGGGCGTTCAGATCTGGTGAGTGAATGAAATTAATAACTAGGGATGTCTAATTCTGAAATCCTGTGTGTTTGGGTTGTTATAGATACTGCAACATCCATCCATCCATCCATCCAATCATGCATCCTCCATCCATCCATATAGGCTAACATTTGATCCTTCACGCTTTCCGTAGTTCCCCTGTGGTGCGAGCACAGGGCAGCTGTTATGCGCCTTTAGCGAGCATGCGCGTTTGCTGTCACTTATGCGGTGAATCGTGCCGCCTGCGCTGTGTGGAGATGGAGGGGAAACCGTATGTGATGGGGAAACGCAGCTCGACGTAACACCGGTATTTCCGTGTGGAAAACGCTGTTTTGCTGCTGGAGTCCTCCTCACTCTCCATCTCTCTGTGTGTGCTGTACGTTAACACCCGTCAGAAGAAACACCCACCTACCCAACTGACAGAAGGAATCTGACTATACATCAGCCATTCTCATCCTCCCCTTTCTCATGAAAAGGCGCGCACGAGTCCTGTCATGAAAAACAGGTTCATTGTGCGACCTGAGTAACACGCAGTAGGCAATGGTAACTACGTTATAGTTACAGTCAAAGTAATTAGTTAGATTACTCGTTACTAAAACAAGGTAACGCTGTTACTAACGCCGTTACTTTCAACGCCGTTAGTCCCATCACTGATAATGATCTAATACGGTACTAAGCATCCTGTCTGAGCTGATAATGTGCATGATTTTAGAAAGACACTAAAATATAACTTTTCTTTCAGTGCATTTCAAGAGCATTCATATTGTAAGGAATCCAGTTTGTGTGGCCTGTTTGTGTTTCCTTTTTCCACCACCGAAGGTGCCCTGTCTTCACTGTCCCTCCCTGCACACCTGCAGCTCATTGGACCATCTGGAGGAGTATTTGAGCAGTGGGCTGTCACCACCTCAGAGCCAGAGTGTTTGCCAGTTTTGGGTACTCTAGCCAAGCTGAGATTAGCTGAGTCTAACCTGAGCTTTGTTTCTCTGAGTCTAATGAGTTCTTTGTCTTTGCTCTCCGGCAGGAAGCTTTCCTGTGTTACCGGATGCCTGGACCATCTCTCCACTGGAAGGGTTAGGGTTAACTCAGCAGGGGAAAACCTCCACATGTCCCGTTCAAGTTACCATCGGAAATCCGAGTGACAGTCCGCTCCATTACTCCTGCGGGTTCAACGCTTGTCTACCTGTCCGCCCTCCAACGTGCGCTCTTTTCACTGGATGCCCCACGCAGACTGGATTCAAGAACTAACCAGCCCCCCCTAAAATGTGAGTCCCATTCCTGCATTATCTAAGAGCATCCAACATTCCCACGGCCCTGAACTGACCTCTGAACTTCCCTTCTCACTTCCAGTTCCGGTTCACCAGCTCACTGAGTACCAGATCCTACTTCTGTTGACTTCCACATTCAACCTGTTAAACTTTTACCGTGCTCTCAGAGTGGTTTCTCTGTATGTGGGTCAGATTCGTAAAACCGATCATGACACATATACCGTGAAGTTCTTTATAGTTGACCACATTTGATCACAACACAACCTTAACTGTAATTTTATCTCTTTAAAGTCATATTTAATAAAACAACACAAGGTTTTGCATAATTTAATTATGTATGTTAAGTATGAAAATTCGACATCTCTATGTTTTACAAACACATTTGAATTCACCCCACTTTTACTATAAAACAGTAGAGCCATAAAACATTATATAATTTTTGGACATTGGGGATCAATGTCTGAGCTAATATAACCCAACATGGACATTATACCCCAGCATGAAATTAAACATGATAGTGGGGAAGTTTAATAGCAAGAATAAGGCACATAAGGCAAATAAGTCTGTAATACTGACTTATTTTAAATATGTGATAAACAATAAAACTGAAAAAATATCATCTGAAGATAAAGAGAATCACCTTTATTTATCCTTTCATTTTTTCCTTTATATCATAGCATCTGTTGCCCAGTAATATTTTGTCTTAAGGTGATTAAGATCTAGATACGACACTGTGCTTTTCGAGCTTCTGAAGGAAACCTGTTTTCCTTGAAATTGTCAAATGTTTGGAGATCTCTCCACACGGCAGTTATGGCAGGTTTCATGGAATGAGTCACAGTAAAGGTGAAACATTGTCAGAAAATTGGCGTGCTGGCTTTTCTCAAGCCCACACACAGCTTTTCTGATGCCTCGACACATTGGAAGGCTCCTGAGGGGGAAACTTGAAAGAAAGATTGCTGTGGTTCATTCACGGTAATCCTCACAAACACTACTCACTTATATATATACTCATCTGCAAGACCGTTCCCACTCAGAAGCGTAACAATCAACTGTTGATAAGGGCTGTAGAATAATCCAATTGCCTGATGATAAGGGAGAATAATGCCTTTCTCGTTCCTTGGTCTTTGCTGCCCTTGGCTGCAGCGTCTCTCTCTAACAGAGTAACTGTCACGCTAAACACTCCAAGCAAAATCATCTCTGTGTTATTATTTATTATTATTTGTTAACCTGCGGTCAGATGTTGGGCACGCAACCAGGTGAGGGTAATGTAATCCTTTATGAGAGCGATAACTCTGGTCAAATGAGGGTGTTGCAGGGTGATGTAAAGGAGGAAATAATTGTTTTGTGGTGAAGGGTTGCAGAGTCACCCTTTTCCAGAGAGTTTCAGCTCCCACCTTTATTTCTTCACTTTTAAATCTTAATTCCTCAGTTTTTCCACCATAATGTATGATCTAATCATACATTATATCTTAGCTTTGACAAATTATGTTTTATTGTTTTGCTGGTTTATAAATATGGAAACAAACCAAACATAAAGTTAATTAACTGTAAATCTGAATATGTTCTTAATGCACACAAAAAAATCATTTAAATATATTGATAAAATATGTTTTTGAAATATTTTACCTTTATTATTATCAATATTATTATGTTTTTATTAGGACCCTTTGGTTAAATCAAAACACATTTATTGTCATTTTTATTTGTTTGTTTCTGAATTCTATGTCTTTAATCTTATCTTATTAATGTTATGATCTTGATCAGTGAGATGTTTTCTCTGTGTGTCTTTGTTCTAAATGCTTCAAAAGTTTCGAGATGCAGAACAATATAAATTACAACACACATATACACACGATTTGTGCAGTTTTTGGGGGGTTTATTTACAAAACAAATGTCATGCTCAATTTAGATAAATAACTTTTAATGGCAGTAGTACAAAATAAATAAATATTATACTAAACACAGAAAGCTCCATAGCAAGACTATAATAATCCAAGACAAAATGAACAGGTAACTTAAGTCACTTCATATTAATCAATACAAAAAGCAATGAGGTAGATCAAAGACTTAACTTGAACTACAGACTAATTTGTGATGAAAAATTTGACTTAGTTTTAGACAAGTTAGCTGCATGATTGAACGTCTAATTTGATTTAAAAAAAAGTTTCACTTAAACAAGACAGATTGAAGATTCTAATCTGATTCAGAATACTAAGAACTGATTGTACTGATCTGATATGTTCCCTTGATCCCTGATCATATAGTAATGACATGAAATAAAGTAATTATTTGATTATGAATGATGATTATGAAAAAGAAGCTTTGGTGTAATTTAAGCTACTTTTGTTATTTTATTGTAGCTCAGCTTGCTAAATTTGTTTTTGGGTAGCTTTAAAAAAGTGGATCTTCATTTGATGTAGAATAACTTGTGGCTTGACCCAGAACATTTTCTAAGTAGCTTGCCTAATACTGTCCATACTGTGTCATTTTCCCCGTTGTACTTGTACTTGTAGCGACCAATCGACTAGTCCTCATAAGAAAAAGTTATTCTTCTTGGGTTTGGAGATGGTTTAGGTCTAATGGTCCAATGAAAAGTACCCACACATACAGTATATGCATATGCACACACACAATATTGTTATTTTGTACCAAAGGGATTGTTTTTAGCTAGCGTTTTGTTAACTGTTGATGTTTGCTGGCTAAGTTGTGATGACTAGCTAAGCTGATTGATCTGCAAGTGTGTCCTTAAAATTTAGTTGGACAACAGGATTAAATCCTAGCTAACTAGGTGTATATGTAGTTGTAAACAGAAGAAACAGCTACATATTTACAGCAAACTGCTCTTGAATAGCTTGGTGAGTAACATTACTTAAGCAAACATAAACCATACCATGAAAAGAAAATATTTTATATTAAGGTGACCAGATTTCTGAAACAGAATCTGGGGAGATTTCCAGCTCATAGATAAAAAAGAAATAAATATCATTAGAATAAAAATAGGAAATGGGTAAAGTGATGTTTTCCTCTATTTTTACATATTTATTAATATTTAAACAACAAAAATCAAGTATAAAATCCAGGAATGTCCCTCTCCTGTTTCCTAAGATTGATCAAATTAATCGATCAATAGTGTTTATTAGTGCCATCTGGTCATTCAGTCTTGTGTGTCTTCTTCCCTCTCCATCTTCTATACTGTATGCAGCTGACTTCTACCTGCTCTCTGTTTTACTCATTCAATCTTCTTTCTTTCAGTCTTCTAATCTTCCTTCTCTTCTATCAATCTTACACTAATCTAAAATCAAATCAAAATCCAATAACAACAGATTGTTAACTAAAAATAAAGCAGAACTCATATATATTCAAAAAAACTAAGAATGATTATTTAAATTATTGGATGCAAACTATTGATATTTTAACATACAATGAAGCAAATTTCTCATCTCGGTCAAACTGTTTATTTTATACTAAGAGGCTTAAAAGTTTAATTAAATCCAGTGACAACTTCCAAAAGAGCATCTAACAACTTCAAAACAAACTTCTTATCTCAGGCATGGATGAACAGATGCTGAGTTTGAAAGTAGAGAACAATCCAATTTTGTACGATCCTAATTATCCCTATTACAAAGATGCATAATGATAAGAAATGTTTGGGCAGAAACGTGTGATGGATACTGATGGTGAGTTTTAATTATGTCATTAAATTAAGTGTTAATTTATGCACTTTTTGCTCCTATGAACTTAATAATAACAGTAATAAAGTTATGCAGGCTCTCCTTGAACCCCGAGGAAGTTCGAGTGGACGAATACGGGAGGAACCACGAAGGCTGTGGGCTTTGCTTTGCACAGGTGGTCTGGAGCGGGGGCAGGCGTGGTTGCGGAGGATGTGGGATTTCGGTGTAGCGCTGCTCTCTGCTCCTCATCCACACGTTTACAGCTGCCAACAAGCTAGCTAATAGTGTTTTTTTGTAGCATGCTTAAGCGCTCTTTCTACTGTAATAACAGTCTACATGCAACATTTCCCCCTCATTCATAAAACTGTAAAATCCAGGACATTTCCAGGGGACAGGTGGTCCAAAACAGGGACTGTCCCCCGAAATCGGGGACATCTGGTCACCGTATTTTATATACCTTAATTTACCTAGTGAGAACGCTCCATACCTGGAAGTGCACTCCATACTAGAACATGTTTGATTTTCCTTTTTATCTACTTCTCTTGTCTTATTGCTTCAACCAGAGCTGTCTAGGGCTCTGCTTTTAACTAAATCTAGTTTTTCTTGTCTGGTAGTGCCAGCAGGTATACAGTAGGTTAAAACTGCTACTGTCAACCAACAACAACAAGATGCTAATTTAAGCTCCTTGTGTGGCCAACCAAGTGCTGGTTTCTACTGGCCACCTCCAGTTGTCGGTTTGTTTTTCGTCAAGCTAACACTCAGATGCATCTGTGATTTAAACAGAAATAGGAAAAAAATGAAGTAGTTCAATCAAGTTCAACTGTAACTAAATATATAACTAACTAAATATAACTAAAGTTACAATAAAGACTGTCTTTCTCTATGGTACATGTTCAACTGCCTCGTGTGACTGACAACACACACACACAGACCTGTAGGATGCTTTCCTGTTTCTGTCATACTCCAATTCAAATAACTATGACCAGATCTGAATTATGAAGAACTATTATCTTCCCTCCTTCCTCCTTGTTGTTTCCCTCATCTTCCTTACTGTTGGGATCTGGAGGTCTGTCCACCTTCCTCCAGCAGAGGGCGCCTCTAGGTCTCCTGGAGCTGAGCTGACGACCACACCTGCGATCCATCAGTCATTGACCAGTCCCGGATCTGTTTATCTGCATAACTCATATATCTTTGTGTTTATTTTAATAAACAGTCAAACTTTTCATCTGCCTCCGTTGTGTTCTGCATGTGGGTTAGAACCCTGAATCCCATCATGACAGAACACTCTGGCCAACAACCTAACCCAGCAGTCCACCTCCGGAGGATGATTGAGGAACAAGGAGTTTTAATACAAGGCCACGACTCCACCCTCTGTGAGTTTAACACACGTTTGGACCAGCAAAATCAGGCTTTACAGGAATTAGCCGGCTACTTCAACAATGCTAACCCCAGAACGGAGCCAGCTCAACTTCCGGTTCCGGAGCCAAACCCGCCTCAAAGGTCAGACTCAGTTCCGTCATTTCCTGAATTCCGTCCGTCACTTCCCGAGAAATATTCGGGCATTACAAGAAAATACAAGGGATTTCTTTTCCAATGTAGACTGATTTTCGAAAATTCTCCTGCCAGTTTCTCTAACGATAAGAGAAAGATTAGCTTCATTCTTTCTCAATTGACTGGAAGGGCTCTCGAATGGGCTGAGGCCCGATTCCCCTCTGAATCCAGTTTCAGATGTACTTTTGAGCAATTTATCACAGAATTCTCACAAGTCTTTAACGAAGACTGATAAATCAATTGATTCTCGAGCTCTGCTAAGTTTAAAGCAAGGTAATCGAACTGTAGCAGATTTCTCGATCGTCTTCCGGGTCAAAGCCGCAGCTTCCGGGTGGAATGAATGCGTGCTTTAAAGTGCCTATTTTAAGGCTCTAGATGAAGAAATTAAGGATGAACTCACCACAATCGACGAACCAGCGACTCTGGAGGAATTAATCAGCTTAACCATTCATTTGGATAATCGACTTCGAGCCAGAACCAGGTCCAAATTAAGAAGCCATGTTTTTTCTGCAGCTTTCCCTAAGACTAGCTGCTCTTCTGTTTTTTCTGCCTCTCCAGAGATTGATTCTAGACCACAGATTCGTACCCCGTCAGCTCCTGTTCATCCATCTTTAACCCATGGGTTCTCTTCTCCTACAGAAACCTCTGATGTTGAGCCTATGCAGATTGGTCATACCAGACTCACTTCAGAGGAAAGGCAAAGGAGATATAAAGGGAACCTATGCATGTATTGTGGAGAACCCAGTCATTTTGTCTCCTCCTGCCCAGCTAAGGTAAAAGCCGGGGTACGCCAGAGGAGATGAGGAGTCTGGCGGACCATCTGCAATCTGATAAATCTCCTCACCTATTGTTAACTGCTACTCTGTTTGCCGCTGATCAGACTCTCACGTTATCTGCATTCATTGATTCCGGCTGTGAAAAGAACTTAATCGACTCCAACCTAGTCCAACAACTTAACATTGAAACTATTCCTTTGAAGAAGCTGCTTAGAGTCTCTGCCATAGATGGTAAAAGATGACATCAAGTTAACCACCAGACTCAACCTCTTCAACTCCTGATTTCTGTTAATCACCGAGAGTCAATAACCTTTTTTGTTTTTCCATCAGCCTTCTTCCCTGGGTCTTGGATATGAGTGGTTAGAGCAACACAACCCTCATATCAATTGGGCTAAGAGACACATTGAATCGTGGTCTGCCTCCTGCCATGTCTCCTGTCTTCGTTCTGCAGCCCCTGTTATTCAGTCTCCTAGTAATCAAAGGGAGCCAGATCCACCCGATTTGTCTTCAGTGCCATCTGAGTATCACGATCTAGCACCAGTCTTCAGCAAGGTCAGTGCATTGTCTCTTCCTCCTCACAGACCATATGACTGTGCTATAGATCTATTGCCTGGGGCTCCCCTGCCTAGCAGCTGACTCTTCAATATCTCCAAAGCTGAAAGAGAGACTATGGAGAAATACATTAATGAGTCCCTAGCTGCTGGAATAATTCGGCCATCTTCATCCCCTCTTGGTGCAGGGTTTTTTTTTGTCGGTAAGAAGGATGGTTCTCTCCGACCCTGCATAGATTACAGAGGCCTCAACCAAATAACAATTAAAAACAAGTATCCTCTGCCTCTGCTTGCATCTGCATTTGAACCTGTCCAAGGGGCTACTGTTTTTACTAAACTGGATCTGAGAAATGCCTACCACCTTCTCCGCATAAGAGAGGGAGATGAGTGGAAGACGGCCTTCAAAACCCCTCTAGGTCAATTCGAATACCTAGTTATGCCTTTTGGTCTGACCAATGCTCCTGCCTGTTTTCAAGCCCTGGTTAACGACGTGTTGAGAGACTTTCTCAACATATTCGTTTTTGTTTACATTGATGACATCCTGATCTATTCCGAGAACCTGTCTGATCACAAAAAACATGTCCGTTTGGTTCTCCAAAGACTTCTTGAAAACAAACTTTTTTTCAAGGCTGAAAAATGTGAATTTCATCAACCTTCTGTCACCTTTCTAGGATTTGTCCTCGAGGGCGGGCAGGTGAAGCCATCGGAGGACAAGATAAAAGCAGTTCTGGATTGGCCTACCTCTGATAATCAGAAACAACTCCAGAGGTTTTTCGGTTTTGCAAACTTCTATAGGAGGTTTATAAGAAATTACAGTCAGACAGCCCAACCACTCACTGTCTTAACTTCTGTAAAGAGAACTTTCCACTGGTCCGCTGAGGCCGAAGCTGCCTTTAATAAGCTTAAGGCTCTTTTTCTAGTGCGCCTATTCTCATTCAGCCTGACCCCTCTAAACAGTTCATTTTAGAGGTGGATGCATCTAACTCTGTTGTAGGAGCAGTCTTATCCCAACAATCTGACTCTGATAACAAGACTCACCCATGCGCCTTCTTTTCCCGCAGGCTAACTCCAGCTAAACAGAACTATGATGTTGGCGACAGAGAACTTCTTGCCATCAAATTGGCTCTGGAGGAGTGGCGGCATTGGCTAGAGGGCGCTGAACACCCCGTGTTGGTATGGACTGACCACAAAAATCTGTCTTACATCCAATCTGTCAAAAGAACAAATCCACGTCAATCCCGTTGGTCCCTCTTCTTTTCCCGTTTCAACCTCATCATCTCCTATAGACCTGGTTCCAAAAATGTTAAACCTGACTCTCTCTCTCGCCTGTATTCACCTTATAAACCTGAAGAACCTGAATCTGTCTTGCCAGCCAGCTGCACCGTTGGGGCTGTTTCCTGGGAGATCACTGACCTGATCAACCTTGCCTTAGCTTCTGAACCTGACCCAGGGAATGGACCTCCAAACCGCACGTATGTACCTACTTCTGTAAGATCCCGATTAATCCATTGGATGCACTCTGCCAAGTTTTCAGCACATCCAGGTGTCAGCAGAACCATCGCCCTCATCACTCGCCGTTTCTGGTGGCCGTCCCTCCACAAGGACATAAAAGAGTATGTTCTGGCTTGTCCCATCTGCGCCAGGAACAAACCGTCCCATCAGCCTCCCTCTGGTCTGCTCCACCCATTACCTGTTCCGTCTCGACCCTGGTCCCACATAGCTGTGGATTTTGTTATCGGCCCCCCTGTCTCCAAGGGTACGACAACTATTCTCATGATTATTGATCGTTTTTCCAATACCTGCCATCTTGTTCCCCTCAGGAAGCTTCCCACGGCTTTCCAAACCGCACAGCTTTTTTTTAATAGGCTACGTATGCCTTTTAATGTATTGATTTTAATGATTGTCTTTTTACACTGTTTTTAATGTTATGGTCTTTTAAACTTGTTTTAATTTTCCCCTTTTTAAATGTAGCACTTTGTAGCACTTTGAGATTTGATGTCAAATGTAAAGTGCGTTATAAATAAAATTCATTATTATTATTATTATTACAGCTTCTAATAAAACACGTCTTCCGACTCCACGGCATCCCTCAGGAGATCCTGTCAGACAGAGGCCCCCAGTTCATAGCTCAGGTCTGGAAAAATTTCTGTTCTGCACTCAATTCCAAGTCTTCTCTCACCTCAGGTTACCATCCTCAATCTAATGGACAAACTGAGAGAATGAACCAAGAGCTCGAATCCACTCTCCGCTGCCTGACCTCTACCAACCCCACTGACTGGAATCAATATCTGCCATGGGTAGAGTATGCTCATAACTCACGCAAATCTTCTGCAACCGGTCTGTCCCCATTCGAAATCTCCCTAGGATATCAGCCACCACTCTTTCCGTCAGATGAGAAGGAGAGCTCCGTCCCGTCAGTCCATCACCACATCCGCCGGTCCCATAAAATCTGGAGAGACACCATTTCTGCCCTGAACCGCACTTCTGCCCAAAATAAAAGGTTTTCTGACCGCAAGAGACGCCCTGCACCCATCTACTCTCCCGGACAACAGGTGTGGTTATCTACCCAAGACATTCCGTTAAAATCCATGTCCCGTAAACTCTCTCCCAGGTTCATTGGTCCATACACCATCGCCTCTGTCATCAACCCATCAGCCGTCCGCCTGAATCTGCCACCCTCACTCCGTATCCATCCAACGTTTCATGTCTCTCAAGTTAAACCTGTCCTGACCAGCCCACTTTGCCCTCCGTCCGACTCCCCTCCACCCGCCCAGGATATTGATGGTCACCCTGCAGTCACCGTTCGCCGGATCGTAGACTCCCGTCGCCGGGGCCGCGGCTGGCTGTACTTGGTCGACTGGGAGGGCTACGGTCCGGAGGACCGCACCCGGGTCCCTGGATCCTTCATTCTCGACCCCTCTCTAATCGACGACTACCGTGAGTCTCTGCCCTCTACATCCTCTGGACCGCCAGGAGGCGGTCGTTGGGGGGGGGGGGTACTGTTGGGATCTGGAGGTCTGTCCACCTTCCTCCAGCAGAGGGCGCCTCTAGGTCTCCTGGAGCTGAGCTGATGACCACACCTGCGATCCATCAGTCATCAGGAGACCAGCATATAAGCAGCAGCAGGACTACACTCCAGCGCCAGAGTGTTAAGCCAGTTATGGTTAGCAAAGCCTGAGCCAACCAGCCTGTCTGATTCTCTGACTCCACTGAAACCTGAACTTGAATCTAATCAGTTTTGTCTTCTCTGCCTCCTAGGAAGAAACCTGACTGAACCCTGGAACTTTGGAAGAGTTTCATCTGCTGAAATCTGCCTACCGGCTCTCAGGAGCTCACCTGAAGAATCTAACTGTCTGAACCTGCCTGCCCACCCTCAAGAAGAGGATCGGAAGAAAGACTCTGGATCTGAACACTGATAAGTCTGAAGTCAAGCCCTGCCGCTGCTTAGCCCTCTGCCAACTTCAAGCCTCTGGACACAACCTGGTTCCCTTCCTCAGCTGCCAAACCTGAATCACGTCACAGGTACAAACCTGCACAATTCCTCTGGCAAAGATCCACAGCAAGATCCTCTATTCCATATTTCCTGCTATGTCTTTTTCATTTTGTCATTCACCATAGGTTTAATTTCTGATTAACTATACGAGACTGTCAAAGTTATTTCTGATTTTTTAGGTGCATCTTTGGCATTACTATCCATAGGCTTATTACCAAATATGGAGTTAATAGGTTAACTTAAATTCAGTGGCAGGGCCCAACCCAAACAACTCCTCCAATTATCTGTTATTGTATTTATACTCCACTCACCATTTCCTCTCAGTCTTGTATGAATCGTCAACAGTCCACTACGTTTGCCACAGAACCGATGCTCACATCCGTTCGCTTCGTTCATCACGGCAATCCCCCAAAGCATCAGATGTAACACTTCAGCTCAAACCCTCAGATTCGTACGACGGCTTCTTCAACTCTCCATCCAACATCGTTTGACAAATTTCAACCAGTGAACACCTCCGGAACGCTTGAAGATCACTGTGGTGCAGTGTGAAGCACTGGTGCCTTGCAGCAAGAAGGTTCTGGATTCGATTCCTGACCGGGGTCTTTCTGCATGGATTTTACATGTTCTCCCCATCCATGCATAGATTCTCTCCAGGTACTCTTGTTTCCTCCCACAATCCAAACAACATGATTGTTAGGTTAAATGGCTTCTCTAAATTGTCTTTAGGTGTGAGTGTGTGCATGGTTGTGTCTCTTTGTGTGTCTCTGTGTTGCCCTACGATAGACTGGCAACCTGTCCAGGGTGTACGCCGCCTCTCATCCATTTATGTAGAGAAGCTCAGTTAAACAAAGGGGAGCGGGGTTTTAGATGGCGTTGAACCAGTGGCGGCTGGGGGAATTTTTTTCCAGGGGGCGCTATAAATTCAAAATAGACATATACCAAAATCTAATCAAAGGTATACTAAGTAATCACACAAGTATACTTATATGAATTCCAACAACAAAAAACATTATAAAAGTACTTTATAAAAACAAAACATACAAAACACACATCTAGAAACAGTACACTATATTATTTTCCATGTGAATGCCAGATTGTTTATTATTCTTTGGCTTCTCTAAAAAGTGTTTTAAATCACTTCCTCAAGAGGTTTTTTAAGTCTGTCTGTCCAGACTGTGTCCATGTCAAATCACTCTGGTTATTTTTAAAAATGAATGCAGGGAAAACAAAAAAGTGCATTAGCAATCCCAAAGGCTGTCAGCCGCCACTTACACTGGTGTTCTGTGGTGTTCAGTAACCTCGTCTTGAATAACACAGAGACCAAAATGGTCATTATAGACTACAGTTCCATTACTGTTTGCTCTTTGTTTGTTTTTTACTCCAAAGTCAAAATTCTCTTCCAGTAAAGTTGGAAAAACATTTTGCAATGTATTTAAGGCACATTGGGTGAGCAATTCCAGTCTCATCTGGTCTCTACAAAGTTAATGAGAAATTATAAGCCAATATTATTAATTGGATGAAGCTGTAATTGTTGTTTTTGTTTTGCAATTATAATGTCATTGGAAGAACCTTAATAGAAACGAGCAAATTCATGATACCATTATGCATTATTTTCATGCATGGACAAAAATACTGGTCTTTGGGCCAGACTGAAAAACAGATGATGAAGGGTCAGTGTAAACTTTTATCTATATTCTTGAAAAGCGACCTGATAGTGATAAGAAAGCAATAAAAAAATCATTCAGACAACCTAAAGCATAAGTGATCAAACTTACCCACTTATCTTTGCAAAATTAGATCTAGTGTCTTCCCAATTTTTTGAGTAGCTCTGAGGATGGCCTGCATTATCCCTGTGACTATCTGCAAAGCAGAGCTTTTCCAACTCAAAAGAAAACTATCTGAGATCTTCCATGCTAGTGAACTAACCAAATGGGCTGTCACTAATTAGTATTAGCAACACAGTTGGCTCTCAAATTAGTGATGTTAGTGACTTTTTAAACGGAAAAGCCTGGAAGACTTTAAGATGCAAGTGGAGTATTTAGCAAGGACAGTGTGACATAAAGGGCCATGTGTCACATAAGGTTGTTTATATTTTCAAATGGAACCTTTATATATAGTTATATACATTTACATACTTTTACAAAGCTAAATAATAAACTTTCAATTTCCTTTAATTTTCTGCCTGTTTCACGTAATTTTTTATTTCATTAATTAAGAACAGGCTCAACATTTTAGATCTTATTTGAGTTATTTGTGTCTGTTTTTGTTTCATTCATTTTCAATAATCAAAGCTATTTTTTTCATGCTGCTCTTGCATTACACAGGATTTTTGCACATTTATGTGGCAGCCGGAAACAAACAAACTGTATGAAGCAATTTCATTGTTGATAAACTGCATACAGATTTACTTTAGGTTTAGTAAGAGGAGATAAAACATAAAAAAAAATGTTTAAAAAACACTGACAGTCTTTCAGTCAGGTTATAGAAGTGTGGGAATGATCTGATCGTCGACCTATTGATTGCAGCAATAGGTATTAGGAACAAAAATATCGGGCCCCAAAGTCAAATTTTGCCCTAAGGGCCCAAGAAGGTTTGGGCCGGCCCTGTTGAGAACTAAACAATTTTACCTGATTTTGCTTTTTTTAGTTGTTTTTTTTATCCTCATCATTTGTTATTGGGCTATTATCTGTTGGAAAGAGGTAATTTGGATCTTAATTCTGTATAAAAATAGGAAGCGGGGGAGCGCATCCAAAATCTGTGTCTGTGTCATTGGCATGGACAATCAGAATGCCATAATTGGCTAACGGGTTCCTAATGCCTCTAATGAACTCAGCTCATTTGCATGGCTTTCTGGGCCTGATATGCCGAGCAATTATCATTCATAACCCACCATGAAAATTAATGCACAGTAACTAATCTGCACCTATGATGTGTAAAATTATTGCACAATATTTGCTTCAAAGCCCAGGAAAACCACAACACTCTGACATGACTGATGGTGTTATAGTTTCAGCTTGGTGAATTGCTGTTTGGAGGAATGAAAATGGGAGCGCAATATTTTAGTTTTTTTATGTGTTTAAAATGTCATGGCAGGATTTTTAGATGGGAGGGAAAATATGTCTTTCTCTTCCAAAAACAGCATCTGTTCTAAGAATGTTCTTTTGATACACAGGCCAACACCCATTGTGCAGGACTTGAAATGGGATGGTCTAAGTGTTGAAACTTCAAGCACAGCAAGTAACAGCCCATAAAAATAATTAACACATCATGGAATGATCTACTTAGGGTTGTTTGTTTCTGGCTGCTAGAAACACAGCCAGTGAAAGCTCCTGCAGTACCCAGTATGGACCAAATTTGCCATTGGTCTTTTAAAAATGTTTTTAGTGTGGACAATAAACCTAGCAGCAACTGTTACAGGGCATGAGAAATGTGCAAATTTGCATAATTTACCAAAGGAGTGGCCATGTTTTTGCTACCTTGTGGGGATGATTTCCAAGGAATACGTTACATTTTGGGGACTTATAATTACTTATAGGGACTGGTCCCCATGAGGAAAGGTTATCTTCTTGGGGTGGGTCTGTCTGTCCATCTGTGTAGAACTCAGAAAGTAAACACACAAAATGCATTTTTAAATGTGTTTTAATATTAAGGGAGACAAATAGTTTTACTACATTGGCCGTGTTAAAAAAGTGATTGCCCAAAAACCGATTCACTAATGGGGCCATCCGTAGCAACAACAAATACAATCAACTGTTTGCAGAACTCGATAAGTCTTTTACAGCACTGTGGTGCCCACATTTAGGCAGGCTCACTCGTGTTTGCATAGGGTTTTCAAGCATCAACAGACAATTTCAGTTCAAGCCACAAAATCTTAACAGGATTTAGTCCAGAGACATTGCTAGGCCATTCCGAAGTCTTTTTTTGTTTTCTTTTTCTTCAGACATCTAGAGGTGGACTTGAACTCTGACACTGAGGTAAGTAATGCCTGCAGATCTTTGGACATTGTTGGGGAGACCTTTGTGATCTCTAGAATGAGTCGTTGCTGTGCTCTTTTTGTAATTGGTAATGGGTGACAGTGGTGAAAAAAAGTGCTATAAAACTACAGACCATTTACCATATTTCTGTTCAGCGGGCCACTAGTGGGAAGGTTCATCACTCTTTGTGACTTTGACTTCGTAACTCTTATGTAGATCTCGGTTGCTTTTGTTCTCATTTATTCCTAAACTTGATTTCGGCCTAATGTCTGGCTTATGAGGGTCTTTTGTTATCCTTTACTTTGTCATGAAAGTGATTTCTTGATTGAGAACAGGTGTGGCAGTAATCAGTCTTAGAGATGGCCTGTGAGAGAGAGACCTCAGATGTTATACATTACAGTAATGTTTTCAGTGGGGGGGGGGGGGGGGGGTATTCACTGCAGGAAACCGATCTACAACCCTTCTTGGCTGCCACATCTAAAGTTCTCTCAACCACGAACAGCCATTAAGAGCGGGGAAGATGGAGCGGTTAGCAGTGTGATGTCGAAGACTCTACTTAACATATGAAATGCCACTCCAGTGGACAGGAGAACAGGTTTATCCCCATGTGACATTTCATTCATTGAATAAAATCAACTGACATCATTCAATCAGCAATCACATGAGATTGGCTGTTGTTGGTTAGATAAGTTCCTATTAAACAATGTACGTCTTGTTTTAAGTAAATCCTGCAACCTCTAATGATCCCCGTCTTGGAAAGGGCTGAGTTGTCTCCAGATGAACACCAAGATGTTTTACTCCTTCACCATTTCCACTTCTTCTGATGATGATAATATGATTCAACTTGTTAGTTGCTTTCTAAACATTTAGGGAGAACTCTGAGAACTCTGAACATTTTGGGACTAACATGTCATTGATGCACCCCACAATATTTATTTTAGGGAACACTAATACAAAAACGTAATCGGAAGATTGGGTTTTCATCACTGATCAATAAACTGAATTTGATGTTATTACTTTTTGTTCTTGTGCCTTAATTGGATCATTTAATCAACCTCAGCAAAGAAAATAAGTAAAAGGTTGATGAAATCCCCACAAAATTTTAGCAATGTGCTCTGCATGACATTTTCTGTTATTCTGTGGCTTTTATACATTTTCTGGACACATTTCACTATGTGTGCTGGTCAAAATGTAGAGACAGTATGTTCTAATCCAAGGGCATCAAATGCTAGCACATTATCAGAAACCTGAGGTGACAGGGAAGAGTGAACATTGGAACAACAAAGGTTGCATAGAAGATGGGGAAAATACATCAGTGTAGATTCTTAGTCACCTAAGCTAAGACAAATAAAAAAAAAACAGAAATGGAAGAGAACAGGGCATCTATTATATGTTCTATCAGATGTCATCTAAGAGTTTATTTATTACCTCTGCTGACTTAGGAAAGGTTTTAGATCTATAAGTTGTGATAAATATGATATGCTGTTAAGCTTTTTTCTATTCAAGTAAGGTTATGGAGTTTTAAAGTTTGCATAACAAAAGAAAATTTTGGATTAGGCATCACTTTAGTATCTTTACCAAAGCAGAACCAGCATAGAAAATAGGGTATAAATTTAGGGATTTTAGCACATCTTTGGTCACAGTTCTCAGACTGGAATGTCAAAGTTGGACTGATCCAGTTTATTTGCAAAGAACATTTTGTACAACAGAAGTTGTAATTTTAAATAAATACCTAAAATAATTGTGTAAAAATATTTAAAGGTCCTTTAAAATGCTTTTTTAAGCCTTTCAAAATGTTCTCTAGGAAAATATTAGGAAATAATGCATTTAGCACTGTGGATTATTCATTTATTTTGAGATATGGTTGTTCTCTTGACCCAAAACAAATAGAGCATGGAATGAATGCACATGGACTGGGACAGTAGAAGGCAGACTGCTGCCACATTTTGCACCGTGGAAATGGGAAACAGGCTAAGGAAACGAGGTGCCAGCTTACAATCCTCAGATAATAATTTAAAGTCAATACAATTCAGTTTATTTATATAGCGCCAATTAAAAACATGTCATCTCAAGGCACTTTACAGAGACAATTCGACCCGATCATACAGTCTGCTTGGTTCAAAGTTTTTTTATCTATGGAAAAACAGCTGACTGCATCAACTCATTGACTGGAAAGCAATCCCTCACTCCAAGCATGCTCGGAGAGACAGTGTAGATGAAAAACTCCCTTTGAATAGGAAAAAACCTCCAGCAGAACCAGGCTCAGTGTACCCTAACCCTATGGTAACAACAGATCGGTAATTAAAAATTAGGGCATAATTCTTATATATTTCAAAAAACTAACACTGTTCATTTAAAAGGTTGGATGCAAACTATTGGTACTTCAACAGACCAGAAAGCAGATTTCTCATCTCCATCAAAAACCGCACATATGCTGTATTCTGATGGGGATTTTTTAAATATGTCATATTAAATTAAGTTTCATTTCTGCATGTTTTGCTTCTACGAATTTAATGATAATATTGCGCATGCTCTCCTCGAGCTCCGAGGATAAGTTGGAGTGTAGCAATACGGGAGGTACAGCGGAGGCTGTAGGCTTTGCTTTGCAGGAGGTCTGGAGTGCATTTATAAATGTTTTAAATAAGGTTGAGTCCGGATTAGCCAGCAGGTGGATCCGGATCCAGACCGCGGTCCCCTAATCCATGCATTACACCGAAGCCAAGAGTAACAAGTAACGTTTGTTTTAAAAATGTAAGGAATAGAAAGTACAGATACTTGTGTGAAAATGTAATGAGTAGAAGTCAGAGTAAAGTATAGATACTTAAAAAGTGTACTTAAGTACAGTAACAAAGTATTTGTGCTTTATTACTTGACACCTTTGTTAAACTTGTCTTGCAAATTAGAGCCTTAACTTCTGGAGTTATCCATAAAAAGTGACTTGACATGTCCTGAAAACAACCTGAATATTTTGTTGACAATTATACAAAGCCAAAAATCCTGCAATGGCTGTTCATTGTAGTTATAATAGTGTGATTAGGATGTGGATTATTGTAGACATATTGAACAATCCTGTATTCTAAAGGGCTTTTATCATTCAGGCTACAATGAGGTCTTGCTTGGCTTTTCCTGGCACATTGCTCCTGCTCACAACAGATGTTGGCAGCAGCAATTGGACTCTTGATGAGTAATCAACAGAGTCTTTCACTAAGACATTCCTTAATGTGTAAGCAATAATGCTGGAACATTCACCTTTTTATAAAAAACTCACTTGTATGCCCAATTTTAGCAAATTTCACGGGGTAGGTCTCTGTTATCAGCACAGAAAACATGCAGTGGTCTGCTGCTGGTTAACTTTCATAAATCAATCCTTAAATCCGATATAGACTGCATGGTTATTTTGCACGTGCTCTTAAGGCATTGTTAATTGATCTAGAAGCTTTCATTAATCAATTCAGATTCTCATTCCTTTGTTAGAAATTAACACAAATGCTTTAATGGTGAAGAAAGGAGACAAAGGGTGATTTATGTGGCTTTAGAACAATCAGCCTGCAAAAAGTGTGTTCTTTTTCCTTCCCATATTGCTTGAGAAAACCAACATATTCAATCAGAACACAGCAGCAGGGACTGAAATCTATTTCCACTTACAACAGAAGAAAGAAATCTGAAAGCTGAGGTTTCATATTTATTTTTGTTGCCAGCCCCTAAATTGATTGTTTGAATTCCATCATTAAAAATGCAGTTCACTCACATACAATGCAAAGCAAATGTTGACATCTCGCTCCACTCCAGGATGGGCTTCTGCTTGACTGACAGGCCAGAAATGGATTTTCTGACAATTATATTTTTAGTAGAAACAGGGGGTGGGGGCAGACACTCACTGCTCTCTCACGTAGTTGTTCACACTGTCGATTGGACTTTACTGCTTTGATGATTTTTCTGGCTCTAAGCTGTTCCCCGCCAGGCGTGAAGGTCACCAGCTTTTTCTACACATCAAAGAACTGACAGTGTTTCAGGTTGTCTGTCTCAGTGGATGATTGGCACAGAAGTTCCTCCACTGGGGGACTTGGGTGCATTCAACCCCATCAGTCAGCTCTACCTTGCAGGAAGCTGACAGCAATGCAGGTGGAGGCCACTCATGTCCTGGGTTGTTGATTACCTGACACTTAGTCCAGTGTATGTTCAGAGCTGTATGTAAGGGTAAGAGTTGACACCTTACCTTCTACATCAAGAGCTTCAGTGTATAATGATTTGTCTCCATACAATGTTTCCACTGCTGTAGTTGGACATATCTCTTGTCCACAGTACATCCTGCATAAAGGAGATTTTAAGAGGATGATAGAAGTTATTCTCAGTGGCTCCATATTGCTTCTGATTCTGAAATCAGAAGAACAATGCAACATTCTTCTAAAGTAGCTCTACTTATTGAAAGGGTTTCCATACACAGACATGGGTTACCTAGCGTTAAATGCTAATTAATGCCAGCTAAGCCGGCTGGACTAATAGGACATACACACAGCCTATCAGTCTGGTAAAGAACTGGTGGAGCTTGATTTCCAACATGGGGGATCTGAAGTCAAGATGTCATCTCTATGTCATGTATTTTGTTCAACCCAGCTACTGAATCAGGTGAGTCCATTCTGCAGAGGGAATTCACCTGTGCAGATTGGCCTTGCGTGGTTCATTGGCTGGGCAGAGCAAAATACATGACATAGAGATGACATCTTGACTCCGTCTTCCCTAACTCCGATTATCAGGTTAGAACTATAGCCTTTATCTCTGCTTTCAGGTACATAACTGAACCTAAATGGTCCAGGAGTGACGGTCTTGTCGAAAAACGTGGGTCTGATAGAGACGACAGTTGGTGAGGGAGGATGCTACTGAAAATTTTCCACTGGTAGGTGAGGGTCTGTGTGACTACTACAGCAAAATCATATTTGAGGTGTACTTTCTCACCCTCTACTGATTAAAACTACTTTTACCCACATATCACAGCAAATGTAGCCTAGCAGAGCCACTCCACCATTGGAAACAAGAGCAGTACAGGTATCAGGAGCATCTGTACATCATCTTGAGGTATGTCAGCCCTTACTGGGACAAGCATCAGAAATAAAGCAGCAGACACTTCTTTGCTGTTCAAATCTCTAGCATCAAGGGTTAACTCATAAAAGTTCAGGTTAGGCAGAACTTTAGGCATTTTATAACTATAAAATTTGTTGTGAAATGTCTCTTTAGTGCGTTTATTGAGGTGATGTAATTGACTTTACTGTTAATGTGAAACTTTGAATTCTTTAACTTCACACTATGCTATACAGTATATCACCCAGGTACAGTGTTGGAAACAAAACTGTAACTACAAAAAAATACACATTTGTCTCTTGCAAGATCTAGGTATATCAATACTCTCAATCATAACCAATGGATAAACTTTCAGTTTTTAGCTATTTAACGAGAAATTGTCACTGAAATCAGTCATTATCAGCTGCTTTGTTTCTTTGTTGTATTTCCATCAGATTTTCCATACCTTGATCACTGTGATTGCCAACTAGCAGAGTTTAGAGGCTGACAAATTATTCCTAATCTAGATAATCCCATCATGATGTCTGGTCAGTCACCAAACATTTCAAATATATGTAGATTATTATTATATTATTATACGTATGTTTGATTAAACCATGTAACTTCAATGTTGTGTTAGCATTTAATAAATAACATTAAAATAGAGGAAGTCTTCACTACAGAGCAGATTGTGTGGGAGGTAATTAATATTTTTAAGGTCATAAAATGGAACTGATTAGAGCAGTCTCACAGCCCTTAAGTTAATTGAAAGAGCGCCGTTGTTAATGCAGCAAATGTAAAGTTAGTAAAGTTGCCACGGAGCACCCAGCATCTGTCGGCAAAGGAAGGTCAACATTATTATGGTACCAGCCAAAGCACCTGGCAGTGGTGACCTGAGTGCAGCTGATTAATCTAGTTCATCAGCTGAGGTCGCAGAAGCTGTGCATAATGAGCCTGTACTGTAATTGGGAAGGAGCAGAGGTTTTGTTTTTTGCAGCTAATCCAAAACTATTGGGCTGAATATTGAAAACAGATCCCTCCTTTAGAGCCGGGGGGAAATACAGCTTTAGGCAAGTATCTGTTTAAAATGCAGCTAGTGTGAATACCCTAACAGATGTTAATCCTTTTGAATTTTTGTACTTTATTTGCATTATTTCCCTTATTCCCTGCTTTTGCCCTATCCCCCCCAGTGGATTGATTTGAGGATTACGGCACCCCACCTACCTGCAGCACAATGCGAGCTGAGGATTTACTTGATGCACCACTCTATGAAAAGCAGCTTTGAATTGCCGAGCTGTCGTATCTGCTGCAAATGACTAAAATGTGTGAAATAACTTACATGCTAAAGACGAAACAGGGACAGAATGGACAATTCCTAGAAAATGTTTGTATTAGAATAAGCTTAAATGTGTGTTAATGAATAAATGTTTTTATGAAAATAAGGCACATTGTAAAAACGTTTTAAAATATTTTGATGTATGATCGATACATTTTTAGTAATAAAGCATAATAAAGAAATACTTTTTAATTGATATTGTACATGTTTAACAGCAACATTTTCATTCATAGAGCAGAAAATAGTGCATATGGATTTATTGGAATCTTGTGAACCACAGTTAATCTGCACGACTCAAGGGATGCATTATGATTTGTTAAAGAAAGAAAGAAGATGTTTGAAACCTTTGGAGATTTTGATTAATCAGAAAATGACTCGCCGCAGTATTGGTGACAATTTGCCACATGTCCTTTTCATTCCTGAGTCTGAAAGTTTTCTCTATCCATCTGATTAAATGAGCCACACTCATACTCATTAGAAGCTTTATTTGATGTGGAAATTTAGTAGAGCAGCACAAAAAAATCAGGTTGTCTCATGTCAACTTAGGGTATTTTGTATTATAAGAGATGTTCTCTGGACCTGCAGTATCATAAAATACTAATAATATGTCAAAAATTTTACTTGGCCATAAATACACTAAATAAGTTCAAACTACATAGAAGTGAAACTCTTTTGGCATAAATGCTTTTGATCAAAAGAAAAACATGAACGTCTTAGAGATAATAATCTTACCATTTGTTTTCTGAAAAACTTTGCAAAGGAGAAGGAAACTAAATTAGGAAACTTGACTTTACTCTGTTTTGCCTTCTTTTTCACTGTTGTTCTATTGATCAACATCAATTAACAAAATTTAAACTGGTATATTTTAGAAGATGTGATTAAAAAAGATAATTATGGAAAAATTAAATATCACCTTTTTAAAGTCTGTCAGCGAACAGTTAATGATACACTGACTTTATGTGTCATAATCATGATTTAAAATACTAAACGGATTTACTCACTCACAAAATACACTTCTACTTCAAAGTAGCAAAGATATTGATAGAATCACTATTTATTCTTATTTATCTCAACCTGTACATGTTTGCATCTTTTTAGGGATCCAAACTATAATCATAAGCTTTAATTTACACAATTTAATATAGATTTACAGGAAAATTCAGTTGAAGTGAACACCTTGGAGCTTCTAGGAATACAAATAAAAGGTTATATGAAGTTTACTCTCAGTGGTAATTAAATTAAGAACTAAATCCACTGAGAGTTAAACACAAGTGATTTTGCATCCAATCCAAGCTGTTCTGTGTTTGAATGTTTATAGTATTAAACTGTTGGAGGGAAAAGCTGTTCTGTATTCTGCTTGCGCACATGTTGCGGTTTTAAGTCTGTCTTAGGGGCATGTGGTGAAGAGGTAGTTCTGTGGGTAAGAGGGGTCCTGCAGGATATTTGTGGGTGGTGTAAAGAGAAGGCTCAACAGAATGTCACTTGATCCATTGAGAGAGCAGCTGACAATCCTCTCATCTGTCATCTCATCCTATTGCCAATACTTTTTTCTGAGACTGTCAAGCCAGAAAAACACTCAGAACAGGAGTAAATCAGTATGTTCTCTATTCTGCAGCAAAAGGATCCTCAACAAGTATATTCTCAAGGTCGTCTGAAAGGTTCCATTCCAGATCTATAGCAATGTGAAATTTTAAATCTGTTTAGCCTGATGCATAGAAAATATACATTTGTTTGTTTTTTATTTGTTTCTCTAAAATCAGTTTTCTTGTATTTTTTACAGTTAGGAGACAATTTTTTGTAGCAAGTTGGTTGGTGTCTGCATTTTTTATCTTTATTCATTTTTATCATAGTTTATGTACTGCAATAGCTATTTCACCCACCGATTTATTAAGAGTATTATGAGAGCATTATGAGAGGCAGTTTTGTTGAGTGTAAACAGAGTTTTGAGTTGGACTGAAGATGTAGCATTGAATGCCCGTGCTGGGACTGATGGTAAAAAATATGTGATGTACTTTTGATCAGAATCCTTTGTTAACAAAAGCTCCGTGTTTACACCCTGAAGCTTTCTGAGAAGAGATCATTTGGGACAAACTCATAAAATAACACTTTATCATGTCCATCTTCATCCATATTTTCCCGCTTATTCCTTCTGAGGGTCGTGGAGGCCGGTGCCCATCTAAGAGTTAACTAAGGCAGCAGCCTGGGTTACATCTCATTGAAGTGGCCCCGAAACACAGTTAAAGAAGCATTTTATGCAACTCCAGTATGCCCCGTCATCACATCATTACATCATACACGTTTGGAGATGAGGAAACATCCACGGCTCCAGCCTTATCAAAATATTGCATTATGTTCTTAGATAAAGGACACCGCTCTCATTCCATTCCCAAATCTTTGAACGTGCATAATGAAGATTACTTTTTATCCTGAGAGAAGGAAATGTCCTAATTACATAAAACAATAGATATGCAACAGGCAGGTATAATTAGGCTTTAACAGAATCACACATCATTGATAAGAATAATCCTAAAAACTTGATCCAAAGTCCTTGAATAGTTGACTGAACATTACTAAGCCTCCAAATTTTCAAGAAATATTCAACAATATAAGGAAGCGATAAAAACCAAAGTGCAACAGGGAAACCAAGTTCCGATGTCATTGCTAGGATTCAGCTTTTTGCTTTTGTTTTTACTAGTTATTACAAGTCTGTTTTTACCTGTATGAAAGACAGTTTCAGGTGTTCTAACTCCCCCCATGACAAATTGATCTTTACTTTCCTAAAAAAAAAAAAAAATTGACATATTTATCTATTTTTTGCATGGATGTAAAATAAGCCAAAATTCATAGAGTGAAATTTCTCTCTTCCTCAATCCTTCTTCATCTCATTATCTCTCATAGAATCAAAGTGTTTTGTATCCAGGGCAGCAATCATTCATTCTGCTCTGCTATGTAGCCCTGCTCTTTGCTCTCATCATTCCATCACTTCTGGAATTTATATTTTTTTCTTCTCCACCATCCAGTTTATTTAGATTTGAGCAAAGACCTCAGCTGTTCTGAAATGAGACCTTTACCTTTATGAATTTCCAGCTTTAAATAAAATTTGAGAGTGGGTGAAATTTCAAGGTGTGCTCGAGGGATTTTCATATCAGAACAGTCTGGTTGTTCCAGCTCCTCCCTTCAATCCCCAAAAAGCAATACCCCTCAGCTTAAATCAGGTATGTTGTGTCCGTGTCATTCAGCAGCCAACATTTTCAGTATCTTTTGCAGACTTTATTGACACAATCTATATGTTTTAGATTGTGCCTTTTTTTCCTATAGTTCTTGATATATTCTATGGGTTTTTTTTGTCATTAGGGGTTTTCCGTATTAGTTCTTATTTTAATGTTCACAGTTATTAGATGCTTTTAGGTAATTTTCTTGTTTATTTCTTAGTGTTGCCATTTAGTCATTCCATTTATCTCATTTATTTATTCTGTATTATTGGGGAGGCTCTGTTATTAATTCCTTGTGTTTCTCAGTTTTCCCCTGCTAATTGTTCTCCCTCAGCCAGAACCACCAGTTAATTGCTAGAGCTCGTTCACCTGTGTCTCCTCATTTAACCTACAGGCTGCACCTCTTCTCTGCTCCATTTAAGCACTCAGTTTGTTTTCATTGGTTAGCAGTGAATTTAGTTTGCTTCCTGTCTTTATCCCCAGTCCAACCACTGGCTGAGCACATAATCAGTCAGAAATATAAGCTATAATGCCTGAATTTAACTATTCTGAATAACTAATGACTATTAATTTCTTGTGATTATCACATTGTATTATGTGTTCTAGCATGTCCCGTGAGTATATTTTCTGAGAAAAGATCAATCTTAAATGACAGGCTGGGTATGTTTTTTTCTCTGTGAATTTGGTGAAATGGAATGGGCTCAAGAAGGCTGAGAAAATCCTTGTGGAATTTAAAAAAGGGCACTGAATATGTTTGTGCTGTGTAGGATATTTTCCTAATTTTATTTAGAAACAAGAGATTTTTAACAACATAATGATTCCAACTGATTTCTTTTTTTGACTCTGCTTCCCTGGCCTTTACATTACCTGTTCACAGGGCAATGAAGATGCTGGCTGGGAACCATTGAAAGTGAATCAGGTGTTGTTGTGCTTTGTGGGAATGCTTTATGAGGCATGAGCAGCAAGTATAGAAAAGACAGGAAGAACATAGCTCATGTTCCTGTAAAGAATATTCAAAAGCAGTTTGGACACTTTTGCAGACATATCAACTGAGAAATCATATCAGTAACCATATTGGCAATATGGTGATAAATGAGTAACCTGATAAATGCATGGTTTTCACTTTGGCTGTCTTAATTGTTTTATTAACATAAAAATATTATTAACATTATTTTGTGTAAAGTAAATACAAAAATGTACAAAATTGCTTAATTTATGGGAATCATTCTGAACACTGAACCACAATAGCTTATAGCGACAGAGGCTCCAGGTTCAGAATGGTGATGGGGCTGCGCTGAAAAATGTGAGACATTTTGGATTTCTGAATCAGGGATAATCTGTCTTCCTGTGCTGATTGGACAAACCTGTCTGATCAGAGTGGAGAAAAAAAGGCTACTACAGAGCATGAGGATGTGCTGGGAACAGGTGGCTGTGAGCATGTCTGATGGCACTCCTGTCACAAACACGAGAACTTCTATCATCGTTATTTTGTTGAAACTTGTTCTACCAAGTCGATAAATAATTTGGGCTGCAACATGTTCTTCCCTCTATTGGATTTTTTCTTTATGCATTTTGGACTTTGGATGTTTTGCAGAACTTTAAAAGGACATTTACATTTGAACATATGCAACCAAATATAACTCTTAAATGTATTAATGACTGTATTCTGT
This sequence comes from Cyprinodon diabolis, assembly GCA_030533445.1. Taxonomy (NCBI): domain Eukaryota; kingdom Metazoa; phylum Chordata; class Actinopteri; order Cyprinodontiformes; family Cyprinodontidae; genus Cyprinodon; species Cyprinodon diabolis. The sequence continues at coordinate 40,618,276 of CM060080.1, forward strand.
TAAAGGAAGGTTCTGTGTCTACACCTTGAAGCTTTCTCTCTCTGCTTTGTTCGTAATTCAGCAGACGGACGTTTTGAAATATAACTCAAGGTGAGATGTTATAAGAGTCCAAATATTTTTCTTTTTAAAAAATAACTTAACAGTATACAGGTTCTTCTCAAAATATTAATATTGTGATAAAGTTAATTATTTTTCATAATGTAATGATAAAACTTGAACATCCATATATTTTAGATTCATTGCACACTAACTGAAATATTTCAAGTCTTTTATTGTCTTAATACGGATGATTTTGGCATACAGCTCATGAAAACCCAAAATTCTTATCTCACAAAATTAGCATATTTCATCCGACCAATAAAAGAAAAGTGTTCTCAATACCAAAAAAGTCAAATAATTTTGTACATTTATGCACTCAATACTTGCTGAGGGAATCCTTTAGCAGAAATGGCTGCTTCAATGCAGCGTGGCATGGAGGCAATCAGCCTGTGGCTCTGCTGAGGTGTTATGGAGGCCCAGGATGCTTCCATAGCGGCCTTTAGCTCATCCAGTGTTGGGTCTTGGATCTCTCAACTTTCTCTTGACAATATCCCACAGATTCTCCATGGGGTTCAGGTCAGGAGAGTTCGCAGGCCAACTGCTCTTCTCTCTTCTCCACTTAAGAGGAAACTTTTTTTTCATTGTTTGAATTTCAAACAATGACTTCTACTCAGAGTAAACAGTTACTCAGAGTAAGTACAGTTTAATGTTTAAATACTTATTTCTTACTCCAATAAAAGTGATTCAAATAATTACAAATACCCCCCAACGAGAGGCTCGGTCTTTTTTAGAAAAGAAATAATTGAAAGATGAAACAATACAAGTTCAGAAGCTTTTCCTCAGGCTTAAGAAGGATGCAACTGAACTTATTTTGTTTCTTGTATGGTATGCTAATCATCCAATGGCTTGTGGTAAAATGTATTTTTTGAACCTAATTGCAGATAAAGATCAAAAACAGGACAGACTTGATTGAAAGGATCATGAGTCTCCTAACCAAAACTACTGAACAGCAATGAAGAAACACAAGCAGCTTTTTTATCTTGCTGTATTGTGTACAACAGCAAAAGCCGAGACAGTAATAAGTACCAATTTGAATAATGCATAACAATGCCTGCGTCTTTTAGTGGCAATCAATAATTCAGTGCTGAACTGCTCCAACTCAGCATGTTTTATAATGGTGCTAACTAATGTCACAGAAAAACCGACACCACCTTGAAATATTCCTTTTGTTTACGGTTTATGCATAAGCAATGAAAAGCATCAAGAAACACAGGAGATGGATAGAAAGGTAATATGAATCCTTTACACGTCTTGGTTGAATGAAAGGAGGTTAGGCAGGTCTAATTTTAAGCTTAGCATTTGTGAAGAACTGCCAAAAAAAGAGAAAGTAATGAGAGGTTTTGTTTGTCTGTTCACCTGATTAAACTGCGCTTTGTGCAATTATACAAAATATGCCCAAGAAAAAAAAATATTGTTGATTCTGGTAATGGTGTGTGAATGTATATGCGAACAATGGTATTGTAAGACTGTAAACAACAGCAAACGATGATGGAAAGAGTTTCTTTTCAACACATTGAAAACTATTAAACTCCTAGGAAACTACCCATCGCTACTTATTAGGAAATTTCTTGATAGATATAATGTCACGTGTTAGATAGAATGTAACGTGTTAGAATATGCCATGTTTCTACTGCAGCTCTACAAACATTATTTCCTTTTGTTAGATTCCTCAGCTAACAGGCTCTTGTTTTGTAGAATAAGCACTAAGTTGGGTTCAGGAGGTTGCTACACTCCTTACTTTTAAAGCCAAGCTAAAGATTTCACAAGGCTTATTGTCAGAGCTTGTTCAGTTGACCTCCTTAACCATCCACTAGCCCTGCTTTAATGCACTCAAAGTTACTCAAACCTTTACCTGCTTCTCCTTCTGTGTATTTCAAAATCTAAGAGTTAAGGCCACCTTTGGTTAGAGCTTTTAAGTCTCTTTATACTTGTAAAGATCTCCAGGGCTGCATCTTTCTGATCTGTCTGGTGTTTGTTGTTATGTTTGCAGTCAGTCGCAGCTCTTCAGACTAAGCGATCAAGGCAGATGGCTTTCCTCGGTGTCCTGCAGAGCTGCAGGGTTTTAACCTCTTTTGCTGCTTCATTTATTATTCCTCCTGATTTGTAGAAAAGCTATTAAGATGTGACAGTTTGAATACAGCCATTATGTTTGGAATAATATGACTTATTCGAAGCAATCTTCTTTCAGCATTAACGGTGATTAAATGATAAAATGTACATATGCAAAACTTCAATTGCCTCCTTTCAAAGGTTGTGCTGAATGTTTAACAATGACTTCTAACTTCTTCTTCTATCTAACCCTTAGCTGAAGTGTGTGCAAGTGTTCACATTAAAAGGGAGGATCTAAGGAGAACTGTACACACACACACACATATATATATATATATATATATATATATATATATATATATATATATATATATATATATATATATACACACATACAAGACATACATACATACATGCAGGACTGCGCAGAACCCTCAAACTCCCAGGCCTCTGATAGAGGACCTGAGCTTGAGGATGACACATACCACCCCACGAGGGCTGAGAAATTTTTTTATTTTTTATATAATTATTATTATTATTATTTTTATTTTATTTTTTTTGTTACAAGTTAAGATTTTTTTTTGTCCACAGCTAAAAGATACAAAAAGGGAGGTGTGGGTAGGTGTGTGGTTGTCACCAGGGGAGGAGCTAGGATTCTCAGAGATCAGGGGCTTAGCCCTGAGGGTGAAGATGAGAGAGTAGCCTTTCTGGTAAATCCCGTGCTAATGTAGAATATGAGAGATTAGTGGATAAAAGACATTTCTAGTATACTACATGCTATCACACATAACAATTCCCCCTCCATAACATGGGAAGAAAGTAATTCACCTGTAAGTCTTTAACTTTGTTTATTCCTCTGTGGATTTGGGGAAGTTTGATCATTATTTGCCAGAGTAATGAGAGGGAAACCATATATTTTAGCCACCTGATATAATCCGTTCCCCCCATAAAAATACACAAATCCTGTGAATTTTGAAAGAGTTTTTTATACAATATGTTTAAAACATTTATTGTTTTATATTTTAAATTCCAAAATAGTTCAAATAAATATGACTGTTGGTTGATGATCTTTCTGAAATGTATTTCCAATACTCAATTCAAAATGTCTGGAGTAGCATTGCTCCAGACCTTTGATTTGAACTTTTTTTGGAATAAAATTTAAATAGAAAATACATTTCATAACAATCATCAAAGGGGGGAGGGATTATAGCAGTCAGCTAAAATATATGATTCTAGTTAACACTTTGAAACAAAAGACTCAGCTAACCGTGGTGGCTGCATCATTCTGTGGGGCTGTCTTTAGTAATGGTTTACAAAAAAATATATGTACATAACTTAAAAAGAAAAAACCTAAAAACAAGAGCCAGTTTAAGTGTGTTTAAACAAAAAGGTAGAGCTTTTGACTATTTTTTTACTCTTTTATTTTATTATTTCATTACTTTATTACTATTATAGACAATTTATTTATTTTTTTATCTTTGATCATTTTGTATCTCATGTTTGTGGATGGCACTTTGGTTGTGGGGGTGTTTAAAGTGCTTTATAACTTAAAATAATTATATGTATAATTATATGTACAGTATAATTTAGGGATTATGTCAGAAAAGGTTTACAGAGAAGCAAAACTTATTCAATCACACCCCTTCATCTTGCTGTAGTAGTAATACAAGCAATATTCCAGATTGTTAATAACTTATAAACCCATACATCTCAAAAATCCATTAAGTGGACAAATAATCAAGTATATATACATATAAACATATACACATTCATGCATACCTACATACATCTTGATTCATACAAGTACTACCCACAACCTGCACAACTATTGCAAAAAAATATGCATAACCCCTTCCATATATGGAGGATAAAAAGTGCCAAAGGACCATGAAATAATTAAATGCACACTGAAATAATTATATATATTTTTTTAATTAATGTTTTAATTAATGAATTACATATTTATTTATTTAATTCCACATTTAATTAATTATTGACACATTTAATTATTTATTTAATGCTGTATTTATTTATTTAATTTTGGCACTTTTTATCCTCCATATCCACAGTGACTAAGTATTAATGTTCACCACCATTCTTCCTTCTCAGTTTTTAGAGAAAACCAGTTGGAGCATTTCTTAAATAGTCTCATGCTTGGATATCTGTTTAAACACTTTTTGAATATAATCCAAGAAATGTGATGTTGTTTTTGACATTTAAAACCATTTGAAATAATATCCAAACCAGATATTTAATAGTATCCCTTTAAAATAAAAGACATAATCTGACTAAAACAATGGATGTTGTCAGGATTCCTGTCTGTGTGTTTGTGTTCTGTGTTTGTCTCCCTTCCTCCAACAGGAGGCGCCTGGTTCTGGTCCGCCTCCTCACACACCTGCAGATGGTTACCTCGTTAACGGAGCGCTCTTAAGCTGCTGACTGCCACTACCTCGAGTGTTTTGCCAGTTTAGGGTACTCTAGCCAAGCTGAGTTTTGCTGAGTAAAACTGAGTCCTTGTCAACCTGAGTCTTGATCTTGTTTTTTGTCTTTGCCTCTCGGCAGGAAGTCACCCTTCAAACTGGTGTTTCGGACCTTCTCTCCCTGGAAGGATCATCTGAACTTCAAACTGAGCTGAGGATTTAAACTGGAGGTTTGAATCCACTTCCCTTCAAGAGATCTTTTGAGCATCACACTGAGCAAGGGATTCATCTCCACTACGACCCATTCAAGTACCACAGGAAATCTGAGTGGCAGTCAGCTTCTCCGTTCACCTATAAACAACCGCATTCTGGGTAAACCCTGTTCCGCCCTCCTCCGAATCAGACAAACACTGGAACTACCGCACGCAGACTGGAGTCAAAGATTCAACAACTTCTATGGAAACGTGAGTTAGCAACCAAATTATCCTCTTCAAGTTCAAGAACCAAAGTTCCTACTGAACCTGAACTAACCACTGTGTCTTCCCCTCACTTTTCAGTTCCGGTTGAGCAGTGTTCAGAGAAACAATTGATTCAGCATTATCTCTTCAATGAACCTGTTAAACCTTTTCCCCTGGTCTCTCTGAATTGGTTTCTCTGCATGTGGGTCCGAACTTTTGATAAAACCATAACAGATGTGGTGTAACAGTATAGTTTTACTCTTAAGTATATAAAAGTCACATAAAGTATTTGATTAGTAAGCATTTATTTGTACCTTTATTTGATAAGGACTATTGAAGAGAATGTTACTGTACTTACTGACACCTCTGCAGTATACAGTTTGGAAATAGGTAAGTTATATCTGCTGAACTACATTTGTGTTGATTTGGGAATTTTGTTAAGATCCTTATTTACTAAAATTAAATCAATATATTCTTATATTAAAAAGAGTTCATGTTAATCTGTAGAATTTGCAGAGTTCAAGTAAAATAATTTGTGGACTTTACAAACCTAAATGACTGTAAAAATGGAAAACTAAATCTAAAAATTAAATCTTAATAAAAGAAAACATGAGAATTGAAATGGGCCTTTTTTTCTTTCGCCATGTAGAAGAATTTATTCTGGAATGCACCAGTTCTAATGAGACCAAACCTTCCCCTTTTGACCCACAATGAAACAGGTGACATGCAATGTTAGAATACTGACATTGCTTATCAGTGTCAGAAAACTAACGCTGCACATCACCTTTAAGACATATCCCCATCCTAATGCTGAGGGGATGTCTAGCACGGTCAATAAAGCCGGTCAGAATAGACTGGATGATAGATGGAGCCATGGAGCTTAAAGTGACAATGTCTCTGTCGCTGTATGTTCAAAGCTTTGAGATTTTTATAGTGTCAGATGATTAATAATAATCAATTTTCTTCTTCCACTTCTGACTTATGAAGTATGGGTTACTGAAGCAAAACGCATTATGATACTTAAAGTGTTGGGATCTGGGGATGTACCACCTTCCTCCAGCAGAGTGCGCCGTGGGTCTCCTGGGCTGGAGCCCTCCAGCACACGTGAGACGCATCTACTCATCAGGAGACCTTCCCTTCATAAACAGCTGCCAGACCTTCCATCAACGCTGCAGTGTTGACCTTAGTTTGGTTAGCAACCTGAGCCTCTGTTACCTGAAAGAATCTAAGTTGTCTCTAAGTGAGAAAACTGGTTCTAACCCTCCTCTGTCTTTGCTCACAGGAAACCAGTCTCAAGCCTGAAGCTCTGGGTGAGCTTAACCTGCCTTCCAGCCCTGGTGAGCCAAACCTGAAGATTCCAATCTGGATTTCTCCTGCTGCTCTCAGAGTAGAGCTGGAAACTCTGATCAAGGTCTGCCATTCAAAGTCAGAAGCTAGACGCTGCAGCTGCTTGTGTACTCTGCTGAACCAACAGTCTCTGGACCCAACGGTTCCCTCTCTCACAAGAGAAGCCTGGACCCCGTCAAGACTTCAGTGAACCCAACCCGGACCTGTTCCAGATCCAGTTCATGTTTTTGTGTCAACATCTTAAATAAACTCTGTTAAACTTTTACCCAGCCTCCGTTGTGTTCTGCATGTGGGTTTGATATTAAACCAATCAAGACATAAAGGAGGTCATACTTTCCATCCCTGTCGCATAAGTGTTTTTTTTTTCTTTTTTTTTTTATAAAAGTTTGTTTTCCTCAAATCGGTTATTTCAAAAGTTGAAAGCATAAAAACAAAGAAAAAGATAGTGTCATAACAGTTTATTGCACCTTATTCTACCTAAATCTCACCTGGAAGGATGCCGATAAGCAAGCTGACCAACTTTTGGAGATTCTAAATATCCAAACTAATGGCACACTGACAAAAATTTATTATTTGTCTTTGATGTAAAAATGGTGTTCTGTGTGGATCTGCAGAGCAACATCTTTCTATGCTCTCTGCTTGAATATTAATTTTTTGGAGATTTCAGTAGTGGATGGATGAGTGTGGCAATCTTTGAAGTCATTCCAGGAACACAACAGGGAGTTGAAACACATGGCTTCTCAAACAAATAAAGAATCAGCAGGGACTAGATATTGTTCTATTTTTAAAGTATTCATATCTGAGTTTTTTTTTCTTTTTCCTTATGGGATCAACTTAATGGGGATTGTTAGACTAACATTAATTTGAAAATTCGTACTGATTTCCTGTGTGAGACAGCAGCAGAAATGTGGAACCACTGGACACTAACATGAATCTACATCTTATTAATGATGCAATACAAAACATTTAAGGTTTAAGGGGGGGCTGGAACTTTAAAGTGTCATTTATTTTTTATTAATTAATTAGGATAATTATTTTTCATATAAAATTCTTAAATCAGAAGCGGTAACCTTTGAACTCACTGTTTTTTGTACATCCGCAAATCTGATGCACAAATGGCATAACAGGAGTTGGTTCATTTGGGGTATTTAAGCATAAAATACACTGTTAGAGATAGGTATAGAAAATGTCATCTTTGTGCTTCATTATATATGAAGAAGGGAGGTCAAATTCCTTGTTAATTTTGGAAACTGTGGCCAAAGATGTTCGGTTGAAATAGACTCAGCTAGATTCTGATCACAGTCTAACAGGATGTGTAGCTCTGAGATAAATAGATGAGAAGACATCAGATGAGGGCCACTGGTTATCAGAGCAGTGGAAAGGCCAGTCTGGAAGGTAGATGGTCCTCTGCAATTTATGTTTATTAAACATGGCTGGAGGAAATTCAGTTCAGATCTTATCCTTCTCTTTGTACACTTTCTGAAAAACATTACCTCTCGGATAAAGAGCCGAGAGAATAGCATGATTTCTGTGCCTCAAATCGGGATTGACGTTACCATAAGTGCTACCTGAATAGTGCTGAAACTTAGGGAGGAGGTAGGACCATGAACATGGATTACTTGTTAGTAAGTGGCTTAAGAAGAAACAGTATCCTCAGTGGCAAATATTTTAATTACACTAAACACTACATATTGAAGAGCAACTGTTAAACAATGCCTTATGCAAAGCTGAATTCTCAGAGTTCTGTCAGTATTAGAATTAAAACCTTATCTTCTGCAAACAGCTAATGTAAAATTCTTACAGGCAATATTGCCTATCTGTCGTTTAACAGGATGCACAGCTTTGAGTGGTAACTACAGTAGGTGACTGTCAGAGAGTAACCAGAGAAACTTATCAGACTGATCCAATCAGCTCTCTGACATCCAGTCGCCTGGAACGCTGGTTGATCAGAGCATCGCTTCGGACAGATGCGCACAGCTTTCCACGCAACCTCCTCCTCACACCCCGCTCTCTTAAAAAAACACCACCTCCCATAGTCTAAAATCCGGGATAATTTATCCGACTCGCGGCCATCCGTGAACAACTATCGATATCAGGGAGACTCCCAGAACTTCCGGTAGACTTGGGATGTCTGTGTTTTTAAGTGAGAAAGTCCACCTGAAAACTTCATCTGTGCAGTCAGTCCATCAAGACTACCATCTGCCTTCAAAGATTATTTCACTCCCAGAGCCACTCAGACCCCCGAAACACCGGCGGTGCTCTGTCACTAGGATTCCCGTTCAACAGCAGCCTCTGGCCTGGTCGCCTCTTTGTGGTTAGCCGCTACTGTTAGAAGTAGATGTTAGCATTTTTCATTTACGTAATCCAAACTGCAGGCACCAGGATAATAAAAGCGGACAACTTTTGCCGCCAGATTTGGGCATTTTAGACTCCGATTTATTTTGTCATTTTGTATACACGTATGTAAACAACAAGAAATTTCATTTAAAACAGATCTAGAAAATTTCATTTTTTAAATTGCAGCCTTGAAAAACATTACTTAATACATAAAAAAAAATAGTAATATAAATATATGACTGTTTATTTACAGTTCTAACATTAATATTTTTTATGAATAAAATAACCCATTTTACACAACATTCAGCATGGCGGTGGGGAAGAAGCTGTTGCAGAACCTGCTGGTCCTGCATTGAATGCTGTGAAGCCTCTTCCCAGAGGGCAGCAGGGAGAACAGTCCATGGTGGGGGGGTGAGGGGTCATTGATGATGTCACGGGCTCGGGACACGCAGCGCTGGGATGAAATGTCTTTAATGGAGGGAAGAGGAGCCCCTATGATCCTCTCTGCTGTTCTCACCTTCTTCCAGTCTGAGGCGCTGCAGCCTCCACACCACACAGTGAGACAGCTGCTCAGAACGCTCTCTATGGAGCTTCTGGAGCAAGAAGTACATGTGCTTCTGGGATATTTTGATCATTGTGGTGGTGTTTCCAGTCCAGGTGAGGTTGTCTGTGATGTGCATCCCCAGGAATTTGTTGGTGCTGACCACCTCTACTGCCGAGCTGTTGATGAGCAGTGGAGCGTGGCCAACAGCTCAGCAGTAGGAACCGGGGGGTAGTTGTACCCGTAGTGGTCACTGAGTGCATTGCAAGGCGTACATGAAAGTATTTCTTAGGTAGAAAGATAAAATAGGTATGGGATCTTTTTTGATTTGTTAGGACCCAATTATAGATTAAACAAAGTTTTATCAACCAGAAGTTAGTTATTCTTATATGTTTGAGTTCAGCTTTGACACACATCAAAACAAAGCAGAGGAACAGGCTGGATGTAGTGAACAGCCTGTTTTTCACATTGAGCTATCAGAGCTCATCAAAGTAATCTCAAGAAAAACTAATTAAGTCAGTCTGACAGTAATTTTTGCAATAAAATACCTAAGAATTAAATGCTCAAATTAAAAGATTAAGTCAAAGAGTTTTATTCTATAATCAGTTGTTGTACATTCCAACTTTGGACAGTTGTCAATACTTCTGACTGAGAGGGGTACTCATGGTAAGAAAAAAATGCCTAAAGGGGTACACAAGTCAAAAAAGGTTGCAAAATACTGTGGTAGAGGACCCACGCTGGGAGGAAAAATAGACATATTTTGGTTTCTATATATTCTATTATTTCTATATATTCGATAGACGATATTTTTAAAGAAGCTGCAAAAAATAGGTACTTCTAAACAAAGCTAAAGGATAGCTTACAACCAATCCCATGGTTTAATAACCTAAATAACTGATTAAATATAAACAATATATCTCTTGCTTAGTTCATATGTTTATCTATTGAATTATTAAGGAGCAGAGAAGTTGGTTTATTTACACAATATGATTTTCGATTGAAATGTGATTAATTACAGAACTTGTAATTGACCTGATTGAAACTTCGAAACTTCATCTAACCAAAATGTACAGATGGCCTGTAAATGGTCTGCACTTATATATCGGTATTTTGATTCAGGGAATTCAAAAGGCCCCCCCTTTGACTTCAGGACAAACTTCTGTATCCTATGCCACTGTTGCCCCGGGTTACAACCTTTGACAGAGATTATGATTCACCAGACATTGAGTTCTTCTAAATGTGGATCCAGCCTCTCCAGTGCCTTACACAGTAAAAAATGTGGTGTTAATATTTCAGTGTAAACTTAATTTAATCTAAATAGAGTATTTATAACTATATGGAGTGTAAATCGGCTCTGGTGTTGGAGTTAAAAGTCAGAGTAAAATGCTACATTCACGCAGTGAATCTTTTGACTCTGTCAAGTATCAATAACGCGCCAGTAAAGAGTTTTGGCAACCGCAAAGAGGAGGAGGAGGAAGAAGAAAGAAGACGAAGGAGCAGTTTTCTGAAGTTCGTGAGACGGCTACTTCCATTTTGGATTCTGAACGGAGTTGTGCTACAGAAAAAGTAAGTTACTTAAAACCCCTCCATGTCTCCTCATTTTTGTTCCTGTTTTATTCCGTTGTTCACATTCAGGGTAGCGGAAGAAAGTTCTGTTAGGGCGAGAGCCGAGGGATAGCCCTATGCTAGGCAAGTTGTCCACCTCAAAATATTTGCTCACTTTTTTTCTGAAGGCTGTCAAGGTAAGAATACGTAACTGTTATAAATTGTAATAGTATTAATCCCTGTTTCTTACGCCATAGCCCCAGGTTCCGTGGGTACTTCGGGGTCGTAGCACCCACCGAGTCATGTTAGCATGGTTAGCTTCATTGATGTAGCAGCTAACAGGTGCCATACTGCTTGTACAGATTATGTTCAAGTGTATCAGGAATATGAACTCAGTTTTCAAATGGCATTACCTTTAAAGCGCATAAATTAACTATTAAATGGTGTTTGTCATGGTTGTTTATTTTTGTTATTCTTTCTATTCGAACAGACCATGCTACTACGTGTTTTGTTTGGTGGGGAGCAGAAGTACGTGAAACTTTCTGACCTAACATTTGATGCATTCGTGAGAGAAGGTTAGTATGTTGGTAAAATAATCTCACTACTTTTTTTCTTGCATGTAAAAAAAAAAAGAGTACTGGATTGAACTCACTGGCATTTTGTAAAATTAGTTGGGTTACTCTACTTATTTCACCCTTTATCAGCAGTAAATGTTTTCATTTTCACTTCTTTACTATTTCTTTCTGCTTTAGTGTGCCTGAAATTTAAAATTCCAGAAGGCAGACAGCAGGATCTGAAGGTGTATGACCAGTCTGATACAGAAGTTGATGTAGATTTTTTTGAAGAAATAGTGAATCAGTCACCTGGAACCTTTCGAGTTATGCTGAGCAACAAAGAAGATCCTGGTAATCACCAACAATTCACTGATGTATATATATTTAATTTAGAAGCTGGTTTGGGAGCATAAGAGTTCTCCTAAACCGGCTGTTGCTTTATTTTTTGCAGGTGCTGTTCTATCATCATCGTCATCTTCAGTGACATCTGATGATACTATCATTCTGAATTTCACAATGTGTGACCCATCAGAAGAAGAAGCCACTGCTGAAGGAAGTCAACCTAAAAGGCCATGTCGCATAAATTATGAGGCACAAGCAGTAAGTTATTACATTTAATTTAGCATTGTTTATGTACTTTCTAGGTTTAGTGGTTTAAGAGTTTTAATTTTTTTTTATTTAAGTTGATTGAAAAAATCTTGACAACAAAGCCTGGTGGTGAGCGTATCATGCAAGAGTATGCAAGAACTAAAAGCTTGACAGATGCAACCAGAAGACAGATGATAAACATCCTTACAGCTGCAATGACAGAAGCACATGGGTAAGAATCAACTTGGGCAATTTGGCCTATAAAGAAACATTTTGCTTTGAATTGTTTTTCATTATTTTTACAAACGTTAGTTTAGTGACTCATTGTTTGATCACATATCAGATCATCCCCTCCTAAAAGCGTCAGAGTGATGTATGCTCAGGGGATTGTTGCCCTATTTCCCTATCTGGAAGACCCGCTTTCAAAACATGGATATGTAAATAAAAGGGTCTTAGCAACATTAAGCATATATATTTACCTTCCAAGATGTTTATGGAATGTTAAGTCTGCTTGTATTTATTGACATAGGAGCATTACTATGATCCAGAGAGCGGTTCAGGATACCTTGCATGGCGTTTAAAGACCATTCAAAGAAAAACTGCAGAGGAACGGGGTGCCTCAGGTAGCAAATCTCCCAAAAGTAAGTTTTCTCAATAGTGAGTATATGTAAAGTAATGTAAAATCTGTGGCTGGAGTTAGAAACCGTTTTCTTTTTAAGGTGGTGGACCAGGCCATGTTCACTCCAGGGTTTCCACTGCTGACAAAGTGTTGTCAGATGAGGAAGGGGAAGCAGCTATTGCTGTTTTGAAACACTCTGCTGATGATGACACGGTCCGTGAGAAGATGAAGGCCACCTTCCATTACCGTCATTCAATGGTCAATGATGAAAAGAAAGCAGAGAAGGTCTTCTCTGTCTTTCCACGGTTTCTGGACACACCAGGACTGGTAAGACAGCTTTATCTCTTACACTACTACAATATTCAGTGGCAACAGTTATAGGAGTTTGTTCTGTAACCTGTGTATTACCAGTTTGAACCACAACTCTTTCTAAACTGTTATCTCCTTGGGCAAGACACTTAAACTCGCTTGCCTGCTGGTGGTGTTCAGAAAACCCGGTGGCACATGGCAGCATTGCTTATGTCAGTCTTCCCTAGTGCAACTGTGGCTACATCGTAGCTCACGAGCATCAGCATGTGAATGACTAAATGTGGTGTAAATCACTTTGGGGTCCTCTGGACTTCATAAACCTCTATACAAGTACAGGCCATTTGGGAAATGCTTTTACTTATGCATTTCATATAGAACAAGATTTCAGACTCCTGTTTGGTGAAGGCACTGCCAACAAATTTTTGGAGAAGTGGCCCACCTGTCTCAAATCCAAGGTCATAAAGGAAAGCCATGGCCTGGTACCCACCACTGAGCTCTTGGATTTATTGCGGAATGCAGAGTTGGCTGCTGAAGCTGAGAATGGTATGTTGGTCCTCTAGGTAATTGTGACAAATTCATATGTTAGTGGGATGATGGTAACCTGAAGCTTTTGCTCTGCAGGTTGGGATAGTGATATGTCTGCTATTTTGCTTCTGCTGCATCTGCTACCACCATCTGCACAAGGACGAAAGAGGCCGGGTAAGATGTCTGCATCTCAAGCAGTGGATCACCTCATCAGATTTCTAAAGGTACTGCTAAACAGTTTTAAGATAAAAATGCATAATTCAGTCTCTTCATTTTTACAGTTCAAAATTTGATTATGTCTGATCTTCATTCAGAAATTTTTCTCTAAATACTTTTGTCATGTTTTTATTTATGTTTCATTGTAGGTTGGAACCAGTGTGCAGCAGCATCTTGACAAAATCAGCCAGCGTACCCAGCCCTACCTCCTGGCCCATGGCTCCATCCAAAGCAGTATTCATGCATTCTTCATTGTGATTGACAACTGTGCTATTCCATGTAAGGCAACTTGTTCAGTTGGAGCTCTTGATGAGCTCTTTAAGGCCCATTATGTGTTTGGTACGTCATACAGTGCTCCCTTGACCAACTTCTTCACCTTTCTCCAAACAACTGTTTACAACATAGATGTTGGCAAAACAAAGGAAACACCCAGAGTTGCAGAGTTGAGAGCAAGAATGCTCCATTAGTGTGACATCAAACAATGAAGTGTTTTATCTGCAAATGTGACAGTGATGCACCAAAAAGCCTTGTTAAGCACCTTAAACTAATCCATGGTCTTTGTTCTGGCAGGACTCTCCATATTAAATGTGGTCAAGTAGGATGCTCACGTTCTTTTGGTAGCTTTTCTGGTTTTAGAAAGCATCTAAATAGATGTCATGTTAGTGGTTCATTTGAATACTTACAAGATGGGGAGTTTTCACTTTACAAAGCTGTTCTGGACACAAGAGATGCCAGAGATGTTGAAATGGTGACTGAATCTTTAGAGGCTGACACAGATTTATCTTCAACAAACATTGTAAATAGTTGTGCATCAGTAATTTCAGATATGGAGGCTGCAGGTGTTGGCCAAAGTTTGGTGAATTCTGTTGTGATTTCCATGGAAGAGATTGTAAAAGACATCCAACATCACGCTAAAGAAACTGTAATTAAGAATGTATTTAGCAGTGAAGAGATACTGTGAAGTGCAAGAAAGTTGAAGCATGTTTTGAAGAACTTGAGAATCCTTTCACAATTCTTAACTCGACCCTTAAAGATATTTATGATGGATCTTTTTTTAAGGGTCATCCTTTGTTTTCAACTGAAAAGCACTCAGTGCAAATCCAGATGTTTTATGATGATTTTGAGGTAGCAAACCCTCTTGGTTCCAAACGAGGTATTTACAAATTGGGTGCAATATATTTTACATTACGTAACTTCTCTCCAAAATGGAATTCTCTTTTGGCTAACATACAGCTTTGTGCCTTGTTTCATGCACAAGATGTTAAACGGTATGGCTTCAGTCAAATTCTTGCACCTATTGTTAGAGACATTAGAGTTTTGGAAACTGATGGAATTTTTATTCCACTGTACGGTTGCCAGGTTCATGGGAGTATTGTGCAGGTTACTGGGGATAATTTAGGCCTACATAGCTTGTTTGGTCTGGTTGAGTCTTTCAGTGCAAGGTATTGTTGCAGGTTCTGTTTGGCTGAAAAAGATGACTTTCAAACAGAATTCTCCGAAGATTCTTCCAAAATAGTGCTGCGCACCAAAGAACTATACACTGCTCACTGCCAAGAAATGGCTTACAATCCCTCTCTTCCTTATGTTTTTGGTGTGAAACGTTCATGTATTTTAAATTCACTTGAGTTTTTTCACACAACTGAAAACTTCTCAGTTGATGTGATGCACGACATTTTCGAAGGTATTGGCCAGTACGAAATGAAAATTTTGTTTGAGTATTTTAAAGAAAATATTACATTGGAAGAACTGAATTTGAGAATACAAACTTTTGACTATGGATTCATGGAGAGGAACAACAGGCCAGTGGCTGTTAATTTATGTGGTGAATCGAATAATCTGGGACTAAATGCAGTTCAATCATGGTGCTTACTGAAGAATGTTCCTCTCATGTTTGGAGATCTGGTAACATCTGACAATCCACACTGGCACCTCCTCCTTTTACTACTACAAATTGTAAATATTGTTCTTTCTCCAATGTTAACCCAAGGTCTGTGTGTATATTTAAAACATTTGATTGTGGATCATCACAAACTGTTTAAAAAGTTGTATCCACAGAAAAAACTTTTACCAAAGCACCATTTTCTCATCCATTATCCTAGGTGCATTCAGAAAATTGGCCCTGTACTTCATAGCTGGTGCATGCGCTATGAAGGTAAACATAATTTTTTTAAGAAACAGTTAAAGTCATTTAAAAACATTACCAAAACACTTGCTAAAAAACATCAAAATTATATGGCACAATGTTTGGCAAGCTTCTTCAACTTTTAATCGATTGGACATTGGACCAGGGAAAATGGTATCTTTAAACATGGTAAAAGGAGGTTCTGACATTTCTGAGGCAGTGCAAGTGTCTCATGAGGCTCAAGTTATGAAAGTGAGCTTGTCATGATCGGTTTTAGAGATAAACCCACATGCAGAACACCACTGAGACTTGGTAAAAAGTTTAACAGAGTTTATTTAGTTTTCACAGAAACAAGACAAGATTCCGGGCAGGATTCTCTGGCGTCTGCAGAGACGGATAGTTGGTTAGCTGGGTATGCAGATAAGTTAAATGGATTTTCAGATATTTCAGTGGATACCTTGAAGAGGTCCAGGTTTGTTCAGAGAGAGGGAACCAGTTGGGATCAGAGACAGTTGGTTCAGCAGAGTGCTTAGGCAGCAGCAGCGTCTTACTTCTGACTTCCAGTGATCAGACCTTGGTTGAAGTGATCAGCTCTTTCCTAAGAGCAGCAGGTGAATTTCAGAATGTGGTCTTCAGGTTTGGCTCTCCAGGGCAGGCAGGCAGATTCAGGTTAAGCTCATCCAGAGCTTCTCTCGAGAGACTGGTTTCCTAGGAGCGAGAAGACAGAGGCAATTAGTTTAAGGTTTCTCTAGGAAGATAACTATCAGTAAATTCAGAGGCTCAGGTTCGCTAACCAAACTTGGCTAACACTGCGGCGTCGAAGCAAGGTCTGGCAGCTGCTCATGAAGGCCGTTCTCCTGATGAGCTGATGAGCGTCAGCTGAGCTGGGGGGCTCCAGGCAAGGAGGATCCACAGCGCACTCTGCTGGAGAAGGTGGAGAACTGGAAGACGAGGGGAAGACAGACTGTTAGATTCAGGCTCAGTGGGAAATTCGAGTTGTTTATCTTGAAGGAGAGGATTTGATGCCACTCACGTTTCCAGAGAAGAAGAGACACGTAGACTCCAGTCTGTGTAATGGTCTTCCAGAGTTTGTTTGATTCGGTGGAGGGCGGAACAGGGTTTACCCAGAACTCGGACGGAGTGGAATGATGCAGCCGCTGGTTGCAACTCAGTTTTCCTGTGGTGCTTGAACGGGTCGTAGTGAAGATGACTTCCTTACTCAGAGACTGATCTCAGCGTGCTCAAAGGTGGCTGGATCCAAACCTCCTGTTTGGAATCCGTCGCTCAGTGTAAGACTCAGCTGATCCCACTTGGGAGAAGGCGGTCCGAAAAGGTCCAGTTTGCAGGAAGGCTTCCTGCAGAAAAGCAAAGAACAAACAAAGTTTAAACTCAGGGAGAAACAAGCGCTTGGTTAAACTCAATTTGATCTCAGCTTGGCTAGAGAACAAAAACTCAGATTAGACTCAGCATAAACAAGGCTTGGCTAGAGTACCCCAAACTGGCAAACACTCTGGCGTCGAAGTAGTGGCAACCAGCAGCTTAAGAGCAGTCCGGTGATGAGGCAACAGCTTGCAGGTGTGTGAGGAGGCGAACCGGAGCCAGGCGCCTCCTGGTGGTGGAAGGGAGAACACAAAGACAAGACAAAGAGATGAACACAAAAACTGGGATCCTGACAGTAACAAAGTAAACTAAAAGAAGGCCTCATTCAATTTGCTTTTCTGAGACCTAAAACTGATTGGTACGCCGTCCAAACATGAGATAATTTCTACGATTACAGCTTAAGAGTGACCCTCATTGAACTATCGTATGCACTGCTGCAACATATCTAGTTTTTCCATCTGTTCTGTGCCACTTAAAATCTCAAAGGACTGAGCTCCAAGAACTCTGCAGGCATCAAACCCAAGATGGGGGCAAACAATTCGATGCATACCTGTCCTGCTCAGCTGACCACATGGATTTGCTGAAGTTTTTTCCCTCCCTCTGCAAGCTGTGTATCAAGCTCAACACCCCCCTCCTTGCGACTGCAGCATTCAAAAGGCTGTTCAGCATAGCAGGTCTTGTTTTCAGCCCACAAAGAGTATGGCTAAATTCTAGGCACTTTGAAAGCCTGCTTATTTTGAAGATGAACAGAAGGTTTTACAGTTTTAAAAGATAATGGGCTGTGCAAGGATGCCCACAAGGGGAGGTTAAGATTTGGAGGGGAAGAAAAAAGGGCAAGGGCAAGTGTGGAGGGGATGGGATGAGGGGCTTTTGTTTGCAAAGTGTTTAAGATTTAGTTAATAGGCCTGAAGTGCAATAAGAGTAGCATATTTAGTTTCTCTGGTCTGATGTACACCTCATTTCAGCACTGCCTTTTTTAACGGTATCTTTACAAATAAGGTTGTGTGTGCACCTATAGTTTGTGAAGTACAGTAATCATAACAGCTTTTTTTTTCATGTTGGCCGCATTTTCTGTACTGACTATTTTTAGAAAGGTTTACAAAAGAGGTTTCAAACAGGAATCCCTTTTCAGATGCCGGATAAGCTTCAGTTTTTTGTTTTTCATTTTTCGTAATGATGGCAATGACAGTAGCAACCTTTTTTGTTTCATATTTCTCTAAGTGGTGTAATGTAAGTATGACCTTACTTGAAGAAAAACTGAAGGCTTACAAAAACTATGTATGTTCTGTCTTTACCTGGGGGTATACTAAGAAGCTGGTTCAGTAGTAAAGCAGGTTAAGTTGACCTTGTGGTATAGGTAAAGCATCTAATAGCAGCAGAGGTGTCAAGTAACAAAGTACAAATATTTCGTAACTGTACTTAAGTACACTTTTTAGGTATCTATACTTTACTCCATTACTTTTTTTCTTTCCTACTTCTAACTTCTACTCATTACATTTTCACACAAGTATCTGTACTTTCTATTCCTTACATTTTTAAAACAATCGTTACTCGTTACTCTTGGCTTCGGTTTAATGTTTATAAATCTATATTTCCCATCATGTGCTCCATCCAATGCAGATCATTGGCTCCACCCACATCTAGTGAAAACTAGTGTGGTTGGATGAGTCATAGAACGCAAACACTCATTGGTTAGCTAAAGGAAACCATCAGAAGCAAGCAGGTGTTCTTCAAACTGCTAACGTGAATTGTCTATGCCATGCTACAATGTGGGATTCAGAAAAAGATGTTGAAATGTCTGAAAGGTCGGACACAGGCGAGAGCGTATCGGGAGACGGAGACCAACAAGACCTCCCTCATCCTTGGCCCTATCTCAGAGGATTTTTAGAAATAGTCGAAAAATTTAGCTTTCAGTTCATATAGCGGCATCTGCCTGATTTTTTAAAGGTTACTTTATACTTTTAGATTTTAAGTAGTTTTTGGAGCACATACTTTTTCACTGTTGAGTTAAGAGGTCAAGTTGATACTTTTTAAACTGCAGTATCTTCACAACACTGAATAGCAGAGCCATGAGTCCTCATTTTCTTAACTAAATGATACCTGCAGGTGTGTATCTTAGGAGGTTTAACACTTCTTCAGGGGTCACTAAGCCTGGTTTATCACTTATTCATGTTCTTAGTATACACCCTCTGGTCTAAATTTTGCCTGCACTTGGTTGTGTACAATTTTAAACTTACTTGAAGAAGGAAAATTGAAGCCTTACAAAAATATTGTTTTTTGTCTAAACTTGGTCTAAATTTCTTCTGCACTTGGTTGTGTATATTGCTTAAAGTGAATTTGAGCTTCAAAGTCTACTAAAATATAAAAATTTCATTAAAACTGCATTTGCCTTGTTTTTCTTTTTACTTATACTGTACTTTTCATTATATTACCTTAGTACATCTATTTTTACAGTACGCTTCATACTTAGGTACAAGACATTTCAGATACTTTAAGACTTTAACTCAAGTAACATTTCAGTCAGTGACTTGGGCGTTTACCAAAGTCATGTTAGTATATATCCTTGCTAAGGTTACAGTTCCTAGAATGCTTCAGATGTATGTTATGTCACACAAGTTTTTTAAACATGCTTACAGTTAAATGTTGTTTTTTTCAGATTCAGTCTTTGAAATAGAAATAAAAGTTCCTTTGTATCAAATCTGTATGAAATGGTTTCCTGTTTTTATTTAAGGAATGGAAGAACTTCCTCAGCTATAAACCACTATGTTGTTACTGAGATTTAAATGATCGGAAACTATTTACTAATCTGGAGACTTCTGGGTTGTACTGAATTTCATGATGGGAGGTGATGAATGCAAACACGTGACACTCTTTCCCCATTAGCTCTTATTAGTTTAAATAAACAAAGTGACAATTTTTTTCCACTTAACAATTATACACTACTTTTTGATGCAGTGAGAAGTAACCATTTGTACTGGTTTTTACTACTTTTTCTTGTAATATTATAATCTTTGTCTTATAATCAATGACTGACTTGGATATTTACGAAGTGTGCAGTTGTTCAAAAGCCTATTTTACAAAAGCTTAAGTCAGACAGTTAAGGGCAACACAGATAAACTAACCATGAACACCGAAGACCAATTTAGAGATGGCATTTAACCTAACAGTCATGTTTTTGGACTGTGGGAGGAAACCAAAATACCCACACAGGCAGGGTGAGAACATGCAAACTCCAGGCAGAGAGACCCTTGGCTAGGAACCCAAACCAGGGCTATCAGCACCACCATGCCACCCAGGGACAATCGCTGTGTCCGAATATCCACCCTAAACCTTAAATCCCTCAATCACTATATAGAGTGGGGACTATATAGCAGACTTCATAGTGGACTCAGTTACCTGACCATTCATACAGGTGATCACTACTTTTTGCTCCCCGTTGGTCACGTGACTCCACCTCCCCACACAGTGCCTCCACCATCTTTATTTATTGCTGCTATGATGATCCCCTACTGTCCAGTAGGTGTCGCCATTTCAAAGTTTGATTTTTGTTCTTTTCAGGAAGCAGGTAGAGGGGCTGCTAATTGAAAGCACCTGATGGCTGTTAAAAACTGACATCCAGACAGTCACTCTCTCTGCCTGATTTGGCCTCCAGACCAGACCGGAACAGGTAGCATTGATCCACACTCCTCTTTGACTGGCTGAGCAGCTCTTCAATGGAATAATTGGGAGAAAATAAATTGTTTATTTTAATCTACTCGTCTGTCTCCCATTTTTGTCAGTTCCCATGAGTGGGGCGTGACACCGCTGACAGGTGTGGCAACAGTGGGCCTGAGCTCTCCTCACAAAGCATTCCAAGATACACTATATTGCCAAAAGTATTTGCTCACCCATCCAAATTATTGGAATCAGGTGTTCCAATCACTTCCATGGCCACAGGTGTATAAATTCAAGCACCTAGGCATGCAGACTGTTTTTACAAACATTTGTGAAAGAATGGGTCGCTCTCAGGAGCTCAGTGAATTCCAGCGTGGAACTGTGATAGGATGCCACCTGTGCAACAAATCCAGTCGTGAAATTTCCTCGCTCCTAAATATTCCACAGTCAACTGTCAGCTGTATTATAAGAAAATGGAAGTGTTTGGGAACGACAGCAACTCAGCC
The DNA here is from genome assembly GCA_030533445.1 of Cyprinodon diabolis. Classification (NCBI taxonomy): domain Eukaryota; kingdom Metazoa; phylum Chordata; class Actinopteri; order Cyprinodontiformes; family Cyprinodontidae; genus Cyprinodon; species Cyprinodon diabolis. Next base: position 40,639,545 of record CM060080.1, read on the forward strand.
ACGAAGTGGTAGGCCACGTAAACTGACGGAGCGGGGTCAGCGGATGCTGAAGCGCATAGTGCGAAGAGGTCGCCAACTTTCTGCAGAGTCAATCACTACAGACCTCCAAACTTCATGTGGCCTTCAGATTAGCTCAAGAACAGTGCGCAGAGAGCTTCATGGAATGGGTTTCCATGGTCGAGCAGCTGCATCCAAGCCATACATAACCAAGTGCAATGCAAAGCGTCGGATGCGGTGGTGTAAAGCACGCCGCCACTGGACTCTAGAGCAGTGGAGACGCGTTCTCTGGAGTGACGAATCGCGCTTCTCCATCTGGCAATCTGATGGACGGGTCTGGGTTTGGCGGTTGCCAGGAGAACGGTACTTGTCTGACTGCATTGTGCCAAGTGTAAAGTTTGGTGGAGGGGGGATTATGGTGTGGGGTTGTTTTTCAGGAGCTGGGCTTGGCCCCTTAGTTCCAGTGAAAGGAACTCTGAATGCTTCAGCATACCAAGACATTTTGGACAATTCCATGCTCCCAACTTTGTGGGAACAGTTTGGAGCTGGCCCCTTCCTCTTCCAACATGACTGTGCACCAGTGCACAAAGCAAGGTCCATAAAGACATGGATGACAGAGTCTGGTGTGGATGAACTTGACTGGCCTGCACAGAGTCCTGACCTCAACCCGATAGAACACCTTTGGGATGAATTAGAGCGGAGACTGAGAGCCAGGCCTTCTCGTCCAACATCAGTGTGCGACCTCACAAATGCGCTTCTGGAAGAATGGTCAAAAATTCCCATAAACACACTCCTAAACCTTGTGGACAGCCTTCCCAGAAGAGTTGAAGCTGTTCTAGCTGCAAAGGGTGGACCGACGTCATATTGAACCCTATGGATTAGGAACGGGATGTCACTTAAGCTCATATGTGAGTCAAGGCAGGTGAGCAAATACTTTTGGCAATATAGTGTATATCTGCTCGTCTAGTGACCATGGATGATCACTGCTTTTCAAGGTGCATTGTGGGCTATTTAGAGTTCACTACCTTTTTGTCCACCAGACGTTTGTACAATAATTCAAATGGCCTAATCACTATATAATGCCTTATATAATGCATTTGAATTTCCACCCAACTCATTATATATTGCCCTATATAGTAATTAGGGCAGGCATTCGGACACAGCCAATGTCTACATATAAAATTATGAAATGAATAGTGGTATAAGCTAACATCCATCTTCTAACTCTTAAAAGTTGCAGTCACAGTGGGGATGGTGTCTATCTCCAACAGTCTATGAGTGAGATGAGGGATATACTCTCAACAGGTTGTCAGTCTATAGAAAGGAAATAAGCTAAAAGAAAATTTTAAAATTTAAGTACTAGGCTATAGGGCTGAACATTTTTTTCCTTTGCACTACTACAAGCATGTAGATGTGTCACTCCAGGCTTTTGTCATGGCCTTGGCGCTGATGGTTGGTAGTTTAATTTACTCCTGTCACCTTTCTAATTGGCGCATTATGCTTATTTTTTCCACATGGTTCCTGCTGCTGTTTGTAATGCTTGTCTGCCTACCATTGGTGCCAGATTATTCGAGGTGTTTGGTGGGAGTAATTCTAGAGATCTTGTACTGTAAGTGTTCTGTGATTCTGATTCTGAACCGTTTTCTGCCTTTGGATATCTGAGTTTTGCCTTGCATTTGTCTGCTCTGTCCTTTTTGTTTTCCTGGATTCTGCTGGTTAACCAAACTTGGACTGTAATACTGATGTCGACTTGAGCCTCTTCGGCTCTCTGATGTTCTGGTCTGTAAACCTGGTTCTGATTCGACTTCGGCAACAATGAACTTGCCTGTAGAATAAGTTCATGTTCAAGTTTTAGATGCTTTTATTTGCGCGCTGTCAAAAGGACATTGCCCTGCCACTTTTCTACTGAGAGAGTATTTTACTGCACTTCATTTTTTGCACTCAGAAGTAGGATCATTTAGAGCTGGGGTCGGCAATCCGTGGCTCCAGAGCCGCATGCGGCTCTTTTGCGCCCCTCTTGCCGCTCCCTGGAGCTTTTTCAAAAATTTCTGAAAATCGCTTTTTTTTTTTTTTTTTTATGGTGTGCAAGAGGTAAAAAAAAAATGCTTTCATATGCTGTAAACATTTGTATGATAAATAAAAGCGGCGCGCGGTGAGAGCGTTTACTGCTCCTTCCTCACCTGAAGCTGGTATGTGGCATTTGCTCCAGGATAAAAACTTAATCATGAATGCTTCTTGTTATATATCTAAGTCCAGGTAGTCCTTTTCTATAGTGGGATAATACACTTAGAGCCCGTGTTGCCATACGAGACATTTATAAGACTTTTCAATTTTTGCGGCTCCAGATAGATTTATTTTTTGCTTTTTTGGTCCAATATGGCTCTTTGAGCAGTTTGAGCTGCCGACTCCTGCCTTAGAGTGAGGGAAAAAGAGGCTCTCCCTTGGTTCCAGTCATGGACGTGCCTATAATGATCATCATTTCAACCATCAGCTATTTATATTGTAACAGCAGACATGGTTTTTAAGGTCAGCCACAAAATAAGGCCAAATCTTTTACAATGAAATGCTTTGGAGCCTTACCATCAAATCCTGCCACATGGTCTATCTGTGTTGCTCTTGCAGCACTTAGAGATCCCCAGTGATTTTGTGATCTTTTTAAGATCGAAACCCCTTAATGGCTGTAAAACTAGTTTAGATGTCAGTATGGGTAATTCCCTGTCACGTGTATTGAGACCAACTGCAGGACTGTGAGTTCCTCAGTAAAGGGGAGGAAAAGCTTCACACACCAGCTTTTCACAGATTTTCCCTTGACGCCATTGACAGCATCACACATCCAACAGTGATGCTATAATTCAGGGCACTATGGAGCACAAAATACTCTCCCTACTGAACATAAACCTTCTAAAACAGAGCTTGTTAAAATATTTAGAAACATATTTTGAAATAACATGCATTTCCCCTTCCTACTGTCAGACTAATTCAGCTTCTTTTTTTATCTTTTTGGGGGACCCACATGTTACAGTCAAAGTGGATCAAATTATTTCTTAGGGCTATTTGCTGTGACTACTCTGCTTTTAAGATATGGCAATAGCTAAAACTGTTTTGATCAGGAACATTCATTTGTAAATTTATTTCGCTTCCTGGACATGATATTCTCATGGCCTCAGATAATGGATTTGTATCTGTGCTCGTCCTGTTGGATCTTAGTGCTGCATTTGATACAGTTGACCATAATATTCTTTTAGAAAGACTTGATTTTTTTTTTGTTGGAATTAAAGGAACAGCTCTAGACTGGTTTAAATCTTATCTGATCAATTTCAGTTTGTTCACGTCAATGACAAATCTTCCTCATGCTCAAAGGTTACCTGTGGAGTACCACAGGGATCAGTGCTAGGACCAATTCTCTTTACTTTATACATGCTCCCAATCGGTAGAGTTGGAGAGACAATCCCATATCAAACAGGTTTCTAGAATTTCCTTCTTTCATCTGCGGAATATTGCAAAATTTATAAATCTCCTGTCCAGGGGTGATGCTGAGAAACTAGTTCCAGTTTCAGGCCTGGGGGGGAAACAGCCCTGTTCTTTACTCCTGTTCATGCATATATTTTAAAATTAAGATTTATGTTTCCTGCCGAGGTCTGAGCGCCAAAGACTAAGTAATTGTATCAATAAATTTCTCCTAATTGTTTTTTCTCTTTGTGTGAGTTTTTCAGATTGAAATGTAAATATATGGACATTGACTGTAAATAAAAAACACAGAAAACTCCACCTAGAATGGAGTGGCAGGGGGGTGTTCCTGAAGACCTTTGTTGACTCTGTGGTGGCATCAGCCATGATGAACAGGAACGGCATGCCTCAGAGAATGTATCAACAACACACTACTGCATCATCTGTAGTCTGTGTGACACATGCAAATGTAGGAACACATTCACATGTTTGGGGTTTAATAATGGAAAACTTCCATTATCTGTACATTTGTGTAACTTTGCTTTTTGGTTGTTACCCTTCAGAAAGCTGAGGTCTCAGTAATAAACATCTTTCATGTGTGTTTCTGTCCCACAATGATGCCTGGAGGGCTGAACGCTGTTGAAATAATGCACAGCAGTCTGTAGTTCTGTTCCTACCCACAATAGTTTTCTTACTGTTAACCCTATGAAAAGAGAATGAAAAGGAGCAAGGATCAAGAGCTACATTTTGCCGAATTCGGAATGAGCCCTAGTATACCACCTGGACACAATGCAGATATGAGGGGTCAAAAGAACTGTAGCAAAAATGTTGCTGCTTTACAGCCCATGAAGAAAGCTTTTACTGTGCTCCTTTAGTGAATGACTGCTGCACTTTGGCTGTACAAAGAGACATTGCTGAGTTTTCCTCTTTGTTGTTGTGAGCTTTATAAAATGCAGTGTTTTTACAGCCATGTTTTAAAGAAGCAAATGTTCTTGTACTTCCATGCCTGAATTTGTTTTGAGTTTTTTTTTTGTGAATGGGCTATGTTATTTCTTACATTAGCAATTTATTTAAGTTATGTTTGGCAGTCTTTAATAACTTTATTATGTTTTTTTTTCTCTTGTGCTGTACAGCCTATATAAACTTTTTTTGATTTTCTTTTTCCAATTTCATGGTCTTTTGTTCCTGAATGCTATCATTTTCTTAGCCAAAGACACTCCCTGTTCTTTTCTGTTCTATTGAAATCATCCAGAAGGTTAAATAGGCTATACTGTACCTCTTATGAAGGAAAACTCACTTTCCATGCCAATGTATGTCAAGCAATTATTTACATTTTTTTTGTAAATAATCAACCAAAAGAAAACATTTTGTATAGTTGGAGCAAATACATTTTTATTTAAATTCTCTTCAGTACCAGAAACTGAAATATTTTTTTCCAGTTTCAGATAAAAACTTGACATTTCTTTGCAATCCTACATTTTTTTAAATCACCTTAAAATATTGAAATTAAAATTCTTATACTATAAATCATTTCAATTTCCCATTCACACAAATCTTAACAATCAGCTAAGTTTTTTCTTGGACATATCCTGAATCGCAAAGAATGTTCAAAGCTCATCTAAAGCGTCCAGTTCTTGGTAGTAGTGCCCTTTCTGACACATAAACAGATGCACAAATGTACTGGCTACTTCCCTCTGTGCTCCACAGAGAGCACAGAGGGAAGCATGCGAGGAGACAGCCATCAAAACGACTGAAGCTCACAGCACTGTTTGCCTATTGTGGTGAACACACCGGCTCTGCAAATCATTCTGGCTGGGAATCTACGTGGAGGCTTTAGTGCTGAGCGGTTTAAGGTAAACAAACAGCCAATGGCTATGTACGTTTCAAATATCCCCACAGTTTCCTGCTGCTATTTTTAAACAGCTGAAGTTGTCTCCTGCTGAGAGCCAACTGACAAGCTGTTTTAGCATTCACTGTCCACCTGCTGCTGTTATTGTATGCACAGCAGTGATTGAAGCCTAATTAAAAAAAGGCTTCATAGGGGCTCTATTGTTAAAGCTCTTGAAGCAGGTATAGCTACTCTTTCTTTTGCAGAGTTGTCCTCAAGGCTTCAGTCTAAAGTGAGGCCTTTGCTTGGCCCGCCATGAGTAAGAATTGGCCTATTCCATATTTCATGAGGCTGACAGGTACACACCGATCTAATTTTGTCCTTGGAGACAGTTGCAAGGCCCCACATGTGATTTACCTGCAGGTCAGCAGTGGAGCTCCGTGGAAGGGGATGGATGAAACGATAACAGATGACTGCCTGGAGAGCCTAAATTATGGGCACTCCTGCCGATAAAGTCCTTCATGCACTTCGCTTCAGCATGTTCCAGGAGTGGCTAAGTGAACGCAAGCTGTCATAATGGAAGTCAACACCAGTTTTGAGAAGAAGGGAACTTCTCTGCGATGGAAAGATGAAGATTTATTACCTGCTAGTGTGAACTAGGTGCTCATGTTTGATCCTCCCATCAAGAAGATCGAACATGATTACGAGGAAATTTGGCATGCATATTTACTCGTGGAAGCAGCTTTTTTGCAGATCAGCTTTTTTTTTTTTTTTTTTTGCATTAATAGGCAGACTGAAAGGCCTTCTGAAAATGATGCAATTTAGTGTCATGCCAGATGTGGAACTTCAATCTATTTTGCCTCATGAAAAAAATCTCTCCTGACTCATGCCAAGCAGACATGTCATCTGCAACAAACTGGCTGCAGATGACTTGTGTAATATCATCCCCTCCATCTCCTGTGGGACTCAGATGAAGCTCAGGTTTGATTATTCCTGCATACCTACTACTTTGATTTTCCTTAATACCAGCAACAAAAACTTTGACTAATCGTTACAGCCTAATGCGAGGCGGGAAAAATTGATTACCTCCCCATTATCATGACACACGCAAACTTCCCTAGTTATAGGATTTTCATGTCAGGAAGAGTTAAGTCATAGTAATTAAATGCTATGGTTTATCTTTTTTTCTAATAACCCCTAAAATTATGCAATTTAGAAATATTATTTAACCCTTTAAAACATAAATTACAATAAAAAAAAACTTGTTTTAATGTTCAGACAGAACTATATCATTTGCAGTCCACATACTGTATTTATATATATATATATATATATATATATATATATATATATATATATATATATATATATATATATATATATATATATATATATATATGTCTTTAAAACTCCTAAAACTATATGTGACGAGCAGAAAATGGACAGTTTTGTTAAAGTATTTTAATAGCTTTTTAATCTTAACCCTTCAGACCCTCACTACATTCCATCATAAGATTGTTTAAGATATATAACAAAATCAAATATTGTTTTCTATTGCATTAAACAAAAAGGAAATTGAATTATTTCCCTCTTTACTCCTATTTATGTCACGTTTTGGTTGTTGTTTGTGGACCCAAATGCAGAGGCAGAGAGACTGAGGAGATTTCTTGCAGCTTAATTGATGAAAACCCAAAATCCAAAAATCCAACTTAAACTGTAAGTCAAACCAGAACCATTTAGACATCAGGGGAAACCGAACACGAGGAGCCAGGGACAGACGAGGTAGGAAGAAAACAGCATTGAGAAACCAGCAACGACAAAAGCAGCAACAACAGAGGAACCAACAAGGAGTGAGAGCAGAGGGAGAGTATATATAGCTGACTGAGACAAAGGCAGGGCAAAGGAGCTGATAAGGAGCAGGTGTGAGTGGAGACAACGAGGAAACCAAGGGGAAAGGAAATAATAAAACACCAATAAAACACACAGATCAAAGTGAAACTTAAAGTAAGACCGTGACAAATTATTTCTCTTTTCAATCATATTTTCTCAAAAACACCAATATGATTTTTGAAGGCGAATGTGAAGCATTTCTTTCTGGTTTGTTTTTCAGCAGCGGTTTTGGCCTCTCATGTATGTCCTTTTTTAAAGTCTCTTATATTGTTGAATCAGATTCACTTATGTTGACTGAAGCAAGCGATGCCTGCTGTACTTGAGTCGCTGTAAAGCAGAGCATTATGTCTTGCTGTTGAAGACCTATTAACATCATGTTGTCAAACATGTTCAACCATGCATTTCTTAAAATTCTGCATGGAATTAAGCAAAATAGGTACAGGACTTTTTTTGTTGTTTAATGAGTTAAAAAGTTTCAGACGTGTGTTTTCATCGCCCCCCCCTTATAAATTAGATTGACCAACTGAAAATGGCTCTTGATAATCAGCTCGGTTTTGTTGATCTTAATTCCACGCACTGGACTTAAGCCTTTACAAAACAAAAAATGACCATGCAACCCCATTTGAAGGCCTTAACCAGGTGAAGGATTTTTTTAGGTAGGCTTTCCTTTGACAGTAATTAATGTTTGATTATTTTTGACGTCTTTTAGTCTTATTATGCAACTTTTCAAGATACATTTGGTGGGTGATATACAGAGATGGCAAAAGTACTCACTTTCTGTACTTGAGTAAAAGTACAGATACTTGTGTTAAAAAATACTCTGGTAAAAGTGGAAGTACTGATTAAACTTCTTTACTCAAGTAAAAGTAACAAAGTACAGGCTTGTAAATTTACTTAGTATAAGTTATAAAAGTAAAAGTAGAAACCACTTTTTTCATGCCGTTGCCTACATTTTAAATGGATGTCTGCCAAAAGGACTAGATCTCTGTTGTGTTCATTTTCAATCATCTCGTCGTCCATGCTACTATGCTAACGCCACCGCCACCAAGCTGCAATGATTTGCCGCCAATGAATACCGCCGAATCTGTCGATTCATCTTGTAGTGGTGCGTCAAATGCAACGTAGATTCCCATCCAATTAGATTGAATTTGGTATTTGTGAGAAAACAGCTCGCCAGCTCCCGTCTCACGTCAGAGGAGGAGTAAGCAGATGACTTGCAAAAAGGTGGTAAGAACCAGCGGACAACAACATTCCAGTTCAAAAGCGTGTAGCGGTTTATTTACTGGTGCAATGGTGAAGACAAAAAAAACAAAACAAACAAAATACTTTCAAATAAAGAAAACAAAACCGGCCATTGCAGGCAATACAAAACACTGACAGCCTCACAGCAAGCTGACTTTAAATATAGTCTCTCTAAGCAGACCTTCAAAAGCAGTTTCTCCAAGCAGTCTCTCCAAGCAGCCCCCCTAAGCCATTGTGAGTGTGCCCGTTAAATAGACCCACCAATAATCAGCCAATTGGGACAGCCCGACTAAACAGGAAGGCAAATCCCCAATAAAGCACAGTTAACATTGTAGAAAAATAAATACAGACAATAGCATCATTCATACAAAAACATACATATTTATGAAATAATTTAACCATACTAACATTACCATTTCACCTACTAATTACCATGCAAACAATTATTACATACATTGAAATCCCACTTAACACCTCTGCCCCCTAATAGTCTTTTCCAATACCCTGGGACAATAGATAAGAGACTGGCTCCGATGCGGTACGTGTTTCCCCACGGACCAGTATGGTGGCGGACTAAGGGAAGAGAATGTGTAGGTTCTGTTCGAAAACCTAGGACGCATCCTTAGAAGACCGGATTCGAAGGCCAATTACGTCATAGCGCGGCGCCAAGGTCTGGTCGGATTCCAAGAGTCCTCGTTATGCGGCCTTAAAATGCGTCCTTCTTTTCCCGATTTGAAGGACGGGTCTGATGTATCCTCTGTATTCTTGGATATCCCAGGATTCATTGCGAGACCAAGCAAGCTGTGATCAGAGTAAAGGTTACTTGGCGCCGAACAGTGGTGAAAATTGGAAGTTCAGTTTAATATAATACAAGTCATTTTATAGTTCCGTCTGAGATTAATGAAAAATAGTTGTTTTAATGGTTATAGAGTCAGATATGTGGCGGTAATGTTTGATTCATCTAAAGGTTTTAATCTGTTACTGTGTAAATGGGTTTGGCTGGAATTTAAGGACAGATTCTAATATATCTGCAGGGTGGGGACTATAAATCTGATAGGATTTTTATCTTTTTATTGCTGTTTTGCACAATATGCTTAACTACGTATTTTTTGTTGTTGAATATTAGAGATTTTGCAGATATATTTTTTATAAATACATTGTTTAGATTTACTTATATCTTTCTACCCCTTTTATAGAATAGAATAGAAAATCCCTTTATTGTCCCACAATGGGCAAATTTACAGCAGCAGAAAGATTATTGAAAATGGTCACACAAATGTGGACCTTAGAAAAATGTATAAGAATAACATGATAGGGAAGAGTTAAAATATAAACAATAAAATACTGTAAAGTGTTTTAACAATATAAAACTGGGGAATAAATAACCAATATGCAGCTATGGACATTTTACAGTGATGGATATTTGAAAATAGCAGCAACATCAGAGATGTGCCGAATGACAGCAGCAGGTTATTTAACTGACTAAAGTTTCTATCATTACATTTGATTTTATTGGTTCCTGCTCCCGGTGGTTGGAAAATTTATTCCATTCTGGATTCTTGTGAGTGTAGTCTTTGTTCACTTCACAATAAAAAATAAATAAATAAACAGTTTTGAAAACTTCTTTATTCATTCTTTTCCTTCTTTGTGTGTCAACGTTTACGGTTGCTAAGCAACAGAGCATACGGCGGTAAAACCCACCGAAGGGTAGACCTGGTCGAATTCACAGCCAGAACTCTTCCGGCCTCCTTATTTTCAAGGACTTCGAAGGATCCAGTCTAGGTAGACCGCGTCCTTGGAGGACACGTCCTAGGTTTTCGAACAGAGCCGTTATTTGACTGGGAAGTTTTATTGCCGACTACGGAATGTATATTAAAGCTGTCGCAGTGGGTACCTTCAGAGTTTGCTACGCTGGTGAGTAAGTAAAGTGTTGAATGAAAGGCGACGTTGTAATTTCAGAACTAGTGTAAATTACCGGGTGAATTGTTTGGAACTGCCGCCGCCATGATGGCCGGTCTGTGGTGCATGCTGGGAAATGTAGTGAAGGATGTGACGCTGTGTGTGATAGACAGCGGCTACACTTTGGGAACAGAGGGGGGAAACGGCGCCGTTTTCACAGTACTGATGACGTGAAAAACTCCATTGAAATGATTCAACACTAAAGTAAAGAGCCAATTTTTTATAATGTTAGGAGTAGAAAGTACAGATATTTGTGTAAAAATGTAAGGAGTAGAAGTAAAAACTCGCCATAAAAATAAGTAGTAAAGTAAAGTAAAAATATCAGAAAAAGTACAGTACAAAGTATTTGTACTTCGTTACTTCCCATCTCTGGTGATATATCCGTCTTATCAGTAAAAAGGCTTTTTTTTTTATAACACAAAGAAAGGGCCGTTAAATCAGAATTTTCCATTTTCTCCTGGCTTGTGAAAACAGCGGCCTCTCAGCAGGAAATTATGCAAACACAGATTTGAGAAAGAAGTCTGTTTAGGGGCAATAATAAATATAGAAACTTTTGAACTCTCACAATCACATGTAGAAAATCCATAATCAGTGGAATTCACTTAAAAAATTTCGTTCAGATACTGATTGAGTGCTTAGTCATGATCAAGATAGGCAGAATGATAACTGACGTGTCACCTTGGCGTGATTCACTGGACACTCTGGTGAATGCAAGCAGGAGGGCCGGAGCATCTCTCCCCAGAGGACAACATTGTTATCTTTTCCAGTTCATCAGCAGTCGTTGCCCCCAGGAAACAGTCGATACCAAGTGTTTGGGCACTTATTCACCGCTGTCAGCTGTCAGATATGGCAGATTAGAGCTCACCTGACTACACATGGCTGACAAAACACTGGGATTGGTTACAGGCAAAAATGCTGGATGTGTACTGCTGCAGGTAAGCAGCAGTACACATCTGCTGCAGGTAAGCATAAGAAGAGAGGAGTTTCATAATACATGCAAAGCAAGATTATGCTTTGTAGGATAATTTCAAAACCACCTCTAGTTAGCTGTGTGGACAAATTTGATCATTCAGGTAGCTACAGTATAGTAATTATGTCATGATTGGTTCAGGAAGACCCAATATGCAGAACACCACGGAGACGGAAACGGGAGTAAAAGTTAACAATGTTTATTGAACAATGGAACAATGAAAGAGTCAGGTACTGGTTCACTTCTGGGGATCTGGTTCACAGGTAACTGGAAAGGAGACAGTTCAGTTAGCCACGTAGCTGGTGAATGTGGAAATGTTATCTTCAGAGATCTACCTTGAAGAATCCGGGTTTGGCTTTGAGAGAGGCACTGTTGGTTCCAGAGACTGTTTGATTCAGCAGAGTTCAGTTTCAGCTTCAGCGTCTTGCATCTAACGATAGGACAGACCTTGGTTTTCCAGCTCTTAGTCCAGAGCAGCATGGGAAAATCCAGAGAAGGTTCTTCAGGTTTGGCTCTGAGGGCAGGCTCGACAGGTTAAGCTCATCCAGAGCTTACAAGACAAAAACAGATTTCCTGTAGGCAGAGACAGGGGTAATTAGTTTCCAGCTAGGAGACTAGAGGCAACAAAGATTTCACAGAGGGAGTTAGGCTCAGGTGCTAACCAAACTGGATAAACACTGCGGCGTTGATGCGAGGTCTGAGGGCTGCTTATATGGTGGAGGATCCTCCTGATGATGAGATGGGTTTCAGGTGTGTCGAAGGCTCAGCTCAGGAGGATCCACAGCGAACTCTGCTGGAGACAGGTGGTACAGCTCCAGATCCCAACAGTACCCCCCCCTCAACGACCGCCTCTTGGCGGTCCAGAAGACGTCGATGGGAGGGATCGCTCATACTCCTCGATGAGGGACGGGTCGAGGATGTAGGAACCAGGAACCCACTGACGATCCTCCGGACCGTAGCCCTCCCAGTCGACGAGGTACTGCCAGCCACGACCTCGCCGACGGGAGTCCACGATCCAGCGGACGGTGAAAGCCGGATGTCCATCGACTTCCAGGGCGGGTGGAGGGGAGTCGGACGGAGGGCACAAAGGGCTGGAGATCACGGGCTTGATCTGAGAGACGTGGAATGTGGGATGAATTCGAAGAGTCGGAGGCAGTTGTAGTCGTACGGCAGACTGGTTTATGACCTGGGAAATCCTGTATGGGCCAATGAATCTGGGAGAGAGTTTACGGGACATCCCCTTGAGGGGAATGTCCCGAGTGGAGAGCCATACCTCCTGACCGACGGAGTAAACTGGTGCAGGGCGTCTTCTTGAGTCAGCGAAACGTTTAGTGGTCTCCATGGAACGGTTGAGGGTGGCTATGGTGTCTCTCCAGATTCGATGACTGCGGCGGATGTGGTGGTTGACTGATTTGACCAAAATCTCTCTCTCGTCTGCGGGGAAAAGTGGAGGTTTATAACCGAGACTGACCTGGAAAGGAGACTGGCCGGTGGAAGCTGACTTTAGAGAGTTGTGAGCATATTCGATCCATGGAAGGTGTTGGCTCCAATCGGAGGGATTACTAGAGGTCAGACAACGAAGGGAGGATTCGAGCTGTTGATTCATTCTCTCGGTTTGGCCGTTGGACTGTGGGTGATAACCTGAGGTGAGAGAAGATTTGCAGTTGAGGGCTGAACAAAATGCCTTCCAAACCTGAGAGATGAATTGTGGACCACGATCGGAAAGAATCTCCTGAGGGATGCCATGTAGACGGAAAACGTGTTTAATAAGGAGCTGGGCGGTCTGAAAAGCCGTAGGAAGCTTCCTGAGGGGTACAAGATGGCAGGACTTGGAAAATCGGTCAACAATGGTGAGAATTGTGGACATACCTCGAGAAATGGGAAGACCAGTAACAAAGTCGATTGCGATGTGAGACCAGGGACGAGAAGGAATAGGAAGTGGATGCAACAGGCCAGAGGGAGGTTGATGTGTGGACTTGTTTCTGGCGCAGGTAGAACAGGCCAGCACATACTCCTTAACATCTCTGTGTAGAGTGGGCCACCAGAAACATCTTGAAATGAGGTTGATGGTTCTACTCACCCCCGGGTGAGCGGCAAATTTGCTATTGTGCATCCACTGAATTAGGCGAGACCTGACAGAAGAAGGTACATAAGTCTTGTTTGGGGGACCGTTTCCTGGATCTGGTTCTGAAACGAGGGCAGAGTTTATTAGATCGGTGATCTCCCAGGTAACCACCCCAACAGTGCAGGAAGCGGGTAGAACAGGCTCAGGAGTCTCAGATTGATCAGTGGAATAAAGACGAGAGAGAGAATCGGGTTTGATGTTCTTGGATCCAGGTCGGTAAGAGATGATGAGATTGAATCGTGAGAAAAATAGTGACCACCTTGACTGTCGAGGATTGGCCTGTTTGGCGGACTGGATATAGGCAAGGTTCTTATGATCTGTCCAAACAAGAACCGGGTGTTCTGCTCCCTCAAGCCAGTGTCTCCATTCCTCTAATGCCAATTTGATGGCCAGTAATTCGCGGTCACCAACGTCGTAATTTTGCTCAGCAGAGGAAAGTCTACGGGAAAAAAAAGCACATGGGTGAACTCTTTGGTCTGAATCGAGTCTCTGAGATAAGACAGCACCAACTCCTGAGTCGGATGCGTCGACTTCGAGGATAAATTGTTTCGATGAATCAGGCTGGATTAACACTGGAGCTCTGGAAAACAACATCTTTAATTTGTCAAAAGCAGTTTGAGCCTCGGGAGACCATTGGAAGGTTTTCTTGACTGATGTAAGAGAGGTTAGAGGTAGAGCTGTCTGACTATAATTCCTGATGAATCGTCGATAAAAATTAGCAAAACCCAGGAATCTCTGCAGCTGTTTGCGGTTTTCGGGAACCGGCCACTCCAAAACTGCCTTTATCTTATCCTCAGATGGCTTAACCTGTCCGCCCTCGAGCACAAACCCCAAAAAGGTGACTGAAGGTTGGTGAAACTCGCATTTTTCGGCTTTGACGAAAAGTTTATTCTCAAGGAGTCTTTGTAAGACCAGGCGGACATGTTTCTTGTGTTCTGTGAGGTCTTTGGAGTAAATGAGTATGTCATCAATGTAGACAAAAACAAACACGTTCAAAAAATCTCATAGAACGTCGTTGACTAGGGCTTGAAAACACGCAGGAGCGTTTGTTAGACCAAAAGGCATGACTAAATACTCGAATTGACCCAGAGGGGTCTTAAAGGCAGTCTTCCATTCATCGCCATCTCTGATTCTGAGAAGGTGATAGGCGTTCCTTAAGTCGAGCTTAGTAAAAACAGTGGCCCCTTGAACTGGTTCGAAGGCAGAAGCGAGTAGAGGAAGTGGGTACTTATTCTTAACAGTAATTTGGTTCAAACCTCTGTAGTCAATACATGGTCTGAGAGATCCATCCTTCTTACCCACAAAAAAGAAACCTGCTCCTAAAGGAGATGAAGAGGGGCGGATTATTCCAGCAGCTAGTGACTCATTTATGTATTTCTCCATTGTCTCCCGTTCGGGTTTGGAGATATTATAAAGTCTACTGCCGGGTAGAGGAGCTCCTGGTAAAAGCTCAATAGCACAGTCGTATGGTCTGTGAGGTGGAAGGGACGTAGCACTGACCTTACTGAAGACAGGGGCTAGATCATGGTACTCAGGAGGAACAGAAGTAAGGTCAGGAGAGTCCATCTCCCCCCCCCTCTAGGAGATCTTACAGCGGGGGCCGCTGAACGAAGGCACGTCTCATGGCATGTGGTCGACCAAGACTCAATATGACGATCGGTCCAGTTTATGTGGGGGTTATGTCGTTCCAGCCACTCAAATCCCAAAACCAACGGAGAACATGCAGAGGGAAAAACAAAGAAAGATATGGTTTCTCGATGGTTACCTGAAACCAACAGTTCGAGGGGTTGTGTCTGGTGAGTCACTTGGTGAAGCTTCTTTCCATCAATCGCAGAGACACAGAGAGGCTGGGTTAGAGGAACAGTTTCAATCTGTAGTTGTTCAACTAAATTGGAGTCAATCAGGTTCCTTTCACAGCCTGAATCAATGAATGCAGATAAAGTGAGGTTTTGGTCAGCAAAAATCAGTGTGGCTGGAAGTAATAGGCGAGGAGATCTTTTAGAAATAACATGGCCCGTCAGACTCCTCAGATCCTCTGACGGGCCCCGGCTTTTGATTTAGCTGGGCATGAGGCAATGAAATGGCCACTCTCACCACAGTAGATGCACAGCTTGCTCCTGACACGCCTTAACCTTTCCTCAGGAGTTAGCCTCGTATGTCCAACCTGCATGGGTTCGACCTCCACTTCAACCGCATGAGAGGTCTGAACTGGCAACGGGAGAGATTGGATCTTAGTTCTTGGCTTAGGAAAAGGTTCTGTGGAAGAGGAGAAGGCAGGTGCAATGATAGAGGCTAAAACAGAACTTAAAGGACCATGATTCCTTGGTTTAGAGCTATTTCTGGCTCGAATCCTATTATCCAGCCTGATTGTCAGGCGAATTAATTTCTCAAGAGTGGCGGGTTCGTCAAGGGTAGCAAGCTCATCCTTTATCTTTTCATTGAGAGCCTCAAAAAATGCTGTCTTAAGAGCACATTGGTTCCAACCGGAAGCTACGGCTTTAACCCGGAAGTTAATGGAGAATTCAGCTACAGAAGAATTTCCTTGTTTTAGTTTCAAAAGAGCTCGAGAATCAACAGTTTGATCTGTTTCCTGGTTGAAGACTTGTGAAAACTCAGAGATAAAGTCGGAGTACTGGCAGCTAAGGCTTTCGTCGGAAGAAAACCTAGCCTGTGCCCATTCCAGGGCTCTTCCGGTCAATTGAGACAAAATAAATGATATCTTCTTATAATCGGTGGGAAAACTGCCAGGGGAATTTTTGAAGATTAATCGACATTGAAATAAAAATCCTTTACAGTCACAAATGTTACCTGAAAACTTTTCAGGGAGACTAGGTCGGAACTCTGACGATGACGTCACCGCTGGTGACCTCGGAGGAGGAACTGCACCCGGAAATGGTTGTGCTGGCGGCGTGGCGTTAGCATTACTCAAACTATTAGCGAGGCCTTGAACTACTTGGTTTTGCATTTCGATGTGGGTATTTAACTCACGTAGGGCTTGAGCATTCCCATATATTTGAGCATCTTGCTCTTCCAAACGACGAAGGAGATGGTCTGCTGGGCCTTGTGTTTGGCCGCAGTGTTCTGTCATGATTGGTTCAGGTGGAGGATCCTCCTGATGATGAGATGGGTCTCAGGTGTGTCGAAGGCTCAGCTCAGGAGGATCCACAGCGAACTCTGCTGGAGACAGGTGGTACAGCTCCAGATCCCAACAAATTATAAATGTTATATTTATCATAAAATTTACTGTTTATCAATTCTGAAAATCTCAGTCTCAATCTCAGTCTCACTTGCGAGTCCAGAAATGATGAAACTTGTTACAGTAATCAAAAAAGGGCAAGGGCTTCTTATAATATAGAAATTATTCATTTTTTTTAGCATTGCTGGAAATTAAGACAGACAAACTTTGATGGTGAAACGTAGAGATGTAAAAAGAAAAAGGAGGAGTCCGTTAAATTGAATTCAAAAATGTATTGTTAATCCCAAATTGAAATGTAACTTATCTGAAGTTGGTGTCTAACAGTCTGATGAATAGGATGTTCACTGTTGTTTATAATGTTCTTTATCCTATGAAAAATGTTTCTCTGTAAAATGATTCTCAGAGGAGTTCTCGGTGTCATGATAACGTCTCCCTACTCTTTTTTAGTCCAGTTCCTCAAAACGGCACACGCCAAGGAACCAACCCACTTTAAACCAGTCACCCTGACCTCCCACCTGATGCAGACCATGGAGCTCCTCATCCCAGCCCACTCGTGCACTGTGGTGAGCCCCACCCTGGACCCACTGCAGTTTGCTTACCTACCTGATATTGGAGTGGAGGATGCCATCATCTACCTGCTGCAGCGGTGGCTCACCCAAACGGAGACCACCAGGTGCACCGGGCCAGTTATCCAATGATTGGTTCCTGTGCTTGCTGCTGGAGTCACCCTACAGACCTGCTGTAGTTTGAATTTAAATAAACAGTTTAATAATCTTTCAAGACTTGATGGAATGACTAGCCGATCGAACCAGGGTTTGTTTCTTTCTCCAGACTTTGCAGCATTCTTTTTTGCAAGTTGAAAGCTCTCTCCTAGTCGTAACACAAGTTCTCGTAATATTATTTAAGTGAGAATTCGAGTGGTTCTAATGCATTTGTGTAGAAGGTGTGGCAATTTTCTGGTCCTCGAATCCAAGGATATTTGAAGTGGGCGCTTTGTCAAGGAGCATTTCAAAAGCTATTTGACACCTGGGTATCCATGTCTTTCCATATTGCTGTTTAATGTCCAGGGACTTGAGATGACAGTTGTGAATTGGCGCTATATAAATAAACTGAATTGAAACTAAGTCATTTAGGGGCTTGGTGACGGTGGACTAACCCTTTATAAACCTCAACCTAAACCAATTCCTTTAAAGTTCTTGGAATCTGGATCAGCTTCAACCCCTCTCTGTGACATAATATTTCCTAGATATTTAATGGATATCTGAAAATATTTACATTTCTCTGGAGCGAGCTTTAATTAATATTCGTTCAAATGTCCCAACACCCGCAAGCCAATCAGAAAACACAATGAGATAATCTAGAAAGACCAGCATTTCTTTTAAATAGAGATCCCCCGCTGCTCTTCTCAATAACCGGTGAAATGTCAATGGAGCGTTAGTTACCCCTTGAGGCATGCAGTTAAATTCACAGAATCATATGGGCATCACAAAAGCTGTTTTAGCTTTGTTGGCTATTACATTTCGATGTGGTTGTCATGAACCGAGAACAGAGGGACCCAGTATTCAAGAAGAGACAGTCAGTAGGAAAGTTCAAAATGTTTATTAAATAAACAACAACAAAAAAAGCGGAGCTGTGGCTTGCGAACACTGCAGGATGGGGAGCGGGGCACCGCCCAATCACAGACAATCTGGTTAAACAGTCCAGTCCAAGAATGTCCCCAAGTGCTGCAGTCCCAGAGGTCATGCTGGAAGCCGATCCTGGTCAGGGATCCAGAACAGACAGAAACAGACAGAACAGGCAGGATCCAGACTTCCAGGCATCCACAGGCTCCAAGGAGGGTTTAGAGTCTGACAGGGTCCGAAAGCCTGACCAGTTGGTCACGCACAGGAGCAGACAGGATCAGGTGCAGATGAGCAGGCTCAGTGGAAGAGGGTAGCCGAGACCGGACATGGAACCAGAACTTGATGCAGGACTTTAAACTGGTCTCCTCCCTGGAGCCAGGCTTAATGAGATAAAAACTGAACCTCCCCACATATAGAGCCAAAAACGCAGAGGACTCCGCGGGGGAGGAACAGTGGATGATCAGGAGACGAGACAAACACAAAAACCCTCTTTCCACTGGCTGCTAGGATCCAGGACATGAACCAAGGCAAAAACTCAGACAGACAGACTAACAGACAAGTAATGATCTGGCACTGAATGCTCAGGCTGAACTGAATATAAACCAGAGGAAACAGGTGAGAGAAATAAATTATAATTGAGGCAGGGAGGGAAAACGACAGGTGAAAGGAATGACTAATTAAGGAGGAGCAAACAGGCCAGATCATGACAGTGGTAATACCTAGATTCAAAATAAAGTACACTAAACCATTTGGACCCCGTCAATGCTGAAAGTGACTCCTCCAGATTGGGCAAAGGATAGACATCCTTAACTGTTTGATGGCCCAACTTATGTTAATCAATCCACAGGCGTATGTCTATGTTCTTTTTTCTAAACCCCACAAAAGGTGATTAAAAAGCCTTCGATTCACAAATTCTACCAGCCTCTAATAAGTCCCTTAGGCTACGTTCACACTGCAGCCTGAAGTGACCCAATTCCGATTTTTTTGCCCATATGTGACCTGTATCTGATCTTTTTATGACAGTCTGAACGACACAGATCGGATTTTTCATATGCGACCCAGGCCACTTGGATATGTGGTCCTGAATCCGATACGTATCTGATCTTTTCAAATGCGACCTGTGTCTGTACGGCCAGGTCGCATTCATCCGACCTACACGTCATTGATACTTGACAAATGTTACTAAACGCTAAAGAGAGCCGTTCACAGACGCACATGAAGGTTGCCTTTTTCATTCGAAAGTTATGAAGGAACTCCGTATCACTAAAGCCGCTCACATCGCTATCCCACCATTCCTGGCTTCGACTCCGCACCCACACGCTTCTCTGTACGGACGTTGCTATTACTGCCCCACAAAACGCCATTGCAAGAAATCTGGCTCTCTTTCTTTTTGATCTTCTTAAAAAGATTTAGTTCGTAATGTACCTGCTCCTGTTGGAGAAGCACTTAAAGAACGCAATATACGCTGCGGTATTACGAGTCATGTTTACTTCCGCAAACACTGAGGACGCTTGCTAAATGTGACGTCATCGCGTCCTCGAGTGCGCATGCGGGACACTTCGGTTGAACGCTTTCAGTTCACACAGTAGATCACATACAAGTCGCATATACTTGGAAGTGTGAACGGACACGCAAAAAAAATCTGATTTCACAAAAAAAATCGGAATTGAGCATTAAGGCCCGCAGTGTGAACGTAGCCTTAGATGTTGTTGATGGCCTCAATGGCTTGAGGGTGGATAGGTCTGACTCTATATTTGAATGGAGTTTGATGTGATGTTTCACCTTGTTAGTGCATCCAACGTCTATGTTGTTAAACCAAAACTTTCAGGCTTCCTATTAAGTTTCTCCATAATCCTTGCTTTCAATTCAGGCTCGGACCGGTAATCTGTGATACCGGGTATTTGCCCGGTGGGCCGGTCCTAATTTCAGCGTGCAAGGCCCTCCTTAAACCATACCCGCCCCATCACGTGCTCTTCACATCCTTGTGACGGTTGGCATATGGTATAATTTTCTATTTCTTCAAACTGTAAAATGCTTGCAACCAACTAAATTATAATGAAACTAAAATGTTTTCTTTAAACCAAACAACGATGTACCTCTTGTATTTGGCAAATTTATGTTTGAATATTTTTGCAAAAATAATTTGTGGTGCATTATGGGGTTTTGCATCTAAAGGCTAATCATTCTAATGTGAATGGGCAATGCAAACATATTTCATTGCTTGCTAGCAGTGCTGTCCGGGTGTGTTAATCCGTGTGGATTAAAGTGGAATCTTAACAATACATTCAGCAACGTAAAGTTGTACTTATCTCTGGAAGAGAAGATCTTGTGGCATGTCGGGCAGTGAAGTTTTGCTTAATGGGTAGTGGTGTCTCTTTTGCATTGGCTGTAGCAGTGCAGTCAGCAATCAACTCTTTGTTGTCTTTAGCCAGAGGCATTTCCCCTGCAACAGTGGGCTGGAGTTCAGTAACTGTCTTACCAAGCAGGGATATCACACCCTTTAGAATGACAGCAAAATCTTGCCGCCAATTCGGGAACATTCTGTAGCCTGACTGCTAATTTTTTGTTTCAGTGTGTGAAATTGTAGACAAGTCTAAAATATCATATGTAACTTTGTCACTCACACAAAAAATAGTATAAGGCAACAGCGGACGCAAGGAAACCATCACAGTTCCACACTCAAGTTCAACTACGACTGCTCCACAAAAAGTGGATTTAGGTTAATATATATATTCTAATTTTGAAATTGACCCATACTGTCCTAAAAGCTTAACAACTTCTTCATCTGTTTCCGTTTAGAGTTGAATGAGTCCTTTCTTTTGCTTTCTCTGGTGCAGCAGCTGACAAAAAAAACAACAACTGAAATTTGGCATTATTGCAGAGATTAGCAGCAGATAATTAGCACCAATACCGCTCCATAACATCGGGTGGTTTTTAATCACACTTCACTCTCTGCAAGTATTGCCCACCCAGCATTGCCTCCTTCTAGGAGGCTTTATCCATTCCGATCCCAGCTATTGATTAATGATAGGCTGGTACTGACAACTGAAAAGCCGGTGCTACCAAGTCAGATGCCGGAGGTGGTAACTGAGAGGAGACTTCATCTGTGTTAACTTTGAAGAGGCTGCTCATTAGCACAGATGGACTGGCGACAGCATTGGACACCATGCTTTGGCTGATCATCTATAATAATACATGCACAAAGCCGAAGTTGGCTTATGGAGAAGCTTGAGACTTCTAAAAGGATATTCTATCACTTTTCACACTAATTTAGGCATCTTTAATCCACCCTTTTTTTATCCCAGTACTTTGACTCTTTAAACATGGTTTATATTATTATTATAGACTAATGAGACAATACATTCAAGAGTTTGGGATACGTTAAACCTTTATTTCATTTGTGAAAGTTTAATATAGATTTCCTTTTTCTTTTATTTGGACCATGTCAGAATTGGTCCAGGAAAAAAAAAAAAAAACAGTGCTACAATAATTATATTATTCTACACTATAGGCGCTAAATTGATTGTGTTTCTGTGATAATCAGAATGAAGTTAACCCTAGTTAAGACTTATAGGGGTATATGCAAATAAAGTGTTTAAAAAAAGTTTTAATTATAATTATTATTATATTTTACACAGTTTAAAAACTAAAGGATCACATAAACACAATATTACTAGAATCAAATCAAAATTCTCACTTGGATGACATCAATTTTACATGCTGTGGTGCAAATGTAATAGACAATTGGTAAAAAGTATTGGCAATAAGCAGGCACACTCAATAAAGGATTGATTGTGCAGGTAGAAATAACGGACCACTTCCCAGTGACCAAGCCTTTTGGCTGATGTTCTCTTTACTTTTGAAAGTTGGTGGTGCTTTAACACTTGTGGTAAGATGAGAAAAACTCTACAACCCACAGTAGTGGCTCAAGTATTGCAGCTTATCCAGGATGCCACAACAATGAGAGCTGTGGCAAGGTTTGTTGTGTCAATCAGCGTATTGTCCATAGGCTGGACGCACCAGCACCATAGGAGGGCAATAACCCAGCAGCAGGACTGCTACACCTACCTTTGTGCAAGGACAAATAGGAGGAACCCTTCAAGGGGCCTACAATATGACCTCCAGCAGGCCAAAAATGTGCATGCATCTGGACAAAAGGTTAGAAATGTTGTAATGCTGTGGGATGAAATTGCTTTGGAGGGTTGCACAGTCCTCCATGTGCTGGGATGAGGTAGCATGACTAGATGAGATTCTCAAACCTCTTGTGAGAGCATATGCTGCTTTGATTGGCCCTGGACTCCTCCTAAATCAGGACAATGCAAGACCTCATGTGGCTGGAGGGTGTCAGTGGTTCCTGCAAGATGAAGGCATTGAAACTATGGACATCCCTCAGGAGACCATCCAATACCTCACCAGGATCATGTCCAGGCAATGTAGGGAGGTCATACAGGCACATAGAGGCCACACACAATACTGAGCCTAATTTTGACCTGTTTTAGGGACATTAAATCAAAGTTGGATCAGCCTGTACTGTATTTTTCTACTTAGATATATTATGTGATTCCTGTTGTTAAATTTAATTTCCATTGATGATTTTCGTGTGATTTTGTTGGCACATTCAGTTTTTTTCATAAAAAAATATTCAGTCAGAATATTTCATTAATTCAGATCTAGGATATTTTTTTAAAACACTGAATATTTTGGGGAAATCTCCAACATGGACTTCAAATGCAGTTTAAATCTGTCATGATCATATTTTACTATCTGAGATGTGTACAGTCATGTAAACTGCTTCTATCCGTGAAATATGTTATTTTTTAAAACGAGTCACATAAACATAAAATATTGATTATGTTTTAAAGACATTTCTAGTTCACATGGTCCCTGAATGCAACAGCCATGCCGTGCCATTATCTGAGGGTGTCATGATGGGTTTAGTTCCTAGCCCATATTTAAGAACACAACCGGAGACTGGGAAAAAGCTCAAAGGTTTATTTAAACACACAGGTTTGAATACAGACTATCTGGTCCAGGACTGGTCACGACTGATTCTCACTGTTCAGAGGTTTGAGCAGAGTGGCAGAGGGGGAAACCTGGAGGGTCCAGAGGCTGACGGCAGGCTGAGGGCTGACAGGTTTGATTCTCCAGGGTTCCTCCGTGATCAGACAGACTGGTTTAAGACAGAGAAACTCTTCCAGAGTTTCTGATCTCCAGGGTTCTTCAGTAGTCAGACAGACTGGTTTAAGACAGAGAAACTCTTCCTGAGTTTCAGATTTCTGACAGGTTCTTCCTAGAAGCAGAGAGAGCAAGAACAGGTTAGGTTCAGGTAATCAGGGAGTCTAGATTCAGGCAGGCTGATTGGCTCAGGCTTGCTAACCATAACTGGCAAAACACTCTGGCACTGGAGTGTTGTCCACAGCCCACTTAAGTACTGGTCCCCTGATGAGCAGATGAGAAGCAGCTGGTGAAGTCAGCTCCAGCTTCAGGAGATCCAGTACGCCCTCTGGTGGAGGAAGGTAGACAGCACCCCAGATCCCAACAGCAGCATAAACCATCAAGAAGGGATCCTCGGCGCCCTCTGGTGGGCAAGCCTCTGGATCCCAACAGAGGGCCCTGCCTCCCACGGCAAAAAACTTACCGTAGGCGTTTAATAACACCTAAGATTTGTCAAGCACTCCCCTTACTGTGCGTGCAGACCAAACGCGATATACACAGTGATTTCCGCAAGAACCCAGGGGAGTTCACCACTCTGCATTTCAGATGCACAGGGTTTACCACCTGGGCTATATCATCATATAGCACCTTCAGCTGCGTGAAGCTGACACCCCATTGATTTGAAAAAAACTCACTACTAAATTGTTCTCTATGCACATCTTTTGAATTGGCTTGGGGAGACCAACAATTTTTGGAAAAACCCCGGAAGCTATGAAAAAAAAAAAAAAAAAAAAGTCCACTTTGGTTCATCCAGACACAGCTCTGGATGACTGTCGGAATTTGTCGGTACATCCTTGGAAATCTATCTTAACATAGTTTATCTCTGTTTTACATTTCAAGTGAGAAAAGTTTTGCCTACAACCAGTCTCTGATTGGTTGCTGTGTTGCGATTTCAAAGAAAATTTGGGGTCATTTTAACTTTAGCAATCACCAATCCATTCTCTCCAGGCAGTGTTGCTGTTTGACAACACCTGAGCTCTATGTATTAGCACAAGATGCAGCGAACATCCTGACCGCATGAGATTCACCTCTTGCCTTTTCACCCGGCTGATGTATAGGAATTCTATGTGAATCCACCTCACTCAATGGTGACAACATGTCCGATCTGAACGCACGATAACAAATAAGCGGGAAAAAAAAAAATATAAACTTGCAAAAAGGTAAGCAAACCAAACTAATATGAGTAAACCTGAATGGCAAAATAACTAAATGGCAAAATCAAATCTAAAACCAGGCTTTTGGCAATGCGAAAAAAAAAAAAACTGAATTCTTACATATAAAAGAGATTTCACATTAAATGAAAGCCTCAATGATCCCAAACCATGATAGAAAGGAGATGTTTATGTATTTTATTTTTCTCAAATTCAATATTCATGTAGTGGCTGAAAATGATATTTTTATATATATATATATATTTTTTTTTTTTGCTTACACTTTTAAAAGTGATAAAATTTATGTGTTGCTCCCACATACATTTAACAAAAAACAACAATTGCAGCTTTGAAGCTGTCTTCACAATCAGCACATGAAATCACCATGATCTGCTTTTAAAATAAAATGAAAGGAAATCTTCAATGAAATACTGTCACGGTGGAGGTTTGACAGGACCCAAATGCAGACTGAAGCTGAAGAGGTTTCCTTGAAGATTTAATTAACCAAAAGTCCAACAGAAGCAAAAATCCACAAAAAAACAGAACCAGGAATATTCATAACAAAGGGCAAAGAAATGAAAACAAACCAGCAAAGAGTAACTGAACAGGAGGAGAATAAATGGGAGAGAGAAACAAAGACCAGGCTAATTAGTAGATTGGGAGCAGGAGTGAACATTGGCAAGAAGGGAGCTAGGGAAAAGGAGACTGACACAAGATCAAACAAGACATATCTGAGAACTAAAATAGAATCAAAAATAACTAGAATTCAAACATTGAAATAAGACCAATGAAAACTCAGAGACAAGACTTGAACGGAAGCAAAACCATGAGAAATGCTGTGTGTTTTATTGACACTATTTGTATAATTGAATAAAATATTATAATATAAACATGCCCAAAATAGGCATTTAAATTATGTCTGCTATATAGTATTTTGAAGAGCAGGATTTTTTGCTGTTGGTAATTTACTCTTGGAGGAAAAAAGAGTAAATCTAGGCTAATTTAAAAGAAGATAACAATTATAAAAACATTTAACTGTGAACTGTAATAAAAGTGCCCCATTAAAGCTGTATGTGATGTAAATGTTTATCTGCTGATCCAAAAATAAGGTCCTGTCTTGTAAGGAAAAGAAAATTGTCTGAAAAATAAAAATCTTTCTTGCTAAAACTGGAAGGTACCAAAAAAATCTTTTACAAAATCATGAAAAAAAAGACAAGACATGCTTAGAACCACTAAATGCTCAATAATCTGCGGAGAAACCACCAATGGGAATGGCAGACATGATTTAGGAGGAAACCTGCAATTACTCAACTCATTTACAGATTAAGGTTAAGGAATAAAGCGGTTACTTGGTTTGTAACCATCAGACTGGATTATACACTCACTAGCCACTTTATTAGGTTTACTTGTCCAAACCCTTGTTAACCCTAACCCTTGTATATTTCTAATTAACCAATCACATAGCAACTCAATATACACTGCTAAAAAAAAAACAAAAAAAACATCCTAGATCTGAATGAATTAAATGTTTTCATTAAATACTTTGTTTTGTACAAAGTTGAATGTCCTGACAAACTAACAAAATCACACAGAAATAATCAATGGAAATCAAATGCATTAACCAATGGAGGCCTGGACTTGGAGTCACACAAAAAACTTAAGTGGAAAATGACACTATAGGCTGATCGAACTTTGAATTAAAGAAGTCCTTAAAACAGCTCAAAATGAGGATCAGTATTGTTTATTGTTTCTGTGTAACTGTATGACTTCCCCACAATGCCTGGACATGCTCCTGATAAGTTGGTGGATCGTCTCCTGAGGGATCTCTTCCCAGACCTGGACTAATGTATCGACCAAATCCTTGACAGTCTCCGGTGCAGCATGACATGGTGGATGGATCGAGATATGATGTCCCAGATGTGCTCAGTTGGATACAGGTCTGGGGAATGGGCGGACCAGTCCATAGCTTCACTGTCTTGCAGGAACCACTGACACACTCCAGCCACATGAGGTCTAGCATTGTCATGGATTAGAAGCAACCCAGGGCCAACTGCACGAGCATATGGTCTTACAAGGGGTCTGAGGATCTCATTTTGGTTCCTAATGGCAGTCGTGCTATCTCTGGTGAGCACATGGAGGTCTGTGTGGCCTTCTAAAAAAACTCCACTTGTTTTAATTTTAAATTCAATGCCCATCCAGGTAGGATATCATATTAATGTTGGGATTTTATATTTCTGATATTTTAAGATATTTATTGCCCTCCCTGGTAGGGGTGGTGAATGTATTATTTAATCAGATATTGTTTCGGCTGTTATATACTGTTTATGAACACACGCCCTACTAGCTGTGTGTTAGAACGATAAATGAAAGAGTGATTCGAGCTCTAATCATGGTCAAACAGTTAATTCTGCACATACATGGAATAAATTCACCACAACTTCTGTTGAGTTTAATAACAAAAATCATTCAGCTCCAAGTCAAACATATTGTAGTTTAGCACTCTTTACTAAGACTAGTGAAACTCAACTAAACTAAACTACTATGTACAAAGAGGAAGGGGAACATGGTTGAAAACCATATTACAGTTTAAGATGGATTTTGTGTTTGAAAACCAAATTATATCTGGAAGAATTTTGGATCTGATCAAATTAGCTTTTCACTAATTTAGAGAAATTGGAAAGTTTTCAGATCAATTTATGATGCAAATCCATGAGGTGAATAAAACATTATTTGGCCAAATAATGTTTTATTAAATGATTTGCTTAATCAAGAACCAATAACCTTTAGTCAAATGATTATTTACCCTCTTTGAAATAGCTAGCAGCAAATAGACATCAGGATTCCACTAAATGACTATTTGTCATACTTGGTAATGGAAATGTAATGAGCATCTGAGGAACACCTGAACACTAATATTATATCAGTGTTTAAACCATTAGTGAACTAAAGCTTCAGCAACAGCTCAACACATATTCCTGCATAGCATAGCATGCAGTCCATTCTGTTAGCATTGTCTTTACTCATCAGTAAACACATGTTGTTTGTTCTGTCCCTAATCATGCCAGACCTGCAAACTTTTTTGTCCATGTCCATTTAGAAGGTTGAGTTTCATCCAGCTGCAGCTCAGCAGTCAGAGCAGAAACAACCAGGGTTTCTTTTCCTCAGTCTCACACCCAGGGCATGGTTCTCATCCAGTCTGGCACTTTAAGTTCTGAAGCTCCAGAGAAATGTGTTGCAAAAGGTCTGTTTTGCATCAGTTTGGTTCTGAAAGGTTCTGACTGATTCTATTCAATTCAATTTAGTTTATTTCTATAGCACCAATTCACAACACATGTCATCTCAAGGCACTTCACAGTTCAACCAGATCATGCAGTCAAATTGATTCAAAGTTTTCTATCTAAGGAAAACCAGTTGATTGCATCGACTCATTGGCTCAAATACAATCCCTCACACTAAGCATGCTTGTAGCGACAGTGGAGAGGAAAAACTCCCCTTTAACAGGAAGCAACCTCCAGCAGAACCAGGCTCAGTGTGAGCGGCCATCTGCTGAGGCCCACTGGGGTTCAAGGAGACAGAAGCAGAGATGCAAAAAGCAGCTGTAAAAGGCGGCCCCGTCCAGGAAACACACAGCCAGGCAGACGAGCTCCGAGCCAGCTCCCATGTCAGAGGATGAAGAGAGCACATCCAGTTAGTCACAGTCAGAGAAACAGGACTACACTGGAAAACAGGCCGATCTCCAGCATCTATAAACAAAGGTGTTGATGGCAGCAGCACAGCTGATATTTCTCTCCAGGATGGAGTCACAGCCAAACAGGAACAGACCAGATGAAGCTACTATGAGAAAAAGCAGAGAGAGCAGAACGTTAGAGATTGAACTAACAGATTCTGCAGAGTGGGACAATAGAGATAGAATGAAGCAGAATGATGAAATGGGGGTCCCTATGTCCTCCAGCAGTCTAAGCCTATAGCAGCAGAACTATAGAGATAGATCAGGATAACCTGAGCCACTCTAACTAGAAGCTTTATCAAAAAGGAAAGTTTTAAGCCTAGCCTTAAAAGTAGACAGGGTGTCTGCCTCACGGACTAAAACTGGTAGTTGGTTCCACAGGAGAGGAGCCTGATAACTAAAAGATCTGCCTCCCATTCTACTTTTAGAAATTCTAGGAACCACTAGTAAACCTGCAGATTGAGAGCGAAGTGCTCTGTTAGGAACATAAGGAACAATCAGATCTCTGATATCAGATGGAGCTTGGCCATTTAAGGCTTTATATGTGAGAAGGAGGATTTTAAATTCTATTCTGGATTTAACAGGAAGCCAATGAAGAGAAGCCAGGATAGGAGAGATGTGATCTCTTTTTTCTTTGATGTTCTTTTCGGGGAGGAGAACTCTGTAAAAGTAATCCTGAAGGTTATTAGAAAGTGGTCAGAGAGGACAGGGTTGTGAGGAAATACTGTTATTTCTTCACATTCTATGCCGTATGTCAGCACAAGATCCAAAGTATGAAGATGAGAATGTGTGGGACTATTCACATTTTGAACAAAGCCAATAGTGTCTAAGATAGCATTAAAGGCTGCTCTTAAGCTATCGCCTTCGATGTCAGCATGGATGTTAAAATGTCCTACTATGATGACCCTGTCAGTTTTTAATAACAAATCAGAAAGGAACTCTGAAAACTCATCTACAATTTCAGAGTAAGGACCTGGTGGACGATACAAAGTTACAAAAAGAAGAGGTTTTCTTGCCTTGAAATTTGGATGTGGGAAATTAAGGGTTAAATGTTCAAAAGAGTTGTAGGTATTAACTGTTTTGGGAGTAATCAGTAAGTCAGACTGGAAGATTGTTGCTACTCCTCCTCCTCGCCCAGAACTTCTGGGGATGTGAAAATTTAAATAGCTTGAAGGAGTTGCCTCATTTATGCTCACATAATCCTCTTGCTGCAGCCAGGTTTCTGTAAGGAAACCTAAGTCAATGTGATTATCACAAATCAAGTCATTAACTAGCAGACTTTAAGAGGAAAGAGATCTTATGTTAAACAGACCGCATTTAATCGTTTTAACTTTTTCCCCAATTGGAGTTATTTTTATTTTTATTAGATTATCATGATTTACTCCTTTGGGAATCTTTTCTAATTTATTAGATTTTGGTCGTGGGCAAGACACTGTCTGGATGGAGTAAAGAGTGGGTAACAGTAGAGAAGCTGCAGAGAGGTCTGTTAAACTACCACTCTGCTTCCTGGTCTGCACCCTGGGGGGTCAGGGTTTTGGAGGACTCATAAATGTGGCCAGATTCCTAGAAAGAAGAGCTGCTCCATCCAAAGTGGGATGGATGCCGTCTCTCCGAATCAGACCAGGCTTTCCCCAAAAGGATTGCCAATTATTAATATAGCCCATCTATCTTATCTTGAGGATTCTGGAGATCTGGGTCTTTCCGCTTCGGTAGGATCTCCATCTTGCCGGAGATGGACCCCAACTTCATGGGCAAGGGAGAGAAGGCAATGAGAGAAAGAATCTGGTTTTCTCTGTGGTTTTGTCTGTTCTCACACAGAGGGGGGTGGTTAGTCGCAACTCTGTGGCTTACCAAGTGACTTGCCTGTGGAGGCCTTGGCTGTAAAAGGGGGGGGCGCAGAGGTCCCCCAGCTGTTATTCACCTAAGCTGCATCACAACATGAAAGCTTGGATACATCCTGCCTTGTGTCAACAATTTAGGCTGGTGGTGGTGGTGTAATGGTGTTAGCCTTATCGTCTTGGCAGACTTTGGGCCCTTTAGTATAATTGAGACAGTGTCAATGCCACAACCTACCCGGCTATTGTTGATAATCATATCCATCCCTTTGACCATATTGTATCCTAGCTACTTCCAACAGGATTACACGCAATGTCATAAAGAGTGAATCATCTCAACTTCATGACAAGAAGGTTATGTACTCAAATGGTCTACACAGTCAATAGATTCCAATGCATTAGAGCACCGCCCGGATTGGGTGGAATGGGAGATTCACATCATGGATGTGCAATGGACAAATCTACAGCTATCATGTCAATATGGACAAAACTCTGTCAATAACATTTCCAGTACTTTTTTGAATCTATGTGATGGAGGATTAAGGCAGTTCTGAAGTTAAAAGGTGGTCCAACCTAGTACTAGCAATGTGTATTTAATAAAGATGTTGGTAAGTATAGTCTGCTGCATTTAGCTCATAATTTTAACCAATCCAAACATAGATGAATTAGACCAACTGGATGCACTCTTTATTCCATCCACTTGTGCAATAATTCGCTCTCTGGTAAAAAAAAATATCAGTCCCACTGCATGATGCTACCACACTGTGTTTAATAGATGGTATTGTGAAAAATTCTCACAATCGTTAGGTCTGACTATATATGTTTAAAAGTGTTTCCCTTGTTTGTGTGTAAAGCTGCATATATAAGTAGAGTTTGAAACTATTTTGTCAGTATTTCCTTAAATGCATGCTTTTTGAATGGGCGAAAGCAAGAGTAGAGATTCTAGCTGTGAAAGGAAAACACGTAAACTCGGTGTTCAAAGGCTCCTTCTGGGGTTAAAGCCTAGATCTTCCGATATTTTTATGTTAATATTTGGTTTTCCATGTAGACTAAGCAATGTTACTAATTTTACACATGATCATTGAAAAAAATGATTAGATGGTGTGGTATTTTCAAAGATTAGTAATTTTGCGGTTTTAGGCCACAATGTTGGTTCTGGTCTGTTTTGACAAAGAGATCTGCCACAAAGGTTAATATTAGTTATTTTAATTTAGTTTTATATTTTAAACCAACTTTTATTTGGTCAAGATTATGATCAAATGAAGCCTGATATCAGATAAGAAGACAAATCCAAAGTTAGACCTCAAACAGATATAGTAATTAAATGTTGACTGCAATTTTTGAAGTGATTGTGAAAATAAGTCTTAGATTCCTACTGAAGATCAATTAAAAAATGCTTTACTTTAGGTTTCTTGGACAGGGAATTATGTCAAACTAAAATCAACCTTAAATAATTGATACTATTTCTAGCTTTTTAAAGTACTGTGTACTGCCATTCCAGAGGTTGAGAAAAACATTAGCCTGTCAGTGAACCATTTATTCAAAGATGTAAACAAAATGTTTAGGTCTTTTGAAATTACAATGTGTCAGTTCTTTTTCAAAGGTACACTCCCTCTTTCTTCAGATTCATGCTTTTAGTGTCAAGTTGGCCTGAGCTGGTAAAGTTAAAGCTAAAGGCAATAAAATGTCAGATGCATATATGGATCAATCAATGATCCTTCTCTGACCTCATGATGATTTCAGTGCAGCTAGCTGAGTTTTGTCCAGTAAATCATTATTGTTTTCCTTCAGTTTGTCTAAATCAATAAATCTAACTACAGTAATCACTGCATGAGAACTCTGAATCTGCTTCACTTTTAGATCTCTGACAGAGTTAAAATTAACCAGCTGTTGAGTGAGAGCTTCCCCCATTCTAATTGACAGTGTATTGATTTCCCATGTAGCCACAACTTGTGAGGCATCAGCAGTATAATTTAATAACTTTCTCCACCACATGTGCACAGGTTTTATAACAGGTCTGTGTGGGTTTAACACTTGGCTATATTACGTGCTTGTTACAGTGCTGTTGAGTGTTGTTTTTGGTTTAAAACTGTCAGTAAATGTATTAGAATTGAAAAAAGCAAAAAAAGACAATAAAAATCCAAAACTAAAGTCAGGGTTGAAGTTTGATGCTGGGATAGTTTGCAAATAACTTTAGATACTTTGATGTTTGCACAGAGCAGCTTTAACTCTTCAGACCCTCTAGAATAGGCTTTGTCTTACTAATATTCTTTTCTGATTAAATATAGCATAAATGTTAAGGTGTAGAGAACGATCTTTTATTTCCGGGTTGATCATGAAAGTAAGTGGTTCACCCAATTGTCAATCATTCTGGTGATATGTTTATGTACGGCCGTCCTACATGCTCGTCACGTTAGCTATCTTTTTCTGTGCACTTTCGGGCATATAGATGTGATGAGCTACAGTTTCAGACAGTCATTGAAGTTCACCTTTTAAAAATGGCCAAGGGTCATAAGAGAAAAAGCGTTTACGAACTGAGAAGAAAAGAAAGGCCTCAGAAGAGACTGATATAAGCTTTGCGCCGAGAACACCGCTCGCAAACATTATGGAATTTGCTGTCACAGCGGATCGCTGTCGCCATGAGCTGCAGCTACCCAACAGCGGCGACGAATAACAACGATGGCACAGGCACCGCACAGTGGACAGACGGGGAAGTGATCATCTGCCGAACGCTAAGTTGACTATGTTCAGTATAAAGTCCCTGCTCTGTATAGTGACTGAGAGATTTAGGGGTTAGGGTGGACGTTCAGACACAGTAAGCTTGTATGAGCTATGAGAACAGTAACTTTTAAACAGAGCGTGGACAAGAAGAGACGGGCTCATGCATACTCTCACCAGCTAATTTTTAAGACATGCGTGAAAATCCTCCACAATACCTTCAAGCATCACAGGGTAAACCTATTTGTAGTTTTATTATCCCTGCTGGAATTTTTTGGACCTCAACTTTAGAAGGTTTGCGTGTATAACACATAGAAACTTGGTTTTGCATAAAAAATGTATTTTGATGTAAGGTGCACAGCGGTTTGCATGTGCAAAATGTGTGTGTAGAGGGTGCAAACTTATTTTTGCCTGACGTTCTTCAGGAATGTACAGGATATCTTCTAATGGACGAAATATTTCTAATGGGGAAAATGGGTTATTCTATGTGCAATTGAATCAAAATGAAAAAATAAATAAAATACCATTAGTGAACTTCAGTATTGTAGCATATTTCAACAAAAGAAAAGAATATCAACAACCACTAGGGAACAACCACCACAGAGCCTGTAAAGCAGGGGTTGGCAACCTGCCGCTCTTTGATGAGAACAGAGGACCAGAGCAGAAGGATTGCCTGTATGTTTGCTTTGTAATGAGAAGTTGTCAAGAAATAAAAAGAGTAATCCGGAAAGGAATTTCAAGGGAAGGCCTGCTAAATATGCAGCCAAACACCAATTTAACACCTGGTTTAACAGTTCAGTCCATCCTCTCGGGTGAGACAAGATCCAGCTGATGTTTTGCCAAACCACCTGCGGCGTGGAGACGCACACAGTGTCCCCGATGCAGCAGCCCAAGTGAACATGCAGGTGCCTGAGCCAGGTCAGGCAAACAGCTTAGAACAGGGCGGTTCAGAGCTCCATGAGTCAAGCAGAGAGCTCAGGCTGACACGCTTAGAAGAAAACGCAGTAGTTGAGAGGCAGAGACAAGACATGGTAGCAGGAGAAATGCGGAACTTTAAACTGGCTACCTCCATTGAGCTGAAACAGGAACAAGGTCTTCTCAGTGGAGAAGAGCCAGGAAACGATCAGAAAACACTAAACACCCTCCCTAACCACTGGCCTGCGAGAACGAAAATTTGAATGCACAAACTCAAACTAACATCATACAACAATTGACTGGGTCCCGATAGGTGGTCTGAACCGTACATAAGCAGCCGGCGCAGGTGAATAAGATGAATGATAATTAGTGAACAGGGATTGTTCGGCAGGTAAGTGAAGTGAGCAATTAGGCCAGCTTTTAGGGCAGCAAACATGACATATATAAGACTAACATTTTTGCGACTCCAGACGGATTGGTTTTCTTTGGTCCAATGTGGCTCTTTGAACAGTTTAGGTTGGCGACTCCTGCTGTAAAGGGATATGGATATGGCAAGAGAGATTTTTTTTTTCCCCTTTTAATGTTCCTAAAGGACTTTCTCTGACTAATGCACAATTATGTTGTGCACTTCAGAGCATGATTTAAACATGGTATACATATGCCAGTTGGTAAATATTTTGTCCATATCTCATTGTTTAACTTGGATCTGGCCACTATAATTTAAGAAGCCTGATGAGTAATTGACAGTTGCAATACATTTGACTAACAGCTACATGTTTTACCACAGAGTGGTTTGGGTCTTAATGTTGTTTGAGTCTTTGTTAAGGTTTATGTAGACATCATCACCCCACCATGCCATAACCAGACTTGGCCATGATCTTAGTTAGATTATGACTCCTTTGAGAAAACTGTAGTATCAGGAGGATATATATTATCTAAAACAAATAATTAAGAATTTAGTTATTTGAGCAATGGATAAGAGGCTTGCTCCCATGTAAAGAAAACAAAACAGCTGTTAATTTACAACCAGGCAGATACTGTTGTGTTAAAAATAAAGCTGAGTTTGGATATAAAACGATTTACCAAGCTTTAAACATGCCAGAAAAAGAGAACTTTCATCTAAACTAGACAGTTTATTCTTGTTGTAGGCGCCATATGCCTGTTTTATGTATAGTTTGAAGTTATTTGTATTATGAGAATTTGATATTTCATTAACATTAATGAGTGGCAATAATAATTTGATTTAAAAATATATACAAGTTAAAAAATGTTAATTTAAAATATTTACAGGACGCTGCTTAGTGTGCCTTTTGATGACATCATATTTCTGCGCCAGGTGCCCAGTAAGGTAACCGTTGTAAACAGACACGGGAGGAGGAAGGTTGGTGGCTCACGGTTTTCTGACCGTGTTTTGCTTGGGCCATGCTCATATTGTTTCTCTGTGGAACCTCAGATTTAGTTTTGTGAAAGTTTAATAAGGGAATTTTTGTATACGTTCATTTTTTTTTGTTATCGCCTTTGTTTGAAAATAAAAAAGGCAAAACGTGACATCAGTGGAGGCTATTGTTTTTTTTTTTTTTTGGATCCTGGAACATGCGTGAGCCACAAAACTCCAACCTAACACGGATTTAATTGAAACTCTTTACCCTACACTTGTTCTTAGAAATGAAGGCTATTCCATGCGAGAAATTGCTAAGAAATTGAACATTTTCTACAACAGTGTGTACTACTCCCCTTCAGTGGACAGCACAAACAGGCTACTGCGGGTACTATTTAATGAAAATGCCACTTGGGGACCTGTGAGGCGTCTGTTTCTCAAATTAGAGACTCTAATGTACTTATCTTCTTGCTCAGTTGTGCAACACGGCTTTCCACTTGTTATTCTACTTTGGTTAGAGCCTGTTTGTGACTATTTATTTGAGACTAGACAAGATCATCAAGAGGTCCAGCTCAGTCCTGGGCTGTCCTCTGGACTCTGTACAGCAGGTGGGGGACAGGAGGGCCCTGTCCAAACTCATGTCTATGCTGGACCATGAGGACCACCCCCTGAAGGACACTCTCTCTGCTCTGGAGAGCAGCTTCAGTGAAAGACTGATACACCGTCGCTGTATAAAGGAGAGATTCCGCAGATCCTTTCTTCCTGCTGCTGTCAGACTGTACAACCAACAATGCTAGCTCCGTATCAACCGTATGTCCACCGTCACTTTACCTGTTATTATTGCATATCTATTGTATACTTCACTCATATCTATTTAACTCTGCAATAATTTATACAATCAATCATTTGCACACAACTTTACTGTTGTCACTTTATACCAGTGTTGCCTTGTCTGTATATAATTAATGTATATTTTTTATATATTTTTAAATATTTTTTATACTTTGTATTCTTCTTTTTTCCTACTGTACTGTTCACTGTGATGCAACGCTGCAATTTCCCCACTGTGGGACAAATAAAGGATTATCTTATCTTATCTTATCTTACATTGTACCATTAGAACACTGGAGTGATAGTTGCTGGAAATGGGCCTCTATACACCTATGTAGATATTGCACCAAAAACCAGACCTTTGCAGCTAGAATAGTCATTTACCACATTAGCAATGTATAGAGTGTATTTGTTTAAAGTTAAGACTAGTTTAAAGTTATCTTCATTGAAAAGTACAGTGCTTTTGCTTCAAAAATAAGGACATTTCAACGTGAACCCAAACTTTTGAACGGTAGTATATATATATATATATATATATATATATATATATATATATATATATATATATATATAAGAAGTAAAAACTGATGAAGCTCATGAACTAAAATTTTGGTGAGCAAAATTTATTTTGAGACGATCACTGTCATATATGGTGTTTTCTGTAGAGTTCAGAAAATGTTCAGTAAAACTTCTCCATCTCTTGACAGGTATGTTGGTTCAGTGTTCATTAGCAAATTACTTCAATTTGTCAGGAATTTTTGGTTCATTGTCTTTGTATTATTTGCCATGATCTCTTGATTAGAATTTTTTGGTCCATTTTAAGTTTCAGTTTGGGTTTTTAGTTACAATTGTGTTTATCTCATTCAGTGTTTTCTAAGGCATTAGATTCATTTCCGTTTATTGTCATCTAAGTTATTTTCTAGTTATATTTAAGCACTGTTGTATTTCTTGGTTACTCTCTTTTACCCTGTTGTGTCAGTCTCCTTTCTCTAGCTCCCTTCTAGATCCTTCTGTCCACACCTGCTCCCAATCAGTTGATTACTCCATTCAGTGGTCTGTTCCTTAACCTATGTGGTCTCCTTTGTTCTGGTTCCTGTTTTTCTTCATTAGTTATTTCTGAATTTATGCTTCTGCTGCATCAACTTGTAATTTAATCTGCAACAAACCACCTCAGCTTTCATCTCTATCATTTGAGTCCTATACACACCTCCACACAAACTAACATTATTTTGAACAAAAATATTTTATTTTACTAAATGACTATTTAGGTTTTTTAATATTTGTCGTTCCTTTTTCAGTTTGTTATTTGAATTACTAGTGTGACTTTATCATACTATTTAATGAGAGTGTATTTAAACTTTCAAGAACAACCTTAGATGATGTCTTATTGTCATGATGGGTACTAGTTTCTAGCCCAAATGCAGAACACCAGGAGACAGAAGAAAAAGTTAACAGTTTATTTTGGAAACCACAGGTCAGGGATTAGATGCAGGAATCAGATCAGGGGCTGGTCACACAAGGTTCACTGTTCAGTGGTTCAGGCTGAGCGTCAGAGGGAGGGTACCGGTTGGGTCCAGAGACTGAGGGTTCAGCAGAGGGCTTAGCAGCGGCAGGAACTGACTTCAGACTTGAGGTTCTCCAAGCTCTCTCCCAGAGAGCTGGCGGGCAGGTTCAGACAGTTAGATCTTCAGGTGTGCTTTGAGAGCAGGCAGGCCGGGAACTGCTGAGAGGCTTCTCCAAAGTTCTAGGTTTCAGTCAGGATCTTCCTAGAAGGACAGAGAAGACAAAAAACTGATCAGGATCAGGTTCAAGGTTTCAGGAGGGTGAGAGAGTCAGGCAGACTGGTTGGCTCAGGTTTGCTAACCGTAACTGATTCAACACTCTGGCACTGAAGGGAAGTTCAGCCGCTGCTTATAAGCTGGTCTCCTGATGAGTTGATCAGCCGCAGGTGTGAAGGTGGCTTCAGCTCAGGAGACCCGGGACGCCCTCTGCTGGAGAAAGGTGGCAGATCTCCAGATCCCAACACTTATATTGTGATGTGAATATGACACAAATGCCTAATTCCATTAGCCATTCCCAAAATGGAAAAAAAGGATAATATGCCATTTTGTTATTATGCATGTAAGTATTGTTATAGTAGGAAATGTTGCAGTCAATGCCACCACACACAGTGTCATGATCAGTTTTACGAATCTGACCCACATGCAGAGAAACCATTCAGAGAGCATGGGAAAAGGTTAACAGGTTTATTAAGGTAGCGTACAGGTGTTGGATCTGGTACTGAGTGAGCTGGTTAACTGGAAGTGAGATGGGAAGTTCAGAGGTCAGTTCAGGGACCGTAGGAATCTTGGATCTTGTTATATTATGCTGGAATGGGACTCACGTTTGAAGGGGCCTTGTCAGACCTTGAATCCAGTCTGTGTGGGGGAATCCAAAGAATAGTGCACACGTTGGAGGGCGGACAGGTAGACCCGGAGGAGTAATGGAGCGGACTGTCACTCGGATTTCCAATGGGAACTTAAACGGATCATGTGGACAATTGCCCCTGCTCAGTATGAACTCGGTATTTCCTTCCAGGGGGAGGAGGTCCAGGCTTCCAGTAAAACAGGAAGTCTTCCTGCTGAGGAAACATAGACAAAAGAACATAAGTCTCAGAGAAACAATGCTAGGTTAGACTCAGCTAATCTCAGGTGGGCTAGAGTACCCAAAACTGGCAAACACTCTGGCGTTGAGGTAGTGAAAGCCCACTGCTCAAATACTCCTCCAGATAATGGTCCAATGAGCCGCAGGTGTGCAGGGAGGGCCAACGAAGACAGGGCACCTCCGGGTGTGGGAGAAAAGGAAACACACAAAATAGACCACACAAACAGGATTCCTAACACACAGAGTGAAAAAAAAAATACAGTACAACCAAGACTGTTTTTTTGGGGCCACCAAGTTAGCAAAAAACAATTAGCTGTCATCTGTAAGTAAACTAGTAGTGGGCATAGATACATTTTTTAATCATAATGAATCTCACAGTCATCTTGGAATTAATCTAGATTAGAATCGCTCATTTGAATTCTGCCAGAGACATTCATGATATGTGTGTGCTACCTCCAGAATTTAAAAGGAAAGGTTTACTTTTTTTATGACACACGTCGCCTCGATAT
The DNA here is from genome assembly GCA_030533445.1 of Cyprinodon diabolis. Taxonomy (NCBI): domain Eukaryota; kingdom Metazoa; phylum Chordata; class Actinopteri; order Cyprinodontiformes; family Cyprinodontidae; genus Cyprinodon; species Cyprinodon diabolis. Next base: position 40,678,742 of record CM060080.1, read on the forward strand.
ACTTCTCATCTTTCATGGCTTTCTCTTGGGTATGCTGGTCTCTTGATGAGCTTCCAGAGGTCTTCACCTAAAATGGTTTTCACTTCACAGGTTTCCCCTGTCAGGTTTAATAAGTGGGATTTCTTGCCTTTGTAACATAACCACTATGTTATTTTTCCCTTTTTGTACATTAAAGTGTACCGATGACTAACTGTCTTGTGGAACAGTTAGTTCATTGGTAAAAAACCCCCTTGAGTATTGGTGAGTTCCGCTTTTAATCTAGCTGAATTTTACACCTTAAATAGGGTTGGGACCATCAGCTGTGTTGTGCAGAAGTTAGGTGGATAAACAGATGATAGTCCTACTGAACAGACTGTTAGAATTTGTATTACGGCAAGAAAAAAGCAGCTAAGTAAAGAAAAACAATTGGCCATCATTACTCTAAGAAATGACGGTCAGTCGGTCCGAAATCAGGTGAAATTCATCATTGGTATAGACCAAGCTCCCAACCCAACTGTGAGAACAGATTAACAGCGATATTTTTTTATCGCCCGACTAGAGTCTGGCATTAAGGCAGGGCGCTAACCCCAGTAACGGCCCTTCACTACTATAAACCAGCTTTTTTGAGACACTGTCAATACTAAACACATTGACAAGACACTGTACAGAGATTCTTTTTATCCTTTTTAACAATGAAGAGAAGAGGCTTTGAGCAACCGCTTTAATTTTACAGAAAATGTCTTAAGTGCTCATTAGTTTTTTCAAGCCAAATGCTTTTTTAGGCTATACAGCATATAGTGGAAAAGTCAGAACCCCTCTTTTCCTGTCTTTCCAGCCGCTTTGACTACAGCATACTTTCTTCGATTTGCTTCATTCTTTGATTTCCCTCAAAGTCTGCTTAGGCTCCCCATCGCTGTCTCACTGCACCTGCTGGGGAATGATTGAGCAATGTTCTTTCCACTGCATCAGCGCTTCACAGTCACCAGCCAAACCTTTTCTCTGAAATGCTGAGCTCAGTCATCACCTGCATACCAATTAGACTACAAGCCCCTCGTGGTTCATATTCAGGGTTACCAAAAAAAACCTTAAAAAATCCCAGAACATCAGCACCCTGGATCTATGATCTAACATCATGTCTTCCCTAGAGAAAGCTCTTAAAAGCCATCAGAGGCCTCTTAGATTTTTTTTTTCCAGTAGCACTGATTTTCATCAGAACTAACTCAGATGTGAATCAAAGTGAGTGCAAAAACTTTTTTAGATGTTAAAAAGGGTGCTTTCTGTCCTGCACCAGGTGACCATTAGACTACTTCTTGAAAGTGAAAGCTTGCTGATTGGAGATGCTGCTGTGAAATGGATGGACTAATGGTAATGCAGCTGAGTTTGTGAAAGCCTTTTATACTGTATGCTGAGCTTAAATACATATTTCTTGATGTTCCTTAATCTGAGGCATATTTTTCAAAAGATTAATTAAGAAGTTCCAGGATAATAAACAGGTGGGGTTATTTTTTCTTAAGTGGACAACCCCTACTCTAAAAATGAATGTAGAGGCCAATATTGTAACTTTAAGATCTCAATGTCTTGGATTACTTCCGATATTAGACAGTTTTCTGGTTGCCATATAAAAATGCTTTGAATTTTAAATCAAATGTCAGAGGAAACCTTTTGCTGTTTCGGGAGACACATGGATAGTTTCAGAGAAAGTTTTTTCTTATATTGTGTAAAGTTAAACAATAGTTAATGGGGTGAAGTAACTTTCACATTACATATAAAAAAAGGATGATTTGAGAAAATATACAAATAGATAATTATGCATGAATACTGTGTCAGTAAACAATCTGCTAACATAGCGCATGTAACCAGAATGAGCATCTATTAGATTTGCTCCATTTATCACTATTCACAGGCAACAGAAGGGAGGTGTTTTTATCTGCTCATGCTTTAGTCAGTACAATAATGCATAAACATTGAATAAAATTTTGCCTAAAGCCTTAATTATTCTTTCTTCACTAGATTATCCTGACCCCCTCCCCCCCCAAAAAAAAGAAAAGAAAAAAACATAGCAGTGTGTGCCTTCCAGCTGAATTTCAGCCAAAGTTTCAGTCCAGAGTGTCCTGTCCTCTATTATCAATAAACACCCGGTGTCTTTGGAAGCCATGCAGTTTTACTGCCTTTATGTTATTTATAGAGAATTTTCCACCTCCAAGTGGTGATCCATTTTTCGTCAGTGACCATGAGTTTAGTTTCATCTATCAAAAGAACACCGTTCAGGAGCTGTTCTTTTGATCATGCTTTTACAAAAGTCCTTTTGGCTTACACCTTGAAATAAATCCCCCTGTTTTGGCTCTGAGAATGCTACCTGGATAATATGTTTACCTCCCACAGAGTGCTTTGCACTTCACTGAGAGTAATGAACGGTTTGGCTTCATCACATGAACCATTTTGACACTCTCCAAGCCCTCTAAATTGATGATTCGTCTTTTTTTGTTTTTGCTTTTTTTTTTGTTTTTGTTTTTTTTCTTCAGAAAAATGAAAAAAAAAACTATGGCATTTAATTGTCCTTCACTTTTCCCTTTATTTTCCTGTGCTGACCGCACTTTAAAGACAGTATGACTCAGTCCGAGGATTGATCTGACTTTATAAACAATCAAAGCTAATTAAGAATGTCTTCCTGATCAGGAGTTTTGTTTTGAATATTTTGTAGCTTAAGAGAAATATTCACAAACTGAATATGGTGCTCTTTAGTTGTGTGTTTCGTCCTAAAAATTAAAATGTTGTAAGGATTTAAAGCAAAAAATATCACTCATTAAGAATTGAAATTGTCTATTGCTTATTCACAACATGTCATCACAAGATATTTTTAAAGTCAGTTAAATCAACTGAAACCTACTAAGTGTCCTTTATAAGAAAATACAGAAGATTTCATTTATGTATTCTCAAAATGTTCTGTGTGCTTGTTTCAACAATGTAAAGCAGACAGGAAGACACATCCAGCAGAACAACATTCAGTGTAAATGATTTTTGTGGCAACCAACACACAGATTCTTAATTAAATCTTGAAAGCTCTTCAAATATCTTTTTTTTTTTAAGTACAAAGCAGAAGAAGGCCATATAAATTAATAAGGCATTTTTAAGCATTGTAGAAAAAAATAGTTGTTAGTGTCATGTCCAAAGTGCACTGGTGTCATGATTGGTTTAAGGAATCTGACCCAAAAGCAGAGAAGCACTCAGAGACCAAGGGAAAAAGTTTAACAGGTTTATTTAATGTAAATGTGTAACAGAAGTTGGATCTGGAACTCAGTGGACTGGTGAACCAGAACTGGAAAGTCTGTAGGGGAGATCACAGTGATCAGTTCAGGTACCATAGGAAATTTGACTATGGTACCTGGCTTGAATAATGCTGGAGAGGGACTCACGTTTGAGGGGGCTCTTGTTAATCCTTGAATCCGGTCAGTGGGGGATTATCCAGAGAAGAGGGAACTCATTGGAGAGCGGACAGGTAGACATGCATTGGACCCAGAGGAGTAATGGAGCGGACTGTCACTTGGATTTCCGATGGGGACTTGAACGGATCATGTGGAGGTTTTCCCCTGTTCAGTTTAAACTCAGTAAATCCTTCCAGGGGGAGAAGGTCCAGGTATCCAGTTACACAGGAAAGCTTCCTGCCGAACAGCAAAGATAAAAAACAACATAAGTCTCAGAGAAACAAAGCTCAGGTTAGACTCTCCCAATCTCAGCTTGGCAAGTTTGCAGTCTCTTTATTTCAGCCTAATTACAATAAATAGTAAAGGGCAAAATGTTTGATCATATATTCTGCTTTTAGATGTTTTTGTTAAAGTTTAGGAGCATTCTTTAAATATTACTGACCCCATGCTGTTTATTTACGTCAGCATATCGCATGTTACACCAAATTTTTCTGGAACTTCAATACACAAAATTACATAACATTTTAATCCGTTTCGCCTATTGGGGCAGCTTTGAGTTTTTATCTTATTCTCAGCCACTTAAAAAGCATGAACTTTTTTTATCAAACCAAATTAACCTTTGGAATAAAACCTTAAGGAATTCTAGATTTTCTATTTGAATTTTATTTTAAGAGAAACGCTTTATGTTGCTGTGTGTGCAGCCAGACTCTGGCTCTCCTACACCAACCCTATTGGTATTGACCTTCTTTTATGTTTTTCTTCTTTTTTTCTACGCCAGTGTAACATATTTTAGTCCTTGTTAAAATCTTAATCCAATTTACCCATTTTAATCCAGTCACCCTTCTTTGTTAGCTTGTTGAGTTTTCTTCAGTTATTTACGCTGCTACTGTCCCTTCTTGTAGAGGAGTACCCAGGCTATAAATACCTTAGTGTTCCAGTTGAACACCAAGGTATTTATGCTCCTCCACCACCTCCACTCAACTTGTTCCTGTTTCTTCTGAAATCTACTATTATCTCCCTCCTTTTGTTGACCTTCAGTATCAGATGATTGTTTCCACACCATTTCACAAAGTGGTTCACCAGCTCCCTGTACCATTTTTGAATGCATCTATATGTAAATATTTTTATATAAATAAATACACCAAAAATATATAAAAGATTGACTATGTTGTGGTTAAAAAAGCCATCTAAATCTCATACTATAAGCAGATATTTTAGTCTCCTCAATATTGTTGGTGCTCGAAAAAAGGTCAACCTTTTTTTATTAATCGGCTCATGATTATCAAACACTTTGATGCAAAATAAATTAACTGTTTAATTTGCTCCCCATAAAAATGTTAGTGACCTTTTAAAATGGAATCAAATTGTGAAGCTGCAACAAAAATAATATAATTGTCATGGTTTTCACTTTTTGGCTGCGTTTATTTTTGAGTTTTCATTGATTTATTTGCAATTGTTGTTTTCTGGTTTTATTTAAGTTCTTATATACAGGTCCTTCTCAAAATATTAGTATTGTCGTCCTATAATTCTCTTCTTGACGACTTAAAATTGAAGCTAAGTTTTATAAAAATTCAAAGTTCTTAAAAAGCAGAAAAAGTCTCAAACAAGGATCAAAAAATTTAGACAGAGGCCGCTGAGTCCAGGTCCAGTGAGTTTATTGCTAAACACTACATATTTACACAGCGCTGGTGAGCCGAAGCTGACAAATGGTGAAACCAGCTCCCTTTTATACATTTCTTATCGGTGGAAAAACCCCCTTCAGAACATATTTCAGTCATTGGTAAAGGACACATTGATATTTATCTGCAAAACACGGTAACATTCATAGACACATCTCATACTTGTGAGAGCACTCTCTCAGGCCATGCAGAAACTTATGACGGTTTAGTCAAAAACATGTCAGCCCTTGCTTCAGGTCATGTCAGACGACCATACTGCTCCCCCCTCGTCTCATCACCCTTTGTGGGATCATTACTGCTCCATGTGCTCTGAAAATAACAACTCCTTTGTATGGCCAGATTTTTGCTGAGCTGGACTACCTTGGGATGTCAAATATTTCATTTTTATTGCGGGTGCTTTTCTTATCACTAAGGGGCTTTAACCCTGCGTTGTCCTGCAAACCTCCTCTTGGGGCCAGGCGCAATGGATACACACACTCACTACTCTGCACTTCTCCTCTTAGCCTTGAACTGCTCTGTTTTTCTCATTTGTGAAAAACAACTTTAAACTTATAAAACATTAACTTTATTTTGTCTTATGTTTAGTGCAGATTAATACACAACATTCCCCCCTTTGATCCTAAAAGGATCAATTTACGTGATTATGCAGGTGATAACTAATCTAAAACACTTTAAATGTGAACTCACCCAAGTGACAAAAGTTTATATATACTGTATATTGTGCACACTAAACTAAACGTGAGATTAAATACACACCATATAGTAGAAGTGAGTAATATAAGATGTGGTGGTGTCTGAGTAAATATTAAACTAATAAAATGCAGAAAACAGAATATATAAAAACAAAGAGGGATCCCCCTCTTGGCTCCCTTAAGAGGACCCGTCCTCGTTGCTTACTTTTTTTTTTTTTAGCAAGATGTTCTAATTCTGTTTTCTCAGCAGAGGCAAATACCAATGCCCAAGCAGCATCTTGTGTTACGAGGTCACTGCAATTATCCCCTACATAGGTGGTCTTTCACACCCATAAATACACACACACAAACAAAAAGCTTCATCAGGCCCGGACTATGCCAGGCAAACACATCTTCTAGTGGTCAAAGGACCGTCATTACAACCAACATAGGAGTAACCATGTGGCACTCTCCTGCACAGTACTTGTACTGTCACATAACGTATAAAATTCTACCAATATTTTTAACATAGGTATGCATAATCATCAATAATCAGCATTGTCCCTATATCCAGTATGGTGTTGAAGTTGATATTAATAATAATAATGGCCTCCATAATTCTGTCCATAATTCTGCCCTCCGTCCGGGCCCCCCTGGGTATACGGAGCCATACGCTGCAGATCAGCGGTCAGCTGCATCACTTGCTCTTGTAGGTCGATAATGGTCTGCTGTGCATCCCGAAGTTGCTGCCTCAGTTCCAGATTGTCTCGGGTCAGCTGCCGATTCCCAGCCTTTACTTTGCGTTTGTACATGGTGCCGCGCATTCGTTCAAAGGACCGACGTGGCTCGGGGTGCGCCAGACCCTTCATGAATTTGGCATAAACTGCTGTGGTCATAGAGGTGATTTCAGGCTTAAGGTCAGCGTTGGTATCATAGGACTCCAGCGGATGAGCCAAGAACTTTGCAACATGATGAGCTTCGGCAAGATCAAGCTTTATGTCATCTGCTATGACCATGAACATAGCCAGTACGCCTGGAATGGATGGTAGCGGATAATTATGTTGGCAAGGTGACGGTGGTCGGCGATCCTCGGGATTCTCAGGACTGGCAGGGGTGCTGGTTGGGCCGAGATCAATACTGAGGTTCCCCGGTGACATCAAGATGGACAGTGGCTTCCCAGTAGGCGATCGCGGTTGATCATCAGGCTGCCTTCTGGGTGTCCTCATCGGTTTGCTCCACTCTGTAGGTGCAACACTCGGCCCCTCTGCAGGATCTTCCGGCTGCCTAGGGGGAACATAGGAGCCTGCGGCTATCTCTACGTGTGTGCCTACTGACGCCTGTGTGTAACATCTCTCTTTATTCTTTTCTTGCCATTCCTCGGGGTAATAGCTTTCCTCATAAGATTTTTCCTCATGAGTTCTCTCCATTGTCAGTTAATCTGCATTCAGAGACATAATGGGGCATTTTTAGGTATCATCTTGAGGCATATTTTCTTCTAAATGAATCTGCATGCAAAGTACTATATCTACGTAAATAAGTATGTGAGTCATTGTTGTGCAATTTAGTATACATTTTGATTAGTAAAGAAAGGCACGTACCTGGTGGGGGTGGGAGGAGATCATGGCTATGTTCTACATTACTTGGTCCAATTGTATCTCTACGACTGGGAACTGTCCAGTTATGCTTACAACAAGTCTTGAGACCAATCCCCGCACAAGGGGTATGATGCAACAAATGACTACTAATATGATCAATATCACTGCTCCTAAAATCATCCCTGCTGCTTTAAGATACTTTCCCCATCCAAGCTTATTAAACCAGTCCCAGAATCCCTTCAATTGAGTGTTCCAATTGGACTGCAGTACATGTTCTTCCCTCATTCGTTTCATTTCCTGTAGGACTCCTGTGAGGCTACCGTTAACATCTGTGTGCATGGGAATTAAAGTACAACAATCTTCTCCTATATAATCACATATTCCTTGGTCCCCAGCCATGCGAGACTCTAACACGAACCTATGTTGTAGAACCATTAGTGACGTTGCATGCAATTGATCCTTTACCAGATCCATACCTTTTATCGTAAAATTTATAAATCTTTGTTGATTATACCATAAGAGATTTACCCATCTACTATTGCGAGCTATATACTGCGCATTAACAATGGTTCCATAGATTGGTACTGAACCAGCCCCCCTCCCGCTTTTTATCCAATCACTCCCTATAGCCGCCTGTTCTTCAGGTACCCCATATGGGACCTGATCCCAGGAGATATATACTTCATCTGAGGTCTTCCATTCATGTTTAACAGGAGCACTTCTCTTAATGCGGTTGGTTATTTCGTTAGATGTTACATTACTGTCTATTGGGTTATTTACTATTAACTTTAGTTGTCCTGTCAGCATTACTGGTGCACAGATACCTTCCCACTGAGGGGGCAATGCGGCCAACATCTGTGTTTCATTGTGACACATCCAAAAAATGTCACCTAAAGGGACGGATCCCTTTGCCAGGCTCAGTATTCGGTATTGAGATACACTTGAAGGTTGGAACTCATAAATAACATGTCCCCCATCTGGTACTACCTGTTCACAGCGTATGGTAGCATTGGGGCTTGTTTTACAAAACTTAATGTGGTAGGTGAGGTTCCCATTTGCTGTTGGTGGGTACCATGTTCTATTACTACATGTCACCAATCCATCCGTTGTCCACATTTGTCTAGAGGTTCTATTGGTCACCTCTTCTAATTCTTTCCCTCGGGCTATACAAAATGGAAAAATCAGTTCAGCTGGTTTTCGTACTACGGGTGGAAGGGAGAAAGTGCTCATTACATCATTTATTGAGGAGTTCAGCGCTCTGGGGCATATTGTGTGGTCTTTTGATAATGATGCAAGACCTCCGGCCATCTGCATGGCACAATGAGCAAAGCACTCCGTTATGTCTAGACAGTCACCTATTTTACTTCCTGGAATAATCTGAAGGGCTGGTAATTTTTTAACATTATAACAGGCTATACAATCATCTTTCGGGCGCTTTTTGGCTTTGAACATTGTCTGGACAGAGTACTGAATCCATTGTTGGAACATGTTGGTTTCCCAGTGTGCAGTCTTTAATTTGTCTAGATCTCTTTTCTGTCTTCTGTTTATCAGTTGCACCACTTTATGTGCTCTTTTTACTGTCATTACTTGTCCTGTTAGTGTGTTTTGGCATATGTTTGTTTTGCATCTTACCTCAATGATCACCATCCCATCCCCACGGCAGTCCATGCTTTGTGGAATTCCAAGCCAATGTTTCCCCATTGACTTCCCTAAAATTTCTTCAGACATTACATAATCATATCCTTTGATTTGCACATGCATTAGTGATAAATCTTTTCCATCATTATTACTGATTACCCCTTGGTTAGTAGCTAGTGTTACCATTGCTAGTGCACATGTTTGTGTGTGACGCATTAAGTGTGTGTGTGCCGTGTTAGTAGTAACCTTAATCAGATCCCCCCTTGTTAACCCACAAAGGGTTAACACTACAAGAAGATTAGTCAGATTAGTCAGAGTCGGGAGAAGGCACATCCGAGAGATGCCCAGACGGCGATGGAGTGGGCGGGACCGAGTCGATCGACGGCCCACTCGTCGTGGAGGAGGAAGGGGAGAGGGAGGGGAAGAAAGGGGAAGGTACAGGTGAGGAATGTGAAGGGGACAGGACGCCACCAGCATCTGGTGGGTCAGAAGAAAGAAGTTCGTCCAGTGCCTGAACGACGGATGGATCTGGGTGAGACCCAGAAGAAGTCTCAGTGGCAGAAGGATCATCATCATTGCATTGGTCGACCTGTAAGCATTTCATGAGGAGTAAGATGGGTTATGCGGTTAGTTTGAGAACGCATTGCCATTAATGCAACAGGCAAGGCGTCCACCCAAGTCAAACGGTTGTTGCTGTCAGCTATTATCTTAGCAATCTTCGATTTCAGGATCCCGTTAGCTCGTTCCACGGATCCCTGTGACTGGGGATGATACACACAACCAAACTTTTGTTTTATGCACAACAGTTTAAACATTTGCTGGATCACCTGTGAAACAAAATGTGGTCCGTTATCAGATGATATTGTGTCAGGCATGCCAAATCTGGGAAAAACTTCTTTACATAAAAACCGTGCTGCTGCTTTGTGGTCATTATGAGCAGTGGGACATGCTTCTACCCATCTGCTAAACCTACAAACAACCACCAACATGTACCTCTTTCCCTGAACCCGAGTTATCATGTCTACGTAATCCATCATCAGATGGCGGAACGGACCGTCTGGCATAGGGATATGTGCTAAGGGTTGAGTGAACATCTTACGCACATTATATTTAGGACAATGCGGACATAAGGCCAGTTCTCTGTCTACCATTGGTGTCATATAAGGTGACCACCAGACTGCCTGTAACTTTTGAATAACTTGGGCTCGTGAACAATGATCAGGTCCATGCATTATTTTAATCGCCGTTGGTAATAAGGACAAAGGTAATACAAAATGTCCTCGAGAACTACGCCACAACCCAGCGTGAGGGTGTGTTAGCCGAGCCGCCCCCCTTTGCACCCAGAGACGTTTTTCTGCTTCTGAGACGTTGTTTTGGGCTTCTATTAATGAGGCTAGATTAGTAATGGGTTCACACTCAGTTACATGAATCATTGGTCCCTGCACTGCTGATCCTGTGGCTTCTTTAGCTGCCTCATCTGCTAAGTTATTTCCTATGGCTATAGGTGTTTTTGCTGTTTGGTGGGCTGCACATTTTACAACAGCCAATGCAGATGGAAGTTGCATAGCTTTTATTAATTCCACAACAGCTTGCCCATGGGTTACTGGGGTGCCATCTGTTCTAACAAACCCTCGTTGTTTCCAGATGCTAGCATTTATATGACATACCCCATAGCCATATGCACTGTCAGTATAGATTGTCACTCTTTTACCAGTAGCCAATTTACATGCCGCTGTTAATGCTTTTATCTCTGCCAATTGGGCAGAGCAAGGTTGATCTAGGCTCATTGATTGTACTTTGGTAAAGGTCCCATCAGGGTTAAGTTGGACTATTCCATATCCCGCTCTATTACCTGTCTCACCTCTGACACATGATCCGTCTACGAACAGTGTCAAATCAGATGGGATTGGATGATTGTATAAGTCCTCTCTTACCTTCATGAAGGTGTCCGTCTCCTGGAGACAATCATGGGGCTCACCTTCTGTGGGCAGTACCATTCTTGTGGCTGGATTAATGGTGGTACAGCGTTGTATTGTTAAATCAGGTCCTGAAAGCAGAACTTCATAACCTGTTCGACGAGCTTGTGTTATCACAAAACGTGGACTGGTGAGCAGTGCATGTAATTGATGTGATGTGTACAAAATGATGGGGTGGCCCATAGTAATAACTGAGGCCTTTTTGTATGCGAAGGCTGCTGCTGCCAAGCCCTGGTAGCAGGGAGGCAGACCCTCTTCGACACCATCTAATTTTGTGCTGTAATAAGAAATTGGCTGTTTACCTGTTGGGGTGTCTTGCATCAATACTGCACATGCATACCCTTGTCGCTCAGCCACATAGAGATGGAATGGTTTGCCATAATCTGGATTGGCCAGAGCAGGAGCAGTTTGGAGATCTTGTTTCAGCAGCTGGAACGCACCCTCTGCCTCATCTGTCCATTGCAATTGAGCCGACTGGTGTCCTTGACCTGCGGCTTTAATCAGTGCTCTCAGTGGAGCCGTTTTGATGGCATAATCACACACCCACGGTCTGCTGTAACCTGCCATGCCAAGGAAAGACAACATGTGACCAACAGTCCGAGGTTTGGGCATTTGAGTTATGGCTTCCAGTTGGGACGGTGCAATACACCTCTTGTCCCCACTGAGTTGCCTGCCGAGATATTCCACTGTTTGCTGGCAGAATTGCAATTTTTGTTTACTTACTTTGTGTCCTCCTTCTGCCAAAGCAGTCAACACTGTAATGGAGTCTCTTTCACACTGCTCTTTGGAAGCAGAACAAATCAAAATGTCATCAACATACATCAACATTGTAGATGGTATGTCAAGGTGATTTAAGTCATTTGCCAGTACTCGATTGAAAATTGATGGTGAGTGTACAAAACCCTGTGGTAATCGTGAATAAGTGTATTGTTGGCCTTTATAGGTGAATGCAAACAAATACTGAGAATCTGGATGGACCGGTACACTGAAAAATGCTGAGCACAGATCTATCACAGTAAACCATTTGGTACCTGGGGGTATATTACTCAGTAATGTGTGCGGGTCTGGTACCACTGGTATCTCTTCTGCTACAATGGCATTAATTAATCTTAGATCATGGACTAGTCTATAGTCATTACTGTTGGGTTTTCTGATGGGAAAAATTGGTGTGTTACAGGGACTTGCTGTTGGTTTAAGAACTCCTGCTGTTTCTAATCCTGTAATAATAGGCTGTATTCCTTCTACTGCTTCTCTTTTAAGTGGGTACTGTCTTTGGAAGGGCAATTTAGCATTTGGTTTAATGGTGAATTTGATGGGGTCTGTTGATTTTACTAATCCTACATCTGTTTTACTTTTAGACCATACTTGCTCTGGGACCTGTTCTAATAGGGATTCATGTTCTGCTGCCACTGCCATTTGTCTTTTCCCAGGAACTTTAATGTGTTCTGCTATGGCTTCATCAGCTTGTGAGAATGAGATCTTAAAGAACAGTCCATCTTTGGATAATTTAATGCAGTCCCATGCTGTGTTGACCCATTCAGTGACTTGCTTTGCTTTTTGAACCATGGGTCCTAAGTCATGTGACTCATACTCGTCTGCAATCAGTAACGTGACATGTGGGGCTGAGTTGGTAACTTGGAACCATTCTGCTACATCTTTATCAGGAAATGTGACAACAGCTGCAGCTTCTTGTGGTCCAACCACTATGTCAGCATATTGGATGACAGTTGTTTTGTTGTTAATTTCTTCATCCCAGCTTTTCTCGTAGTCTTCATGTGTTTTGCCTTTGTCATAAAACATGGTACAATGGAGTGGAAGAAAAGGTTCTTTAGATTTCTCGTAGTGATTCATTATCAGGGGTCTCCATGTTTCCCACTGTAGTTGGAGGAAGGAGGTTGGTGATGTGAGTTTCAGCCAAAATACTTGGTCTTCTGGCTCATGGCTTGTTATCTGGGGGGTCATTTGCGGGCCCATTGGCATCATGTAGGCTTCATTCTTGTCTGTTGCTTCAAAAGAAATTCCATTCGGGGTACATTTGATTTTAGCATTGAGCTGGCACAGCACATCTCTACCCAGCAGATTTATGGGCGTATCTTCTGAGTAAAGCAGTGGTGCACACACAGTCTTTTCACCTATGATCATGGGAACTGGCTCAGTCATGGGTATTATTTGGGTTTTCCCAGAGAAACCTACTGTACGAATCTTTGATGCTGAGAGAGGCAGGCCAATTCCACTTTTTCCTATACAGGAGTATGCCGCTCCTGTATCAATCATGAAGCGATGATGGCTGTCATATATAGTGACATCAATGGTGGGTTCTGTTTGTGGTCGTTGGGTTAATACAGGTAGAATGGCCTCTCCATCAGGTTTCTCTGGGCACCCCTATAGCCAGTATGTGTCTTGTCCCGTTCCATAGGTGGCTGGTCCAGCAGTAGGGGGCTGAGGTCCCATCCATGGGTTAGTGGGGCAATCTCTTTGCATGTGTCCAACTTGTCCACATCCCCAGCATTGCAGTCTCCCACGCTGTTGTCCCATGTCTGGACCTGCTTGAGGCATCTGCTGGTATTGACCTTGAGGGGGCCTTCTTGGGGCTCCTTGTGGTCCCCTCCATCTTCCCCTCATGGGTGGCCCCCCTCGTCCCCTTCCAAACGTTGCTTGTTGGGGACCTCCTCCTTGGTTTAGATGCACATGAATAGGAGGAACTGGTTGAGGTTGGGTCTGCTGTGGCTGGGCTCCTCCCACAGGTGGTGCTGCTGAATATTGCATTTGCTGTGTGGGCGGAGGGATGACAGGAGACACTACTGGTGCTTGTACCACTGCCTCCCCTGTTGGTGTACTCTCAGTTGAGGGTGTGGCTGCCACAGTCAGTGCTGCTTGGTGTTTGGGTCTCTCTTTTTCCTTTTTAGCCTTGGACAATTCTCCGATCTGCAGCTGGGTTAACTTGGTGGCCAGCATCTTGCTCTGGTCCTCAAAGGCCCGTTTTTCGGCCCGATGCATGTTTACATAGTGGATAACATGCTCAGAGAACAGAGGCCACTCCATCTTCATGAGTCCCACAACTCCATCCAGTTTAGCTTGTACTTCTTTGGGCATGGCCTCTCTGATGTAGGTTCTGAACAAGGGGCCAGATGTTTTCAGTTCATTCCCATCACTTCCAGTCTCTGTTTTCCATTTCTGTTGGAACCTGTGCAGAAACTGGGCGGGGCTTTCATCATCCTTTAGGCATTCTTGTCTCAGCTTAGTTGGATCACTGCAGGTGGGGTATTTGTTCCTTACGGCTGCCCACACCTTGGGTCTTATTTGGTTGAATGGTATCTTGTCATACTGGTGTGAGGTCATGACCCTTGGAAGCTGGGCTTCGTCAAACACTTCTCTGGCTGCTGAGTGTCCTGCTGTCTTAATCAGCAATGCCTTGATGTCTCCAGCTGCCAGATTGATGCCTCCAGTGATTTCTTCCAGCTTTTCTATCCACCTGTCAGCACCATCTGCCAACGGGGTCAGCCTTCCAGCAAGTGTGATCATGTCCATAAATGACCATGGCACATATCTGTCTTCTTGAGGTCCTTTAGACAGCAGGGGAGCCATATAGGCCTTTTTTTGATCTGACTCTGTCTTCTGCTGTCGTGCTTGGTACCTGGTCATCATTGAGTGAGGGCCGCTTTTTTCTATTTGCAGGTCCACTTCACATTCAGCTGTGAGTGGCTCCCGTCCTTTGGTCGCTGGTCTGTCTTTCTCCTTTAACCCCTTATGGCATGGGTCTGTTGACAGTGGCATGTCTGAGCCTTCTTCTTCCATTCCATCATGCAACCAGTCGGTCTCCTCACTCTCTATGAAGACTTCCTCCTCGCTTCTTCTCTCCTCTCCCTCTTTTATTTTAGCTTCTTCAATCAAGGCCTTAGTCCATGGATTTGCCTGATCTGGGGCGTCATTTCGGGCCTGTAGTATGAGCTGCTCTGTTTCCATCCTTTTCTGTTTTTCTAATACTTCCTCAAATTTCTTCAATTTTTCTTTCAAATGCTTTAGTCGTTTCATTTGTACTTCTTTTTCCAATTTTTCCTCCTTCGCTATGAGTTTTACATATTCTTTCGTCAGCTCCACCACCTCCTGGTTTATTTGTTCCATTAGTTCTGGCGATTCATCCAAGACTAGCTTGGTCACGGGCTCTGAGTGTTTTGCTGATTTTTTCAACGATGACTTGGTCCTGGGTTCTGAGTGGCTTATGGGGCCTCTTTGATATGGTGAATGCCTGCGACGTGCTGGGGGTAGGGAACGACTATGGGGAGCTTTTCTCCTTACTTCTGGGGTTCTCTCCCAATCGTCTTCTCCATCACGGTATTTACACTCTGTCTGTGGTGTGTTGTTTATTTCTTCTTCTGTTATTTCTATTTCTTCCTCTTCTTCTTCTAATACTAATTTAAGTTGTCCAGTAATCTTTCCCTTGCTCCCTGATTCTACTACTACTGGGTACTGGCCTGCTATGCTAGGGCGATAGGGTGGTGGCTTATGATCAGTGTAGTCAGGGGCTGTTGGGCTCTTTTGATGTTCAACTTTAAAATATCTCAGGATATCTCTCTGTTCAGCATGTTTCTGTTTTTTATGCAAGTGCACTCGGTCACGCCTTTTTTCTTTATTTCTTAATTGTTCTTCAACCTCGTCACAGCATGAAGGATCAAAGCTGCCCTCTTTAGGCCAACGATTTTTTTCCAGATGTCATCTTATGCCATTTGGTCATGCATTTTTGAATTTTGCGTTTATTGGATGGGTGTGTCAACATTACCAATTTGGCTGGCGTCAGCCCGTCAGACTGTTGTTTGCTCATATTGATTCCCATGGCTACTAGCAGTCACTCAACCGTCAGGTCCGTGCTTATTCACCAGTCTTTGTAATCCTCAGTTAATTTTTATCTTAACTGGTTCTGCTCTCTTCAATACAGATCGTGTTTATTTTCTTTTAGTTTCTTTCCAGTTAATTTACTTCCTAAATTTAGATCTCTTCAATTTTGAGATAAAATCTTTAATAAAACAAATTTGTAATTTTATTTTGCACTTTCACTAATTTTATACCTTATATATTTTACTTTATGTAGACTATAGTTTGTAATAATATATACTTATAATATCTTTATCTTATAAAGCTTACAATTTTTTCCAATCTTATTTAGGAATTTTGTTATTTTTATTTCATTCTCATAACTCTAGTGTTTTTTGTTTTTTTGTTTTTGTTTTTTCCTTCAGTTATCAATTTTGTTTTCCAATCCTTATTAATTTTCAGGTTATTCTTTTTAACTATATTCTGTACTAATTACTTCTATTAATTTATTATTATATCTTTAATCTTTATTTATTAATATCACCCACCCCTTACTTCCCCTCAGTCACTCAACTCTTTCACTCGACACACTAACAAAGACACACAAGACAAATGATTATATATATTTACAGTGCACTTCCTTTTCCTCACTGTTTCCTACAGTGGCACATACGTTTTTCCCTGCTGCCCCCGGCTACACCCAGATAACTGGAAATGCATAGACGTCCTCCGGTTGGTCGAGCGGTACTATTCTCCGATTATCGCTTAATCGGTAATATTCTGGCTATCCCTTAGCCTGGCTATCGCTTAGCCTCTCAATACCTTTTCCTCACTGTTTCCCTACAGTGGCACAATACCTTTTCCTCACTGTTCCCTACAGTGATACATATTCTTTTCCTCACTGTTCCCTACAGTGGCACATATTCCAATACCTTAAGACTACTTAAGCCTTCTCGTGGAGCACCCTGACTACCTTAGTCACTGATACCCTCACGTAACACGCGTACACTATTGGTTCCGGATTTTATGGCTTCCACAGACTATGTCAAAACGCTTTGACCAATCTGTCCCTTTACCAATCATCCGCTCAGAACAACACGTGTTAAGCTTAACTTATTTACAAAATAATCCAAACACAAAACAGTTTAACACAAACATTAATAACACCTAAAACATACATTCATACATACACATTCATACGTACCTGGACCCTTCCTCAGCTTAGTCTGCCTTTGGCATATTCTTATATAAATTCTTATAAAATTTGGAAATTACTTTATTAAATTTGGAAAATTAGGTTCTTTTAGAAGAGCTTTGTGACGCCTGACACCCACAAGCAGTCGCCGGAGGCTGGTTCCCCACTAATTTAGAAAATTATAACAAATTAGCTCACCTTTAACCGGTGAATTTCTGGGCCCGTTCGGGGGTTCCACGCCTTCCAGCTGGTGCCTGCAGATCGTCCGACGTCCCCTTTTTGCTTTTCTCCTGGCTGGCTCGCCAATTATGTCGTCCTATAATTCTCTTCTTGACGACTTAAAATTGAAGCTAAGTTTTATAAAAATTCAAAGTTCTTAAAAAGCAGAAAAAGTCTCAAACAAGGATCAAAAAATTTAGACAGAGGCCGCTGAGTCCAGGTCCAGTGAGTTTATTGCTAAACACTACATATTTACACAGCGCTGGTGAGCCGAAGCTGACAAATGGTGAAACCAGCTCCCTTTTATACATTTCTTATCGGTGGAAAAACCCCCTTCAGAACATATTTCAGTCATTGGTAAAGGTCACATTGATATTTATCTGCAAAACACGGTAACATTCATAGACACATCTCATACTTGTGAGAGCACTCTCTCAGGCCATGCAGAAACTTATGACGGTTTAGTCAAAAACATGTCAGCCCTTGCTTCAGGTCATGTCAGACGACCATACTGCTCCCCCCTCGTCTCATCACCCTTTGTGGGATCATTACTGCTCCATGTGCTCTGAAAATAACAACTCCTTTGTATGGCCAGATTTTTGCTGAGCTGGACTACCTTGGGATGTCAAATATTTCATTTTTATTGCGGGTGCTTTTCTTATCACTAAGGGGCTTTAACCCTGCGTTGTCCTGCAAACCTCCTCTTGGGGCCAGGCGCAATGGATACACACACTCACTACTCTGCACTTCTCCTCTTAGCCTTGAACTGCTCTGTTTTTCTCATTTGTGAAAAACAACTTTAAACTTATAAAACATTAACTTTATTTTGTCTTATGTTTAGTGCAGATTAATACACAACAGTATATTGTGAGAAAGTTAATTAATTTCCATAATGTGATGATAAAACTTGAACATTCATATATTTTAGATTCATTGCACACTAACTGAAATATTTCAGGTTTTTAATTCAATTCAATTCAGTTTATTTATATAGCGCCAAATTCACAAGACATGTCATCTCAAGGCACTTTACAGTTCAACCAGATCATACAGTCAAATTGATACAAAGTTTTCTATCTAAGGAAAACCAGTTGATTGCATCGACCCATTGACTCAAATACAATCCCTCACACTAAGCATGCTTGTAGCGACAGTGGAGAGAAAAAACTCCCTTTTAACAGGAAGAAACCTCCAGCAGAACCAGGCTCAGTGTGAGCGACCATCTGCTGAGGCCCACTGGGATTCAAGGAGACAGAAGCAGACATAGAAAAAGAAACATAGATACAAAAGGCAACTGTCAATCAGCTCCACAGGCGGCCCCGTCCAGGAAACACACAGCCAGGCAGACGAGCTCCGAGCCAGCTCCCATGCCAGAGGACGAAGAGAGCACATCCACTCAGTCACGGTCAGAGAAACAGGACTACACTGGAAAACAGGCCGATCTCCAGCATCTATAAACAAAGGTGTTGATGGAAGCAGCACAGCTGATATTTCTTTCCTGGATGACGTCACAGCCAAACAGGAACAGACCAGATGAAGCTACTATGAGGAAAAGCAGAGAGAGCAGAACGTTAGAGATTGAACTAACAGATTCTGCAGAGTGGGAGAATAGAGATAGAATGAAGCAGAATGATGAAATGGGGGTCCCTATGTCCTCCAGCAGTCTAAGCCTATAGCAGCATAACTATATAGATAGCTCAGGATAACCTGAGCCACTCTAACTAGAAGCTTTATCAAAAAGGAAAGTTTTAAGCCTAGCCTTAAAAGTAGACAGGGTGTCTGCCTCACGGACTAAAACTGGTAGTTGGTTCCACAGGAGAGGAGCCTGAGAACTAAAAGATCTGCCTCCCATTCTACTTTTAGAAATGCTAGGAACCACTAGTAAACCTGCAGATTGAGAGCGAAGTGCTCTGTTAGGAACATAAGGAACAATCAGATCTCTGATATCAGATGGAGCTTGGCCATTTAAGGCTTTATATGTGAGAAGGAGGATTTTAAATTCTATTCTTGATTTAACAGGAAGCCAATGAAGAGAAGCCAGGATAGGAGAGATGTGATCTCTCTTTTTCATTTTCATCAGAACTCTGGCTGCAGCATTTTGGATCAGCTGAAGGCTTTTAACTACAGTTTGTGGACTTCCTGATAGTAAAGAATTACAATAGTCCAGCCTTGAAGTAACAAATGCATGGACTAGTTTCTCAGCATCACCCCTGGACAGGAGATTTCTTTTTTTTTTTTTAACAGTGTCCTGTCTGGCAAGGTGGCAATAAGAATAATTGTCTTGATGCCAAAAGGAGCCCAACAGATTTTACTTTCACAAGTGGAGCAATATGGCTATTGCCATACTGCTCCACTTGTTTCATGCATGTAAATAGCTTTATTATAATTATGCAGGGAGTTTTACAGTTTATATGGACACTGCAATGTAAGTAGAGCAGAAAAACAGAAGAAAAAAAAGGAAAAAGAAAAAGAAAAAAAGGACAAAAGATGAAAGAAAGAGGAGATAGAAAGGAGATAATGACAAAACATTTTCAGTCTGATTCATCACCTGTAACGAGATGAAAAAAGAACAGCACAACCAAAAGACACGGTACGAGATATACAATAAAGCAACACCTTGAAACTATCGCTAAAGTAATATTATTAAGTCTGACATGTACTCTGAGTTACCTGAAGATATGAATGTGGGGTTTCTGTTTGGAAGTGAATCTCTAAGTACCTGAAGCCTAGCACCTGTAGTTGTTTGTGAGGGTGAACTTGTGCATGTAAAGTTTTAACCATAGAAAAAATGCTCAATAGTGGTTGTGGAGAGCCGGAGAGGCACACCCCCCAGAGCACTGAGTCCAGCGCCGGGAGACCCAAAGCCCCAGGTGCCCAAAGGGACCCCAAGAGCGAAGGCACCAAGGAGGGGCCAGCCCCGGAAATCAGACCCCCACCAAGGGAGGAGGAGAGACAGCCCCGAAGAAGCCCCCCAGCCACCGCCATGCCGGCGCCCCGGGGAGCCGCGGGGACAAGTCCGCGGGCTCCGCCGGCCACCCTGAAGTAGGGCCGGGCACCGAACACCGGCCCCCCCACGGCACCGACCGAAACGCCCCAGCCCCACAGAGCACCGAAACACGCCCCGCCCCCCGGCACCAAGCCCCGGCGACCGGCCGCAACACCCACCGCGACCGCACCACCCAGGAAGAACACACAGGCGGCCCCACGCGCATCCGCCGCGAACCAGCTGCAAGCGCCGCGGGACCCCCCCAAAACGCCCCCCTGGCCAAAAGCGCAGCCCCACCCCACCAAGACTGATGCCAACAGCGTGCAATGCAACACACCACGCACAAAATCAACCCAAGAGCAGAAAAGCCGCCCGGCGGTGGTTGGCTTGAACCCCCCACGCCCCGCCGGCCGCACCAGGCCCCGACCAGAACTAGACAACCAGCGGCTCTGCCACTCTGGCCCCCCGACGCGCGCCGGCCAGAGCCACTCCAACCCCCACCCGTCCCGCAGCCACACCCGCCCGATCAGAGGGGACAAAGCAGCTCCACCATGCCTCCAAGAGGGAAAACCCACCCTAATACCCAATCAGCGCAAAAAAAAAAAAAACACTTCAACCAGGCACTTCATGCCCCTCCATCCAACCTTCTTTGGGGAGAGCAGAGGTGACAGAGGTGGACAGGAGATTTCTAATTTCTGCAATGTTCCTCAGATGAAAGAAGGAAATTCTAGAAACCTCTTTGATCTGGGACTTAAATGACAGGTCCTAGCACTGATCCCTCTGGTACTCCACAGATCACCTTTAAGCATGTTGAAGATCTGTCATTAACATGAACAAACTGAATTCGATCAGATAGATAAGATTTAAACCAGTCTAGTGCTGTTCCTTTAATTCCAACAAAAATATTCAAGTCTTTCTAAAAGAATATTATGGTCAACTGTATCAAATGCAGCACTAAGATCCAACAGGATGAGCACAGATACAAGTCCATTATCTGAGGCCATGAGAATATCATTAGTGACTTTCACCAGAGCTGTTTCAGTGCTATGATGAGCTCTAAAGCCAGACTGAAACTCTTCAAAAAGTTCATTATGGTGTAAGTGATCGCAAACTTGTTTGGCAACTACTTTCTCAAGAATTTTGGATAAGAAAGGAAGAGTGGATATAGGTCTATAATTAACCAAGTCATCTGGGTCAAGAGACGGTTTCTTAAGCAAGGTTTAATTACAGCAACGTTAAAAGCTTTAGGTACATATCCCTGTAACAGAGATAGATTAATCACATATAAAATGGAGAAGGAGATCAAAGGTAATACCTCTTTTTGGGTAGGAGAACTCTGTTAAAGTAATCCTGAAGGTTATTATAAAGTGGTCAGAGAGGACAGGGTTGTGAGGAAATCCTGTTATTTCTTCACATTCTATGCCGTATGTCAGCACAAGATCCAAAGTATGAAGAAGAGAATGTGTGGGACTATTTACATTTTGAACAAAGCCAATAATGTCTAAGATAGCATTAAAGGCTGCTCTTAAGCTATCGCCTTCAATGTCAGCATGGATGTTAAAATCTCCCACTATGATGACCCTGTCAGTATTTAATACCAAATCAGAAAGGAACTCTGAAAACTCATCTAAAAATTCAGAGTAAGGACCTGGCGGACGATACAAAGTTACAAAAAGAAGAGGTTTTCTTGCCTTGAAATTTGGATGAGGGAAATTAAGGGTTAAATGTTCAAAGAGTTGTAGGTATTAACTGTTTTGGGAGTAATCAGTAAGTCAGACTGGAAGATTGTTGCTACTCCTCCTCCTCGCCCAGAACTTCTGGGGATGTGAAAATTTAAATAGCTTGAAGGAGTTGCCTCATTTATGCTCACATAATCTTGCTGCAGCCAGGTTTCTGTAAGTCAATGTGATTATCACAAATCAAGTCATTAACTAGCAGACTTTTAGAGGAAAGAGACCTTATGTTAAACAGACCACATTTAATTGTTTTAACTTTTTCCCCAATTGGAGTTATTTTGATTTTAATTAGATTATCATGATTTACTCCTTTGGGAATCTTTGCTAATTTATTAGATTTTGGTCGTGGGCAAGACACTGTCTGGATGGAGTAAAGAGTGGGTAACGATAGAGAAGCTGCAGAGAGGTCTGTTAAACTACAACTCTGCTTCCTGGTCTGCACCCTGGGGGGTCAGGGTTTTGGAGGACTAATAAATGTGACCAGATTCCTAGAAAGAAGAGCTGCACCATCCAAAGTGGGATGGATGCCGTCTCTCCGAATCAGACCAGGCTTTCCCCAAAAGGATTGCCAATTATTAATGTAGCCCACGTTGTTTTCAGGACACCACCTAGACAACCAGCGGTTGAATGACGACATGCGGCTAAACATGTCATCACTGGTCAGATCAGGGAGGGGACCAGAGAAAATTACGGAGTCTGACATTTTTTAGCAAACTTACACACCGAAGCAACACTAATTTTAGTGACCTCCGATCGGGGTAACCGGGTGCCATTACCACCAGCGTGAATAACAATCTTACTGTATTTAACCTTATCCTTAGCCAGTAGTTTCAGGTAGGATTTGATGTCCCCCGTTCTGGCCCCCGGCAAACATTTGACTATGGTCCCTGGTGTCTCTAATGCCACGTTTCTGACTATGGAGCTGCCAATCACCAGAGTGGGCTTCTCAGTGGGTGTGTCACTGAGGGGGGAAAACCGGTTAGAAACGTGAACGGGTTGGTGGTGACCAGTGGGCAGAGATCCACAACTACGCTTGCTGCGTACAGTTACCCAATCGCCTGGCTGCTCAGGCACTTTTGGAGGACAGCTACGTGTGGGGCCTACTTTAACTCCTGGATGTTCAACAGCCTGAAGCCTGGATTCTAACTCTGACACCCTCGCCTCCAAAGCTACAAAAATACTACACTTATTACACATCCCATTATCACTAAAGGAGGCAGAGGAATAACTGAACATCTGACACAGAGAGCAGGAGAGAGGAGAAGAAGAAGGAAGAGTTGGAAAAGAGTCAAGGGAGGGAGAGAGAGAAGCCATAGCAATGCTAAGCTAGCATTAGCCTAGGCTAGCTACTCCTTGCTATCAGAAATAAAACTGTGTGAAACTGACAAGTGCTCAGTAGAAAAGTGCAGCAGAAGGTGCTATGTTTTAAACTAGTCAGTTAGAGTTACTTAGATACAGAGATATCACAGAGAAAATAACTTAACTTCAGATGGAGTTCCTCTGGACAGCTGCAACACTCAGTTAATCCAAACAGGAAGTGAACAGGCCCAAACAGTTTTATTGTCTTAATACGGATGATGATGAAAACCCAAAATTCCTATTTCACAAAACTAGCATATTTCATCCGACCAATAAAAGAAAAGTGTTCTTAATACAAAACAGTCAACCTTCAAATAATTATGTACAGTTATGCACTCAGGAAGGACCTGTATTTGTTGTTTACCCACTGTTGCCCTCTTGTGTCAGTCTCCTTCCCATAGCTCCCTTCTAGATTATTCTGTCCGAACCTGCTCCCAATCAGTTGATTACCCCAGTCTTTGTTCTGTTTGGCATATATACTCCTCCTCTTCAGTTACTGTTTGCTGTTTCCTCGTCAAATCCTTTGCTCCTCATGTGTTTTAGTTTTCTGTATTATGTTTTTGGACTTTTGCTTCTGTTGCCTTTGGATTAAATCTTCAAGAATCCACCTCAGCTTCTGTCTCTGCATTTGGGTCCTCTAAAAACCTGCACACAACCTATCAATACTTTGTCCTGACACTGCAGAACACCGAATTCTGCATCCTTCATTCAAGGATATGATATTATATAGAATTTTACATGCTTTCTCACCTTTAGAGCTAAACTGAATACTTCTATTAATTTGTCAGTAAAAAATGCAAAAGGAGAAAGAGTGAAAGAGTGGCCTTAAACTTATGTACTGTATTCACAAAAGCTAAGAAGTTTCTCAAGTTGTTAGAATTGCTCCCCTCAACCTTTGTAAAATTAGCCTATAAATCACTAAAAAGCTAAGCACTAAAATATTGTACAGAATATTGTCGTTGTAGCAACCGGCCAGACCTCTCAGATCTTCTGGCTTAAATTAAATCCAGAACAAAATGTGGAAAAGCAGTGTTTTATTTTATGCTCCACTGATAAAAAAAAAAAAAAAAAAAAAACTCTGGGAAAACTGTGCTGAAAATGTCAGTTACAGTCAAAATTATAGAGAAAGAAATAAAGAATAGCAATATAAACATAATTAAGATTTCATTCTATCTTTCCCGTTATTTTTTGTAATCATTTTTATATCATTTTCTTATTCTAATTATTCATTTTTCTTCTCTTTAATTATTTGTCACTGTGTCACTGCAATGTAATTTTGTACCTTTTTTATTGCTTTGCCAAGAAAATGTGTTATATAAATAAACTTGTTTTGCAAAAAAAAAAAAGAGATTATTGTCAAAATATTCAGTATGAGTAATGCCATATTATCCCTACTGATTGATTTGTGTCGTGGGGAAGAAGTTTGCTCTTTTTTTGAAACTTTATGAAAACCGTTCATGAGCCCTTTCCTCTCTTCAAACTTGCTTCTGATGCGACTGAGTGAGTGAAGCTTGTATGTTTCCTTGTTTGTCTCTAGCATCCTACCTTTGTATAACCAAAGGGAAATTTTATTTTAGGTTTTATTCTTATCTACACTCTTTCCTTAAACAGATTGATATCAAGAATAGGTTGAATATTCCCAGAGTGTGTTGCTGTTTTCATTTTTGATATTAGTTGCTTCTTGGCACTAATTATCTTCTCTCCAGCATATAAAGATCGCTTTAAACTTTTTGAGTTTGTGTCAGGCGTTTGGACAGGTGCCTAAAGTGGCAGCATGGCAGCTCCTGTTACCCTGGTCTGTGCCTGTGTTTGATATGCTACATTAGAAGACTGGCAGTCGACTGTGGGTTCACAGGCCAAGCTCTGGGACTAAATTGTCCCCCCTGCGCTCTGGGAAGGGCCTTCCTTCTGGCTGGTAAACAAGTCAGCTTGTTAGTGTGGTTTTCTGTCAGACCAGTGAGGAGTCAAAAAGTTGCACCAGCTCTCTTATCCCACAGGCAACTCTCTTCATCAGAAGGGGCGTACAACAGTTTCATTGAAATGTAATTTATGAAATCCAGTTTTTCTCTGTAGAAAGAAAGTTTCTTGTTCCAACTTTTCCGGTGGAAGTGTCTTTGCTGCACCTTTTCTTAGCTCACAAAAGGCTTCCTTTAAAACCAGAGGGAATGCACCTCGTTAAGAGCAGCTCAGAAATATTGTGCTGCTACTTTCAAGAAAGAGAACGCTTTCGTCTCTGCCCCAATTTAGGTTCCCATGAATAATGGATATATTTATAGAGGAAATATAAATCACACAAGTAGAAATGTATATGAATTTCTATATTGCAGCATAAAAGTGATAACTTTTGACCCAGGTATTAACTTAATTTGAGATGTATTCAATCATTTTTCCGGTCATTATTCAGCAGTTAGCATGCAATGATGCTCTGTGCAAAGTGCCCTTCTCAAAAACTCAAGTAACTTGAG
The DNA here is from genome assembly GCA_030533445.1 of Cyprinodon diabolis. Taxonomy (NCBI): domain Eukaryota; kingdom Metazoa; phylum Chordata; class Actinopteri; order Cyprinodontiformes; family Cyprinodontidae; genus Cyprinodon; species Cyprinodon diabolis. Next base: position 40,704,471 of record CM060080.1, read on the forward strand.
AAGTCATGTGACCTAGAGTGCCACTTTACAGCACTCTTAAAAGTTGTTACTAGGCAACAAAACAGTTATGACACTTGCCTGGTCAGACATTCCTTTGGTTCTCTGATGGACAATTGAATGTAGCCTTGTCTTTACAGGTAGCTCCATCACTCCTTAATGTGGTATCAGATTCTAAAACAGGCTGGTTAATATTGTGAGTGACTAAAAGTCTGTGTCTAAAAGTTACATAGTGTTGCTTTGGAAACTTTCAATTGCAGGTAATTAAACACAAGGGGATAAGTGTAAAAGGGATGAAAATACCCTATAAATATTTTTATTTATAAATATTTAAATCTCACCCAATGCCTTTAGTGATTTATTCATTTGATTTGCAATGATGTATTGAATCTAATTAAATGCAGCTTCTGTAATTTTATTAGTTGTTGGTATCAACTGCACTTTATAGAGCCGCTCAGCTAGCCACTGTAGCTGCAATTAACTTTAAAGATGCAGATTTCTTTCATACGTGAATCGTGAAAAATATATTGATATAAGTTAATAAAGTATTGTACAGTATAGTTAGTAGCTTGATTATAGAGACATATCTTGTACATTGTAAATATTATTATTATTACCATTTAATGTAATTATTAACTTTTAATAAATTACTTAATATGATTTAATATAGAATTACCATAGTAATTTAAAACTATTGACATTTACTAGTTGTTAACTCAAACCCAGGTTTGCAACTGGCTTAGATTTTCCTATTTACTGGTAAATGAGGATGGGGCAACTCAATAATTATTAATTTGTTGTACAAATTGTCAATTATAATCACTAAATGCCCATAGTCATTAATCACTATTAGAAAAAATATTTTTCTGTTGGGGGTTACTTTCAGCTGAAGAATAGAATATTATTAAATAAAAATCATAAAATAATAACTAAATAAAAATGTATAATTATTAAACAAGGATAAGAGCACAATATATGTGTCACATAACGTTTTTGTAATTTTACATTTTACATTTTGTGGCAATAAGAATAATTGTCTTGATGAAAAAGAGAGCCCAAAAGATTTTACTTTCACAAGTGGAGCAGTACAGCTTGTCAGGATCCGGGGCTTTGCCCACCAGAGGGCGCCATGGATCCAGCCTGGGGAGCTTTGGCTCAGCATGGACAGCTGTGGTCTATTTGCTGATTAAGGAAGCCTTTCCTATATAAGCTGAGTGTGACCTCCCCTCTGGGCTGGATCGTTATGTTTTACCTGTACCACCATGCCTGTCTGAATCTGCAACCTGTCAGTCTGTCAACTGGTTCCAATAAATATTGGACTTTTAATCCTCCATCTGTGTCTGTGAGTCTGCATATGGGCTAGTGAAACCAACGCGTCATGACAGAACGATCCAGCCCACAGATTAGCCCCGCAGACTCCTTCTACGTGCTCCTGGTGAGCCCGCTCTGTGCCGTCTAGGAGACCCCTGAGCCCGCTCTGTGCCGTCTGAGAGACCCCTGAGCCTGCTCTGCGCCTTCCAGAGACTCCTGAGGTGGAGCCACATCGGTGGATCCCTCTGTTTCTGAGGTGGAGCCGTAGTTGACGGCTTCCTCTGCTCTGGAAGTGGAGCCGTAGTGGGCGGACCTGTTGCAGAGCTGCTGGAGCGGAGACGGCGTCCTTCCCGGGGCTTCGTGCTGAAGCGGAGACAGAGTTTCTCCCGGTGCTTCCTGCTGAAGCGGAGGTGACGCCCTCCTCCAAGGCCCCTGCAGCTTGTGAGTCTCTGCTCTGCTGCCGGTTTCATGGCCGGCCACCTGAGACTTTTCCTGGCATCCCTGGTTCGCCCTTCGCCCTCCATGGGCGAGTTGTTTCTTTTTTTTCTTTGGGGCGTCTGGAATCCGCCCTTGAGGGGGGGGTACTGTCAGGATCCGGGGCTTTGCCCACCAGAGGGCGCCGTGGATCCAGCCTGGGGAGCCTTGGCTCAGCATGGACAGCTGTGGTCTATTTGCTGATTAAGGAAGCCTTTCCTATATAAGCTGAGTGTGACCTCCCCTCTGGGCTGGATCGTTGGGTTTTACCTGTACCACCATGCCTGTCTGAATCTGCATCCTGCAAGTCTGTCAACTGGTTCCAATAAATATTGGACTTTTTATCCTCCATCTGTGTCTGTGAGTCTGCATATGGGCTAGTGAAACCAACGCGTCATGACACAGCTATGGCCATAGTGTTTTGCTTGTATTATGCGTATAGTTTGCTTTATTGTAATTATGCAGGGACTTTTACGGATTATATGGACACTGCAATGTAAATAGAACAGAAGAGGAAAATAGGGAAAAAAGAGAAAAGATGAAAAAAAGAGAAGATAAAAGGGAGATAATGATAAAACATTTTCAGTCTGTTTTACCACCTGCAAAGAGATGGAAAAAGAACAGAACAACCAACTGACACGGTACGAGACATACAATAAAGTAACACCTAGATACTATCGCTAAAGTAGTATTATCTAATCTGACATGTACTCTGTGTTACCTGAAGATAAAAATATGGGCTTTCTGTATGGAAGTGAATCTCTGAGTACCTGGAACCAAGCACCTGTAGTTGATTGTGAGGGTGCACTTGTGTATGTAAATTTTATCCATAAAAAAAATGCTCAATAGTGGTTGTGGAGAGCTGAAGAGGCGCCCTCCCACAGCACTGAGTCCAGCGCCAGGAGACCCAAAGCCCTAGACGCCCAAAGAGACCCCAAGAGCGAATGCACCAAGGAGGGGCCAACCCAGGAAATCCGACCCCCACAAAGGGAGGAGGAGAGACGGCCACTCTTAAGTGAATCCAGCCATGGCCCCCAAGGATCCGAGGCCTCAGGGGTGCCCCATCCCCCGACGGGAGCCCCAGCCGGACCCCGGCAGGCCAGGCCCCGCGAAGCAGCCGCCAGGAATAAGCCAGTAGCCACCCGGGCATCCACCCCCAAATCCCGAACTCCACCAGTGCAGCGGCGAGCCCACGCGCAAGCCAGCAGAGGGAAAGCAGGACGGGGGAATGGGCACTTAGCGGAGACCTGAGGTGTTCTTGGTAGAGGGAGCACCAGGTTATTTGAGCAGTTTGATGAGATTAACTCTAGCGTTCTGAATCCTTTTCTGTTTTTTTTATAGTGACCAGATTCTGCCCTTTGGATCCCGAGTTTGCTTTCTCATGTCTGCTCTGTTTGTTTAATCTGATTCCCGGATTCTACCGGCTTCAGAACCTGAACGTGGACCTGTCTTCTGATTCCGATTTTGAATTTCCCCTCAAGTACACTGTAGCTGCTCGGCGTCGGCTGGCGCTTGCTCTGCTCTCTCTCTAGGAACTCTGGGGGCGGCGCCCGCCGCAAGTTGGGGATTAGCCTCTCATTTTGGATTCTTTCCTCCAGAATGGGACTGAACTTTGAATCAGGTCAGTGACTTTTGTTGCTAGTCGTGATCAGCCCGACATTAAGTCACTGACCTGTATTTTCTATGTCTGCTGAGATCCGTCCCGCAGCTGACGAGCAGCCCCACGTTCCTGTTTGTTATGAATAAATGCTGTGGATGTTGTGGAAGAGGACGCCAGGGCGGCAGAAGCTTGGTTTGGTGTAGAAGGCTTCCAGCCGTACATGTTTGAGCCCTTGCCTCGCAACGCTGCCAGTTCTGTTAGCTCTACGCCTGCCGAAGACACAGACGTCCATCCCCGTGGACACTGGGACGCAACTCAATGGGAAAGGAAAGGATTCTGATTTCAACCGTTGCGTATTAGCTGCGACATATTAATCAAGATGCTATGACCGAAAAAATGTGATTAAGCCAGAATTATTTGACTTCCCTATGACTTTAAAGGTTTTAATTCAACCTTTCCAACTCTATGACTTTGATTGGCCCATGACTGCCTTTCTGCCCTTAATAACAAGACAGGACAATTACTGCTAAATAAAAGCATTACCACAGCAGGAGCTGTTTCCCTCTAAGAAAAGCATGTTCACAATGATGTGGGGTGTTGGTTTTATGGTACATATAATATTTATCAGAAAGTTAAAAGTCTGTCTCAAATGAGCATAGCACCTTATTTATGCATTGGTTTGTCTCCTGAATTTCTTGTGTTAAAATTTAAAGGCCCGTGTTCAAAAGCGTCTCTTCTCTCTCTGTAGCTCGTTTTGGTTTTCTCTCTGATTAATTTAAACAGATATTCCTATTACTAAGTTTTTGATTAAGTGATTGGACAAACAGGGACTGAATTTTTTTTTATACTGGATTCTGATAAAGGGTATCAAAAATAAAATCTGTGAATGCTTGTTTCTGCTAAACCTTTCAGAATCATGAAGAAAAAAAAAACTTTGCCTACCATTTTTTTTTTCACAGCTTATGTTTAGGTCGCTCCCATTTCCCAGAAACAAACATAATATTTCACTCACTGCCTTTTTAATGTTTTTTACTTTAATGCTATTTTTCATATTCTTTATTTCCATGTCACCTTCACAACAAGAGGGGGAAAATTATGAAGTTTACTATGCACCTCGTCTACATTGTCCATAAGGAGAACTTTGTATATTTGCATTCTTTAATTGTCTCTCAGTAGCTCTTGTTTCACTTAGTGGCAGAGTCGGCAACTCTTGCATTCAAATTACCTCTGCTCACACGAGGATTAAAAGGAAAGCGATGCATGCGTGTAATCCACTGTTACATTTTTTCCTCATTATTATCGGCTACCGTGTTCAGAAGTTGTAGTTCATATTAAAAGCACTGAAGTGAAAGACTGCACTTAAGTCTTGGATTATTCCAGCCTGACGTGTTTTCCATTAGTATTAGCCTTCATGTATACACTCCAAAATGCTGCATGGTTTGATCAGATGTGTATCACTTGAGTGAGATCTGTGATTTAGACTAATCTTATACAACTTTGTATTTGTAAAATTGCAAACTTTTGCATGGACAGATGGATGGACAGATATGGGAATATTTCTACAACTCAGTTGGGCAGAACTGCTTGAGTCTCATTGGACTTTTTGAAATGTTTGCTGCTTGATTAGATGATAATAAACAATCAGCTGTAAATAGATAATTTAGTGGAAGAGGACAGGAAGCGTACAATACAAATATAAAATCAAACCAGGATTATAATATGTAAAATATTTACTACACTCAGGAAGACCTAATATTTTTCAGATTTGAAATTATTTTTGAACAACTCACAAAAGCCGTGATTATCTGTTGTTAAACTAGTGTGATCTCTAGCTGATAAAATACATTATATTAACATAGCTCATTTTAATGCAACACTAAAAGGAAGATTCTTGTTAATTATGACATTTTCATAAGCCTTGTTGTTGCAGGACAAATATAGCACTCTGGTGAAACTGTAATTTGCAGTAGGAGATGGTAGAGTGCTTCCTTGTTAATTTTTGTTGTTGTTTATACAAATTACTAGTTTTATTTCAGCAAAATCTTCCCTGGAGCTCTGATGGTGACTATCAACAACCACTGAGATAATGACTGCCATTTACACGCCGCCATAACACATGCACTGATGGGTTCTATGTGTTCTTATTCAGAGATGCAGCAGTGTGTAATCCATGAGCTAAAGCAGAAAAGCTCCTGAGCTGAGAGTGGATGAGCTCTCCAGATGGAGAAATAAGAGTAAAAGAAGAAGGAATTGAGTTCATTCCAATAGGTGCCATTTATTGGCAATTATAGTCAAGTACTTTAGGCAGTGGAAGAAAGTGACACTGCTTCAGTTATTTTCTGGTTTGGATAAACAAAGCAAAGGTGACTTTCAGGGTTGTTTGGGTACAGCTATTATCTAGGGCTCTCACTTTTACTCTCTGACAACTTCAAAACACGGTTTCCACGAGTTTTTACTCTGTTTTATAACACAGTCTATTTGAACATGTGCAACAACTTGAGATTTTAACTTTTTCAGCTTAAAATGTAGCTTAAAAGATGAGCTGTAGGTGCTTCCCTGAAATGTGTGCTAAAACAACCAGCAAAATGCTTAATCTAAAGTTCCTCCGTGCCACTCTATATTTTTCAACACTTACTGTATCTGTGAAATGAATGCCATGACAGAATGGGGATATACCTTTTTCAGACTATTTAGACACTTAACCAAATAGTTAAATAATAAAAAGAAGGGTCTTTGTTTATTCCTCTCGGCTCAAAAGTTAAGTGATAGCCATTGTCCTGCATGTTTCAGATGTATCACTGGTTTAATAGAACTAAATAGAAACAGACCAACAATGGGTCTCTGCAAAACTTGACGACATTCATAAATGAGGTAGTAATTTAGTATTATTATTCAATTGGGGTAGAGCAAGGAAAAACATAAAGCAAGCAGGACACAAGCCCCTGAGGACTGGAGTTTGACTTCCATGCTATAAGTTGGATAGAGTTCTTTTTTTATTTTTTTCTATATCCCTGAGGGTTTTTTTATAATTTATTTAAATAAGGAGACTAAGATGACAGTGGAGGGAGGTTAATTTAATACCTGTTAAATGGCATCTGTATTAATTTTGCTCTATGTTTGTATCATTATTGAACTTTTATATCACATCTGACATCTCCATATTATTTATCACTGAAACCTTAATGCATACAACGTATGCAAATTATTCAAGCATGTTTCTTTAATGCTGTTTAATGGATAATTATTCAATGCTAAGGTCAAGCAATGCTTAATTGTTTAGATCCATATTCATAATTTTAGCTGGTTTTAATTTGTTTAATATATTTCCTCCAGTAGATTGGTGTGTTCTACTAGTGTTCCTAGCACTAGTGTTATTAAACAGAAATGTTGCTTGTGACAGAGAATTTTATTTGTTAATATCGGTTATAATATCAGTGATCCGTTATCTCTGGGGGTATTGCTTAAATCTCTTTTGAGTCAAATAATTCATTATGAGACATTTCTTGCGGTTTGCTTGATGATTACTCGTACTCGTCGTCTCCCGCTTTATCCGGAACCGGGTTGCGGGGGCAGCAGACTAAGCAGAGACTCCCAGACTTCCCTCTCCACAGACACCTCCTCCAGCTCTGTTGGGGGAAGCCCTAGGCGCTCCCAGGCCAGCCGAGATACATAGTCCTCCTGGTGGGACATGCCTGGCACACCTCACGAGGGAGGCGTCCAGAGGGCATCTGAAAAAGATGTCCAAGCCACCTCAACTGACTCCTCTCAATGTGGAGGAGAACTGGCTCTACAATGAGCCTCTCCCGAATGACCGAGCTCCTAACCCTGTCTCTAAGGGAGAGCCCAGCCACCCTGCGGAGTAAGCTCATTTCAGCCGCTTGTATCTGGGATCTCGTTCTTTAGGTCATGATCCAGATTTCATGACCATAGGTGAGGGTAGGAATGTTGAAGAGACGTGTAAGCCATGACAGTCGGACAACATCGAGAGCTCTAAGATACTCAGGACGGATCTCGTCCATTCCAGAAGCCTTGCCACCGTGGAGTTTTTTGACCACCTCAGTGACTTCAGTCTGGGTGATGAACGAATCCAGCCCCAAGCACCCCGTCTCCTCTTTCCCCATGGAAGCCGTGTCTGTCAGGTTGAGGAGATCCTCAAAGTTTTCCTTCCACCGTCCGACAATATCCTCCTTCAAGGTCAGCAGCTCCCACTGAAAACAGTGATAGCGAAGCACTGCTTTCCCCTCTGAAGGCGCCGGACGATTTGCCAGAATCGCTATGAGGCCAACCGATAGTCTTTTTCCATGGCCTCTCCAACCTCCTCCCAGGCCCAAGATTTTGCCTCTGCAACCGCCCGGGCCACGACACGTGGGAGTTGAACACGTCCCTGACCTAGGGTTCCACCAGACGTTCCCAGCAGACCCTCACTACACATTTCAGCCTGCCGAGTCTTTCAGGCTTCCTCCTCTTCCAGCCTATCCTGCTCACCACCAGGTGGTGGTCGGTGGACAGCCCTGCCCCTTTCTTCACCTGAGTGTCCAAGACATGCGACCAAAGATCAGAAGATACGACTACAAAGTCGATCATCGACCTTGGGCCTAGGGTGTCCTGGTGCCAGGTGCACCGTTGGACATCCCAATGCCTGAACATGGTGTTCATTATCGACAATCTGTGACTTGCACAGAAGTCCAATAATGAGACACCACTCGGGTTCAGACCTGGGGGTCCATTCCTCCCGATCACGCCCCTCGAGGTGTCACTGTCGTTTCCCACGTGGGCGTTGAAGTCTCCCAGTAGAATGATTGGATCCCCGGGAGGGGCGCTTTCTAGCACCCTCCCCAGGGATGCTAAGAAAGTCTGGAAGGCAAAGGGATGCGACCCTTTCATCTACTGGGGTGAACTCCAACATGAGATGGTTGAGCTGGGGGGAGACAAGCAGCTCCAACCCCGCCCTCCGCCTCTCCCCGCGGGTCACTCCAGAGTAGAAGAGAGTCCAGCCTCTCTCAAGGAGCTGAGTTCCAGAGCCCTGGCTGTGTGTGGAGGCGAGCCCAACTATTTCTAGCCAGTATCGCTCCACCTCCCGCACAAGCTCCTTTCCCGCCAGTGAGGTGACATTCCACGTCTCCAGAGCCAGTTTAAGCACCCGCGGATCAGGTCGCCGAGGTCTCTGCCTCTGGCTGCCGCCCAATGCTCTTTGCACTTGTCCCTCATGGTTCCCCCTGCAGGTGGTAGGCCCACTGGGGGATGGCCTCGAATCGCTCCTTCGGGCTGGGCCCAGCCGGGTCCCGCGAGGACGAACCCGACCACCAGGCGCTCGCTGAGGAACCCCAACCCCAGGCCTGGCTCCAGGGTGAGATCCCAGCTCCGCCGTACCGGGGGACGTCACATACCACGATGTGGTCCTCGTCATAAGGGTTTTTGAATCGCTCTTCGTCTGACCTGTCACCCAGTCTGTTTGCCTTGGGAGACCCTACCAGGGGCATTTAGCCCCTGACAACATAGCTTCTGGGATCACCCAGGCACTGAAACCCCTCAACCACATTAAGGTGGCGGTTCAAGGAGTGGTGCTTGATGATTAATAACTACAAATTGTAATTATGATTTCCAATTTTAATCACAAATATGTGATGTACCATGAGAAAGGTAGGAAGTGAGTAGAGCGCAAATAGTGAACAAATGGAAAAACTACCAATTTGTGTACAAGTTCAAGATATGAAGAAACAACTCAAAGCCTTAACTAACAATTTTGGAGGTTTTGAATTGATAAACCTCTTGAGTCACAACATATGATAGATCTCTGAATGTACAGCAACATCAGTATTTGCATGTTAACCCAGGTTATGCCTGACGCATCTGCAAGGTGCACAGGGCCAAATTATGTAATTTTTGGGTCCCACTTCCCTCCATCTGGTATCCATGGGAACAGAATTCCCACACAGTGGACAATAGCGCAGATGAAGTCAGTGAAAGTTTGGTCAGATGAGGTCACTGAGAAACTGAAGGATTGTTGAAGAACCACAGATTGCAGCATGTTCCAAAGCTTCCACGGTGATGACATCAACAGCCTGCCTGAATGTATCACTGACTACATGACCTTCTGTGTGGAGAGCTTGGTGCCCACACAACGGCTACGGAGCTTCCTAAACAACCACCCCTCGGTGACTCCTGAACTGAAAGTCCTCCTGAACCCTCCTGACTTTAAACTAGGGGGAAAGAGAAGAGCAGCGTAGTCCAGCGAGAGCCCCAATGGAGGATCAGGGTGACAAAGAATGACTATTGGAGGAATAGAGGAACAGCTAGCACAAAACAATGTCAGAGATGTGTTGTGTCTCAAGAACATCTCCGGCTTTTGGTGGAGGAACCCCTCCAGCAGGGCTGCAGATAGAGACCTCAAGTTTGCAGATGAGTTAAAAAAGGTTTTTCACACGTTTTGACCCCAACCTCCAGGCCACCAGAGACATACCCTCCACCTCACTGCCACTCTCACCAACCCCCAACACACTCACACCCCCTGTCCTGCCTCCCTCAAAGTCACGTCAATGCAGGTGATAGACCAGCTCAAGAGACTGAAACAAAGGAAAGCCTCTGGTCCGAACGGGATTCCTCCAAGGCTGCTGAGGAACTGTGCTGATGAGCTCTGCGAGGTGCTCAGCTAAATCTACAACCTGAGCCTCAGCTTGGGGGATTGTCCCCACTCTCTGGAATATCTCCTGTGTGGTACCAATTCCCAAAATGGAGCTGACCCACTTTAGACCAGTGACCCTAACCTACCACCTGATGAAGACCATGGAGCACCATAAACTAGCCCACCTGCATACCGTGGTGAGCCCCACTCTGACCCGCAGCAGTTTGCCTACCGACCTTACATCAGAGTGGTGGATAAAATCATCTTCCTGCTGCAGCAGCGCTCACCCTCCTGGAGCCCACCGGAGCAGAAAGCAACAAAACTTAGTGGTGTGTAAGCAGTAGCTACCTTTTCTTTTGAAATAACTTCAATTATTGGAGTACATTTATGGTATGATTTGTACCATGTCTTAAAGGTATTGTGGAGTATTTTTTCGAATTTTCTAAAAGACCTGTCCTCTCCACTTAAAACAAAATCTGAGTGTGAGAGCATGCACAAGCTTATTACTCCTCTGTTTAAAAGTTGCTGTTCTCATAGCTCATACAAGCTTACTGTGCCCGAACGTCCGCCTTAATCTCTAAATCCCTCAGTCAGCACATAGAGTGCGGACTATATAGAGGACTTTATAGCAAACTCAGTTAACTGACCGGTCGGACAGATTGACACAGATTGACACATTTCACAGAGTGCTTGTCATGTTTCGTTCTAGTTTTAGTTGCGCAACCTGAGCAAAGCATTTGTGACTCGGCGGGTTATATTTTGGATCAAACACTTTTAGCATGTGAAGGAAGCCAGGCTTCTCTACTATGTAAATGTAAATATGAACAGCTACAGTGCCGGCAGAGTTGTCAAGTAACGAAGTACAAATACTTTGTTACTCTACTTAAGTACACTTTTTAGGTATCTATACTTTACTCCATTACTTTTTTTTCTTCCTACTTCTGACTTCTGCTCATTACATTTTTAAACAAGTATCTGTACTTTCTATTGCTTACATTTTTAAAACGAACATTACTCCTTACTCTTGGCTTCGATTTAACGCAGAGGTCATGGATTAGCGGACTGTGGTTCGGATCTGGACCGACCTGCTGGCTAATCCAGACCAGATCCAGTGATATTATTAAATTTGTAGGAGCAAAACATGCAGAAATATGTAGTGTTATGCAGAGTCAAGGATGTCAACGGTTTGAACGTCTTTATTGTTGAACTTTACCACTAACACATTCTCGGGTTGCTAAACAGTGCGTTGTCTGCTTTCATTATCTACTGTATACGTCACTTCTTTGTTCTACTCCGACCTAACCTTGCACATAAAATAGTGTCCCAAGTCCATGTCACACCATTTTTAAGCAGATCATTGAGAAGTTTTGTGACCTGGGAAAGATTTGGAAGGTATCTTCCCAAGTAGTGAATCATTCCAAGACTTTTACAGAGCAACTTTTTCTGCAGTATCTATACTTCTACTAAAGTACTTTTGACACCACTGAGTGCCGGTCATCTGCTTCCACCACACAATACACTTGTGGGTCGGCACCGCTTTAGAAAATCAGGCGACCAGGGTTTGTGTTCTTTTCTTGCAGTGGTTGTGGTTGCCCGTGCTACCGAGGCTTCACTCCCAAAGCTGCAAGCGCTGCTCCCATTCTGTGCCTTTGCTGGAGATGCTGGAACAAGTTAGTTGCACGCTACTATAGTCTGCTCCACATCGGCCTTGTCAAAGCTGAACTCAAGTCCTTTTTCTCGGTACCAACTCTTCAGATTAAGCAGCGGCCATGGGGGGAGTAAACAGTGCAGCATGCTATCAGGCGGAAGGGGAAAAGAGGAGGAAGCAAAGTAAGTAAAAAATGTGCAAGTAAATAATGCAGAAGAAGAAACTTCCTTGATTTTACGATTTAGCAGAATTTAAAATTGTGGACTTTTAAAAACATGAGTTAATCAAATTAATTAGATTTATCGCTCTATATGATTTAAAAAGCCGGTTGATCCAGATACTGGATACTTTGAATCCACCCAAAGCAAGCACACATTTATACACAGGACATAGGCAGAGCCCCTTCGTATTATTTTAAGGTTTTAAGCCTATAAATTTAACCCCTTACACCCCCCACCCCCTCCCAAATTATTATCCCGAAGCTATTGGCACCAGGGCCCCCTCCCCTTCCTTTGCTGTCCTAATTAATTGCTGAAGTAAATACGAGATTTGTCAAAATCTAAACATTTTGGAGTTATTGATACTGAAAATGTTCACAAACTATTTAAACCAGAGTCACTCCTACAACCTGTCCGGTAACATCAGCCTGCTGTACTGAGGAGCCAAAACTCAGCTTCCCTGCTTTTCTATTGATTCTGAGATGGATATTATTAAACCTGCCATCATCTGTAAGTTCCTGCCCAGCTGCTCATTTTACTCTTTCCGCAGAGGTTCCTGACTCTGGTGCTGGTGGCTCTCTGCCAAACTCCAACTGTGATTTTAGATACATTTCTGTCTGGTTGAGCTTTTGGGTCCTTAGAACATATCATTGTATTTTTATTTTGTTTCAATATTAAATTCTTATGCAAAACATGAGGATTTCATATTGCTTTTCATATGAATTTAATGAATTAATATGAATCTTAATGAAAATCTGCTTATTTGGGGGTGAAAAGGAAATTAGCATATCACTAAACTTATTTTAACATGTATTAACTTTATAGGTGTCTAACTACTTTTCTATAAATCCTTTAACTAACTCCACATTTGTACTTTCAATGCTGTAAGATTTGACAGGAAGAAAGATGACAAATTGGTTTTGGGAAGTTAACCAGGAGTCCAGTGGGGTCTGTTCTTGTCCAGCCCTCTGCTCAGCAGCTGTATTAAGCTTTGAGTGTAATGCTGCTGTCCTCATTTGGATCACTGCCAGGAAGCGACACATCCCTAATGAGGCAACCATTGCAGAAATCACGCCTACAGATATCTCCTCAGAACCTTTCTCTCTGTGCTAGCTTTAATGCATCATTTTCCCAACAGTTTTTTTCTTTTTACTTGCCCTGTTCTCTAGAAAGATGTAATACCATTATACTGCTTCATGAACTCTTTCTGTTCAGTTTCTGTCTGTAATAGTAGTAATGTTTTTCTTTTCTCCAATCGTGTTCCTTCTTTATGTAACTACCACTTTGGTCCAGAGGATTATACAGTTTCTGGGGCAATTCTATTATGCAAATTAATGTTAATTAAACTTCAGTCCATGCACTTGTCTTTTATTCAGGGAACTGGCATTTATAAATATATACACGCATGAAGGATTTTTGCACAGCCACACACTATGTTTCTGTTTTTTTATTTCCATAAACAGGCTTCCATCTTTATACTTTTCAATTATCAAGATACAATGTCATTTTATACAATGTTAACCATGAAACATCATAGAGCCATTTTAATTACAAAAGCACAATAATATTCAAAGCCTTGTGTTATTGATGATGCAAATTAAATGTTTTAAGTTAAGAACACTCTTGTATACATATGAACTGCAAATTATTTTTTATAAAGGGATCTTTTACCAGACATGAAATCAAAAATGGTGCAAAGGTTCACTTAAGTCCTGGTCTAACTTTGTTCCATTCAACTTTATGTTATAGGTAATTAATTGTCAAGATCATGTTAATAATATATATTTCTTATTTCATATATTTTTGGGCAGGAATCACTGCTGGAGTCCTTCCACGATCAAGGTGATCTTCCATTATAGATCGAGAAAGCTAATGGGATTACTAAAGTTCTATTGACAAATCTTATTTTTGTTTTTATTTTTGATTTCACTGATACTAGAAGTGCTCAATTCAAATTCAAAAGTTTGGACATAAATTAGCAGCTTTTATAATCTGTAGGCTTAATATAATAATAATAATAATAATAATAAAGTTTAGAGGGTCTTTAGAGGGTTTTCCGAACCCATCATAAAATGATTCTTGTGTAATACCTTGGTAAAATAAAAAAAAAAAAAAATAAAATCTTTCAATACTCTGTAGGCCATCAATAAAAATATTAGCATCTTGAAATTGCTATTTTCTGGGGGTTTTTTTACATTGCCAAGCTCCTTTTCAAAATGTCTTTATTGTCTAATTCCACCTATATGCCGTATTAAATAGGAAGAAACACTGATTGATAGGAATTATGTGTTATTATTAATACAACCTAAATAAGAAAATAATTACAATGTTTAAAAAAGTCTGTAATCTAAAATATTTATTTAGGGCTATAGATTTAATGACCTAATGAAACTGAAACATCCATTGATACTGTGTTTTCACCATAAATAATCTTAATTTGTATTTTTATTTGCAACACATGAACATTTTCTGAGCTTTTTTTGTTTAGTTTTTTTATTGCACCCATTGCTGACATCGCATGTCTGAGTGATCATTTCAAATATGACATTGACATGCAGGTCACATCCTGAGATGATGACCATCTGGTGTGGCTAAATAATGATGACAAACCAGTTTGCATATCCAACATGACGGAAATTCCCAGCTTAGTTAAATCAGAAGCTTAAGCTCTGAGCTATCGTGGGAGTTGTTTCTTATCTCTGTTGCTGTAACATATAGCAGAACAGTCAGTGCAATCTGTTGAAAGCTGATAGGAGCTCCTGCTTTTCATGTGCAACAGGCATGACATCCCCATACTGTATCAATACAGATGATTCAACACAATCCTGGCATTTGATTGGCCGCTCCATCTTTGATGGCAGTCTTATGGCTCTTTGTGTATCCATGGTGAGTTGACTTGATTTTGAATCAAAAGACTCATCCAGCAATGTGTCAGGTTTCATTATCGTTTTTTATTGAAATTATCAGAGCAAATCCACAGAGGGGGGATATTTGCCTCTCTGGCACAAACACTTATACGAATGTGTGTCTACCCGTTCAGTCAGATCCACTTCATGCTTTGATTTTTCAGTATAGTTTAAAACCTTGAGCCTGGAAGTTAGATAATTATTACTGGGATGGATGTGTGAACAGCTTAATATATGCAAATACAGAGAAAAGCATATTCAGAAAATTCCGTCAGTCGAGCAACATTTCTTATTTATTATGTTCTTGTCAGGTGAAGAAGCATTACTTAATATTTTTATTTAAAGGTTAAGCAAATGTATTCTTTTCAATTCTGTTTTGTAATATTGAATCCTTTGTCTGAACTTGACAAATATTTAAAAAGGGGGAATAAAAAAGGCAAGTATCATCTAAGAGTGCTTACAGTAGTAGAAGAGTAATGTTGTTGCATTAAAAAAATTTAATCTAGTATGAATACATAATATAATGGCTTAAGGCTAATTTATACTGAGAAACCAGGTGGTCAGCGTGTGTCGCAGGAAACGCAAATATGCCCCGCCCCCTCCGCAGACACTCTGCTGCACCTCTCCCAAATTTTAGGTGGCCGCAGACAGGAGGCCTCTGATTGGTCAGATCACCATCGCTCTACACTATGCATATTTCCTGTTTTGTTTTTCTGACCGCCATTGTGGGAAACGAATGGTGAAGATGGAGCAGCTAGCAGAGCGAGATGCGTGAGAAGCTGGGACCCTTTTTCCACCTGGATCCCCGCTCTTTTTGGCCCTCATGTCCCTCCGTTGTCGCACAAACTTGCCCCAACTTCCTCACCTCCTCGGCCGTATCTAGACCCACAGCTAGTTCCTGATTGGCCCTCTGGCGTTGTGGCGTGGAATAACATAGCGCAGACCACGCTTCAATATTGGGAATAAATCAAAAATACCTGCGACACACTGCTGCAGGAGGATAACCAGAGTCTTAGATGGCTATTTATCAACAGACACTAAAAGTCTGATAAAATGACACCTAAAAGATCAGCACCATACTCTGGGATTTGAAAGCACCTTTTCGGCATATCCAGTCATTTTGTATTTTACTAAAGTAGTGAACAAGTGAGACAGGAGGTAGGAGTTTATCCAATTACCAGTTTGAGCTACCGTTCATCCATCTTTGTCAGGGCAAGACACCTTACCTGCCTTGCCTGTTGTTGGTGGTCAGAGAACCCACTGGCATTAACTGTATGTCAGCCTTGCCTCTGCTAGTCTTCTCAGGGCAGCTAAAGCTACTATTTACGTTTGGGGTCCTCAGACTTTATAAAGCACTAAACTAGTACAGGTCTTTTCCTATTTTCTAAAATTGAGGCAGAAGAGTGCGGCTGCTTTTCACTAAAGGCAGTTGGTTTGCTTGCAAGCTTACCTAAAACAGGTCTATGAAAAAAAGTTTCATCTCAAAAGATATCTCAACTGCAACTTTGCTAAGAATCTCCAGAAACAGAAAAAGTTATGCTTACTTGATTTAAATATCAATTCACTGGTTGTAGAGGGAATGATTGTGTTAGTATAGGCGGCAGCCTTTGAGGGGGCTTATTCATTTTCTGTCATAACTATTTATATGCAGACATAAGAGTGGTGTTGGCAGGTGGGAATAAGAAAACCTAACAAACTTGGAAAGATGAAGCAGCAAACTTGTGAAAAAGGAATGTTGTAAATCTTTGCTGTCAGGCATATGTGTTTCTTTAAAAATGAGTCACTTTGACACTTTTTAAAATGAGATCACATTTGCCTCTTAGGTAAATTGAAATTATTATACCTTATACCAACTCGCACAGATCCAGTAATCTGCTTTGACAATATTGATTTATTTAATAATGCATATATTTCTGTCTGATCCTGAGGCAAAAGTAATATAAAACTGAACAAAGTTAATTTTTTTAGAATGGGAGATAATGTAAAAGAGAGTTTTTTAAAAATTATTTTCAAGCAAAACACAGGAAAGAAAGGAAAAGGACAATACTGTACTGCTTTGTTTTAAATGCTAAAATTGTAAATATTGTCACAATTTTTGTGATACAATCAACAGTAATGTTCAAGGGAAGAGTTTTTGTTTTATAATGAAAAAATATAGATCATTGTAATTCTTGGTGTGCTGCTGAAGCAGATTTGAATAATAATAATAAAATGAATGAAAAATGAATAATTGGTTCATTATATAATACTTAAGCAGTTTTTCTTCTTTTGCTTAAATTAAGGCACCAGTCAGTTGTTTTGGAGTTTACTTTGCTTATTTTTCACATACAAAGGCAGCTGGGTTATGTCAGTCAGATTTAACCTTTAAAAATAGAATAATAAAGAAAGACTTTTTATCCATAAGATTTATTCCTGCATTTTACACAGGCTCTCTGTATAAAGAGGGAAGTCTCTACAGCTTGGTGCAAAATCTAACTGAGACATCCTTTGATCACTGAGGCTTTAGGGGTGGAGTTGAGGATAGGCTGTTACTGGTTCCATCTGTTTATTCTTTCAGTCATTTCCAAAATGAGATATTTTGAAAGAGTGCATTTAAAAGAATGACATAAAACATAATTTCTAAATGAACAGAATATTTCTAGTGATATCTTTGTCATTCTTTTATTGATTTATCTGAAACTAAGTCAGTAGTTTTGACTTTCATGTTGCATGAGAAAACATTTTCCTTATTTTATTTTTCTTTCACATATGACACACAGAGAGAAAATAAAGGTAGGCTACAGTGTGCAGATTGGCGATTCTGACAGGTGAAGTTAATCTTTATTAATGCACCCGCTAGAGGATGTGATGTAAATTAGGTATCAGGTGAATATATTTCCAAAAGTTAAGGTGTTTGGATTTAAATTACTTTGACAAGAGTGAATTTGTGTTGTCTAATCTGCAGAGTTATGGAATGTTCCTGGTCTGTAATGGCCATTATATGTAGTAAGAGGTCCAAGGAAAACGGCAATGAAAAAACCTCACAGGGTCATGGGTAGCCAAAACTATTAGTGATGCTAATGTTGTCAGATTGGTTAGTTTACCGCCCAGTTGGGTGGTTTTCAATTTGATTTTGTGAGTGGAGATAATTTGCGATGGTTCGTAGTCAAATCAGCGCTTTTTGGGTTAAACTATTGAAACATGTCCACCAATAATTTATCATGACTGGTTCATAAGAAAGCCTCTCTAACCTTTCTTCATTAATGATTGGCTAATGTCAGCTGCCAGGCATCGCTTATCACAGAGAACTGGTGTAGTGGCACCAAAAATTATGCTAGTTTTAGCAGCAGTTGGATCTGGTCTGTTGTTATAAACCAACGGGAAAGATGCTGAACTGGGGAAAATATACAAAGAGTTACAGAAAAGAGTGGGAAAGCGACAATGATCTTAAATCATGAGTAGCAACATCTAAAAATGATTAAAACAAGGCTGACTGCAAATTTTGCAATATGGGACATACTTGAAAATGTAATGATAGCAGCAGGATTTGTGACGACCAGAAACGCTGTGAACTCCGCATTGCATCACACATAGCTTGCTACACTTCCATTAATGCAGTGGAAGACTGTCTGACATTCTGCAGGATTGAATTAGAGAGATTCAGATACACAGAACCAAGTGTACGGCTGTGATCAAGTCTGTTTTGGCAGCGAGAAGAATTTCAGGAGGACATCAGCAACTCACCATATTCGCTTTACTTGAATGAAACAACCGACATCACCGTGAACAAGTTCCTTTGCATATGTGTGAAATACCGATCAAAAAAAACATGCAATCTGTCAGCAGGATTCTCTACTGGCCTGATGATGGAAACGTTCTGGTTGGAAGTGGGATCTTTTAAAGATGCTGGAAGAAACCACTGCTTTCAGGATTTAACACTTCTCACCCTCCCTATATCAAATGTGCCAGTTGAAAGAGCTTTTTCACAAGTTGCTCCGCTTAAAGACGACTCCTGAAATCGCATGGGCGTGTCTTTCCTGTCAAGTTTGATGGTAGCGCGAACTGGACTAACACGGAATGGATGGACATCAGCAACATTCTGTCCTCCCCAACAGTTATGGGGAGATTTCATTCAACCATGTATTTATCACAAATCACAATGGATTGTGATATAATTGACCTGAGTAAAGGTTCAGCTTTCAGATGTTCAGTGTTCCAGCCAACAGTCTAATATACAATAAAAGGTAGGAATTCAAATTGAACCATAACAAATGAAATTATTTCAGTTATGTAAAAATAAGGTTAGCATATTTGTGTTTACGCACTGTTCGTAGTTTGTCTTGTAAAAAGAGGAGTAGTCTACATGGTTATGAATCCGTCTGCAAACATGTTAGTACCGGTCTGATATGTGTCACATGACATGCTGGATCATGTGACACACCACATCCAGCGTGTGATCATGTGAACAATCATGTTGGATTGTAGTGTTTTGACATGTAGTATTGAATGAAGTTGTACTGAAGTGAGTTCACGCTCACACAGTAAATATTACAATGTAGTTTTTTTGTGTGATGTGGCTGTTTTTAAGAGACGTTTGGGCTGGAAAACCTCGACTATCTTCCAACACTGAGTGATGCATGAGAAGGTGAAGGGGCCTGTGTGGTTTATCCAGAGGTGGATAGAAACTAGTTACATCTATTCAGTAACATTTACTTTAGTAACTTTTTGAAAAGAAAAATACTTTTAAGAGTGATTTTACAGCATCCTACTTTTTACTTTTACTTCAGTAAAAAATTGATGAAGTAGTGCTACTCTTACTTAAGTGTGATTTTTGGATATGCTACCCATCTCTTGGTTTATGTCCACAAGTTAGCTACTATTGCTGGTGAAATTTAGGCTGCCTCTGATAGAAAGGTATTTTTTTTTTTTAAAACAGTGTTTAGGTATGGTGCTGTAAAAGAATGAGGACTGACCATCCATCCCTTTTCTCCTACTTAGTCCTTGCCAGGGTCGCTGTGGGGCTGGTGCCCATCTCTGGCAGTCTATGGGCAAGAGGCTAGGCAAACCCTCGTCCAGTGATGGGACTAACGGCGTTGCCTTGTTTTAGTAATGAGTAATCTAACTAATTACTTTGACTGTAACTATAACGTAGTTACCATTGCCGACACCCCATTACTGCGCGTTACTCAGGTCGCACAATGAACCTTTTTTCATGATAGGACTCGTGCGCGCCTTGTCATGAGAGAGGGGAGGATGAGAATGGCTGATGTATAGTGAGATTCCGTCTGTCAGTTGGGTAGGTGGGTGTTTCCGCTGGCGGGTGTTAACGTACAGCACACACAGAGAGATGGAGAGTGAGGAGGACTCCAGCAGCAAAACCGCGTTTTCCAGATGGAAATACCGGTGTTACGTCGAGCTGCGTTTCCCCATCACATACAGTTTCCCCTGCATCTCCGCACAGCGCAGGCGGCACGATTCACCGCGCAAGCGACAGGAAACGCGCATGCTCGCTAAAGGCGCGCAACAGTCGCCCTGTGCTCGCGCCACAGGAGAACTATGGAGAGCGTGAACGATCAAATGATAGCCTATATGGAGAAAGGGAGAAAGATGGATGGATGGATGGATGGATGGATGGATGGATGGATGGATGGATGGATGGATGGATGGATGGATGGATGGTGTATGGATGGATGGATGATGGATGGATGGATGGATGGATACTTGCCTTTTCAACCTACTGTATTTCTTTAAACATTATTTGATGGCCTTTGTGGCAGGGATGGAGATCCATATTTTATGTCACACACAGAGTATAGATCTAGATAGATAGATAGATAGATAGATGTTGCAGTATCTATAACAACCCAAACACGCAGGATTTCAGAATTAGACATCCCCAGTTATTAATTTCACCAGATCTGAATGCCCTGTTAAAAAACTTCACATGGCGTTCCCCCCTGATGTCATTTACGTTGAGTTGCAATAAATGCTAAACTCTCTGCAGGTTCTTGTCTTTGTCGTCCGGACTATTCAGCTGGCTTTGGAAACACACGGCGAGAAGGTGGGGGCCGGGTGGTGAGGGTTACGGGGGCGAGAAACGCAAAAGTAACTCAATAGTTACTTTTACTAGTAACTAGTTACTTTTATTGTGGAGTAACTCAGTTAGTAACGTAGTTACTTTTTGGGAGAAGTAACTATAACTAATTACTTTTTCAAAGTAACGTGCCCAACACTGCCCTCGTCTGGTTGCCAGTCTGTCGCAGAGCAACTCAGAGAGAAAGACATCCTGCACAAACACACTCACACCTCAGGACAATTTGGAGGAGACAATTAACCTAACAGTGATATTTTTGAAATGTGGGAGGAGGCCAGAGTACTCGGAGAGAACCCATACATGCACAGAGAGAACATGCAGGGCCAGGAATCAAACCCAGAGCCTTCTTGCTGCAATGAAGCAGCATTACCCCCTGCACCACCGACAACTGATCCATTGTACAAATTGTACACTTTTTGGTACCTCCAGAAAGTGTATATAAAAAGGCTGGTTTTGGCAACCCCTTCTTTTTTATAATTTAGATATAGAACCTAGGTATGTATTGAGCCGTTATTTTTATCTCACATTTCTACGTTAGAGTAACATGAGAACAAGTCAGAACACAAAGCAAACAACAAATAAATATTTCTTTTTGCAGGTCTGAATGGTCTGATATTGAATCATCATGGTTTACCAGTATGACAGAAAGATGAAATTATAGAAAACAGATGGTGCTCTTGCACTATGCATCAAACACTCTCTACTAGGTAAAAAACTTACCTGAAAAAATTGAAACAATACTTGGCTAGCCTGTAATTCTCAATATCATACATCCAGATGGGCATATGAGCTCCACTTAACTTGCAACTGCTGTGTTTCATTCAACATGCATGTACATTTGTTCTCTAAGGGAACTCCTAAAAATGAACTCTAGCTGTTTTTATGTTCTGTTATGTTACTGAAATAATAATTAAAATAACATAACACGGCTTCTCCCCAGTTTACCTAAATTGGGACCTTCTACAACTTGCAGAAGGACAATTACTGCAGGGATATACGTTTTGAAAGAGACTTGATGTTAAAAAAAAACAGCATGGTCAGAGAGTTTTGTCTTTTGGGTGAAAAGAAAAAAGCTTTACATAAACAGTTGCAGCATCCCCTCCTCCTGGTGTTGTGTTGCAGATGTGCAGGAAACCCACTTCTCACAAAATACTGTTGAAACATTGCTATGAATTCTCATCACCTGTAAGGTGTCCATTATCCTCTCAGGGCTCATATCTAAACGTAAGGGCTGGTTAAAATGCTCGATTCATATACGGTCCACACAGAACCCTGCTGACTCAGTGTTTGCACCATTATACTCTGCAGCTTTTTGTACCTAATATTCTGGCCAAATCTAAGGGGAAATGTAGGGAAAATACCATTATCTTAGATTTAAAGAAGTGATAGGATGGAATTTCCCAAAGCACTATACTCTGTCACGTTTTTCAAACCCTGAACTTCTCTATATATTTATACTGTATTCACCTCTGAGGTGTCAAGTGGGGGAGGAGGTTTGAAGGAGGACCCAAATGCAGACACAAAAGGTGAAGGTGGTTACTTGCAGAATTTAATAACAGAAAGGGTTACGGAGGCAAAAATCCAAAATGAATGAAAACCAGGAATACTCACAACAAGGGGCAAAGAAATGATGACACACCAGCAGAGTGACTGAACAGGAGGAGAACATATGGGAGAGAAAAGCAAAGGCTACGTTCACACTGCAGGTCTTGATGCTCAATTTTTGTGTTGCCATTCATCACTAATTCAGTGATGCAAAATTAAACAATGGTATTTCCAAATATATGTGACTTGTATGTGATCTTCTGTGTGAACTGCAGTCATACAGCTTAGTGTCCCGCATGCGCAGTAGAGGACGCAATGACGTCACAGGCCAGCGTGCTTCGTGTTTACAGAAGTAAGCATGGATGGTAGTGCTGGAGCGCTTCTGGCGATCTTTTCCAACCATAAAAACACAATCTTTACTAGATGGTTAAACCTAAATACTGCTGTCCGTATTATCGTCTGCCATTGTTGTTGTTTTTCTTGCCGCTTCTTCATAGCAAGACCCAGAATAGTGGCCTTTGTCGGGTATTAATGACTTTCAGGTCGGATGAACGTGACCTGGCCGTTCAGACACAGGTCGCATTAGAAAAGATCAGATTCATATCGGATTCAGGACCACAGAGCCAAGTGGTCTGGGTCGTATTGGAAAAAATCTGACCTGTTTTGTTCAGACAGCCATGAAAAGATCAGATCCAGGTCGCATATGGGCAAAAAAATTGGATTTGGGTCACTTCAGGCTGCAGTGTGAACATAGCCAAGGACCAGGCTACTTAGCAGACTGGGAGCAGGTGTGAACAGAAGAGGCAAGAAGGGAGCTAGGGAAAAGGAGACTGACACAAGAGGGCAAACAAGAAATATTTAAGAACTCATATACAATCAAAAATAATTAGAACACAAAAATGGAAATAAGACCAATGAAAACTCAGAGATAACACTTGATCAGAATCAAAATCATGAGACTGAGCAGCTTCTCGGTTACACAGGATTGTTTTGCTATTTGTAACTTCTGTGCACAATTCATTGTTTGACAAACCTTTTTGTGTGGGTTCTTTTATGAATATGAAGATCATATTCTGATGACCAAAACATACCAGCTAATGGGTGAATAATAAACAACTTACCCACAAATGATCAAACCTGAAACTGATTGTGAGCAAAATTTTTGCATCTTTAACTAGCAGGTTTGAAATTCAAGGGCAAACTTGCAAGTAAAAATATCTTCTGTCATTTTTAGAACAAACAAGGCATCTGTACTATGACAGATGATGGGGGAAGGGTCTATGTACATATGAACACATTTGGACCATCAGTAAGAAAATAATAGATAAATATTGTTGGTTAAAAAAAATCTGTTTTTAAATTCCCCTCTAACACACCCATTCAATGCATGTGCTATTCTTTTTATGCTTTTACCAATGCATATTACTGCTCCTTACTTTTATTCTTAGAAAATCTGTCCCCAAGTAAAAGAAACAAAAAGAAAAATACATTTTTCATAAGTACATATACTTTTTTTGAATGTAGCATACCAAAATGATTCTGAGCTGAGACCTTAAAACCAGAAGCACGTACTGAACATTGATTTCTGTGAACTGTTATACCTCGAACTCTCGACTAACTTGGTCTTTTAATGGAATTTAACAGAATCTAGCACTGTTATATGAATGAAAATCACTAATTTAGTTTTTTTTATAGCAAAAGAAGAAAGGAGAGATGAAGAGTCTTTTTATAAAAAGGGTAAAAACACAGTAGAGAGAAACCCTGAACAATTTCTTAATGATTGGTTTCAAATGAAATGAGAAAAAAGAAAAACAGTTATGTTTTATAAGTTGTTTTTTCTTTTTTCGGTTACATGTTAAATTAAAGAAGCAAAAATTCCAAAAAATAAAATGACAGAATTTTTTCCCTCATTTAGTTGGTTGACATAAAAACTTGCTTTATGTTTATTGGAGCACCATTTTAATACCTCAGGCAGTTCCAGAAATTATGGCCTGATTGTCTGATTCATTACTTTTTCAACCAGCACTCAAACATCTAAAGGCACAGCATACCCCACAGAGGTCATCAAAACATATTTTCATCATATGTACTATGCGTAACCCATGCAAATACAGGACTCTACATAAATTGTAGGTTTTATAAAAAATATTTTTGCCATTGGCTTCATTTGTGTAACGTTATTTTTTATAGGGTTTTTTTTGCAACTCTCTAGTTCCGGTTTGGACTTGCATCAGTCGTGTGTTTTTCCGTGCATAAAGACAGCTGAAAAGTCTAAAAGCTCTCCAGATATAGTGCATCAGTGTGGAATTAATTTCCCACCCATGGCAGTTTTTCTACTGTTAACTTCACACAAGTTGAAGGAAGAGGAAACAGGAAAAGGAGTTAGGAGCTATAATTTGCACAGTTTGGGAGGAGGGTGATTCTTTATGTATTGTAAAGGAAGAAAATATTCTAAAATAGTTAACTTTGGAAAAAGGTTGGCTTCTCTCTTCCTTTCCCAGGTTCCTCTCGGCGAGCTGCGTGTGGCCAAAAGGAAAACCAGCATTGCGTGTTGACGTCACAGAATTACAGAGTTTAATCCAATATAAGACAATGCACAAACTTAGAAATAAGACAATGTACAAACTTATACCAGAAACTGCAGAACAACGGAGACATACATTCAATTACCTGACATAAATGGAGAGAAGGAAAGAAAGCAAAGACGTACAAAGACATCTTTGGAGAGTTGCAAGAGCAAATCTGATTTGTTACTTCTATGTAGAAAGCTTTATCCTCTTGTATTTAATTTATTCAAATAAGGCTTGCTTTTGCTCCTCCAATCAGGAGCTATCTCCGACACTCAGAAAAACTTAGAGCTTCCCCTAATTTACGGCAAACATCTGGCTAAAGAAAACATGAGATAAGACCTCACAGAATAGCTGTTGGAATGCGGGGGCCTCTTCCTGCCATAAATTCTCAGGAACAAACTTAAATTCAGTCCTTTGGTTCAAGGAAAGGTTATCTTCACAAACTTGTTCAAAATTAAGAAATATGTTCAAAATGAGAGTGTTCAACATACCTTTTACACATGCCATAAGATTAACTGTATTAAAAACTAAAAATAATAATTTTTCTTCAACAGTCCCTCTTATGAGGTCTGAGACACACAGAACTCACAAATAAATTAAGCCTTCTAATAGAGGAACCAAAAAACTATTTAGTATGTTAAAAAACTAAAACATTAGCCTAATTATATAACAGCCCCTGTTTTAAACAGAACCTCCTAGCTCCACGGCCAGGTCATGTGTCTGAAGCTGAACTCCATTATCTGAACTTATCAAATGTATCTCGCGCTATCCAACAATTTAATACTCACCTGATGAACCACAAAATTTTAACCAGTAAAAACTAAAACTGAAAATACATTTCACTTATCAAATATGAAAAATCATACAACTCAGTTATGTCAATAGAAGAAAAAACACAATAGAAATATCAGCCCAAGTATAAAATTAGAAAACAAAAGTAAGATATCTCGAAATTACTAAAACATGCCCAGGAAACTTAAAAGACAATACTCGCCACAAAAATTACAATTTGTCAATACAAAACAATAACAGCATCAAAAAAGAAAATAAATCATAAACACATAAAAATTACAAAATACCTTTTTTCTTTTTTTTTCACATGATTCAATAATAAGAACTTAGAGTTCGTCTCTATGCTCGTTCGATAGTCCTCCAAAAATGAATATGAATTCTTCGTCAGGAAACGATCCAAAAATATGCGCAAAAAGAAACGAATGTTCTTTAAGAGGTCGCAAAAAACGAAAACACGCAATAAAGAGAAGATAAGTTAATGATGATCTTGTAGCCTGATCCTTCACATATTCCTCCTCGGTTGTAAACCTCAGGTTTCCACCTGAGTTTCCGTTGCTCACTGAAAATTGGAGTATTATGCCAATATAACAGTGAGTTTAAGGAGAGGTTGCAATCTCCTTTTTCTCAATGGAAGGACACCGGAACAGGATTATTGTGCCTGTCCGGGCCTTTTAAGCCTTGTAATTCAGGAAAATGAAGTGGTCTTGGCAGGAATCCCTGCTACACTTCTGCCTGGAACTGCAGATCCTCCTCCGCGTTGGGATGTGCCTGCAGATGGGCCTGCAGGTTGAGACTGTAGATTCTCCTGTACGCCTTGTAGCGTGCGTTGTGGCTCCTCAGCTGCTGTGCACTGACTCCAATGGAACCACGTGTCTCCTTTCCCTTGTAGACGGACAGCATGAGATGTCCTCTCCACGACTCGGTATGGTCCGGTGAAGCGAGGTTCAGACCATTTTCTTTTGATGACCTTCAGGCGCACCCAGTCGATTCCCGGAACTGGTCCTGAGCCTGGACGTTCCTGTGTCGTCTGGTATTTTGTAAATTCCGCTGCCAGGACCTGTAACTCATTGAAGAAATCTTTATGAGATAAATGTGCAAGCTCACCTTTCCATCCTGGAATGCGGGTAGCAGGTCCTGGAAACATCCGTCCTGTCTGGAGCTCATATGGAGAGAACCCTGTTGATTGGTTAATGATTGATCCGACACTTTATGACAGCTTTGCTGTCTTCCTTTTGTATTATAAATCTGCTCCTTTAGAGCTGTATTTTATCAATCCTTTGAACCTCTTTTTATATAAGGCCTACATGAGAAATAAATGTTTCCTATCATGTTGAACCCAAAACTTAACTGTATTTTAGAAGCAGTTCCATAATTGTTCATTTGTAAATCTCCAATTTAGACCTATTTAATTTCAATCATCATATTTTCTATTTTTTAAAACCTTAAAGAATGATCAGCCTGTTTTACATGAGTATAGCTAACCTTGTCACTAAATATCAAAAATGACCTACTTTATTCCAATCATAGTTTTAAATCTCAAAAATTTCAACAATTTTTACCTTTGATCCATTTATTCTTTTGAAAACCTATTTATACAATATTTAATTGAATAATGTATTACCCTTTTTATATTGTTTATCAATTATCAATGCCTTTTCAGTTTTGGAGAGAGATTAAATACAGCTAAATTTATTAAATGATGTAAATCTTTAGTTTAGACCTTCCTGGATGTCTTAGTTAAACAACTTATTTTAAATCATATGAATAGAGATGCAACAATCCAATGATCACCTTCCTTAGTTTAAGAAACACTGTTTTATGTAAATTATTTGATAGGTAATATTTAGTTTAGTATATTCAATTTATAAATTTTACTTATTTCATATCCAAATAGTTAGCTCATATTTAATGCTGTTTAATGTTTAATGTTTTTTTATTTAACTTCAATAACCTCTTTTTCCGAAAAGTAAAGAGAGATCCAAACTAAAAATTTGCTTATTAGATCAATTCCATTCATGTCCCCCTGTTTCTATAACAGAACAAATGTTCTGTCATAGCATACAATAAAAATCCTACACAACTCATTGAGATGAAATCCGCTATCCCCACTAACTTTAGCCTCATGTAACACAGTTGGATGCAATTCAAACATGGTGTCCCAGATGCTGTTACAATCTGCACACCTCAATCAAAGAATTTAATGTTTGATTAAATTTATGAAATCAACACAGAACTTGGTGTCATTAGCTCAATAAGCTGCATAGACACCCATCAATTCACTTCAACACCTTAATGTTAAATTCCATTTAAATTTAGTTTTACTGAATAGTAGCCTCTGTACTATGTAAATAAAATTTAGATCCTCTTCCTTAGTAGATGAAGCGTAACACACAATGCAATTCAGCTATGGTTAAGAAAAAATATGTAATTGCAATAGTTAGTCCCTGCCCATTCTTTTCAGGCAGGAAGGGAAAAAAGACATATTAGCATTTTGTGAGACAAAATTTCCGAGGAATGCAGTGTCGTAACAGTTGGTGCACACCAACCCTCAAACTGCATTGTAAAACCTCTGACCCCAGGAGATGGGGTGTCCTTAACACTTAGCATTACACTGCAGGGGTTCAGAACGTGAAGGACAACAGGGCGCATCAGTGCTATAACTAAAGTAAGAAGAGAACACTGGCATCACACACTACAAAAATTTAAAAAGAACTTATTCACCACTACCAAGTTTAGTTGGCACCCATTTCGTCTCCAACCTGCAGACTGAAGGGAACCCCAGGAGTGGGCTTTGGCACCCAGGTCACATGATCAGAGGTGAGAATCCAGGATCAAACATGAGAACACACAACAGGACCACCGCTGAGCGACTTGCCATGCCCCATTCTCTATCTGCTGAATCAGAAGGTGTCCAGAGTAGCAGTCATTCCCGCAGTGCAGAAGCATCTGGATACGGTCCCTCTTTGATGAACTTTGGTCAGCCTTTCGTGGTCGACAGAGCAGGACATAGAAACCAGCAGATCAGTCATCCACTGAAACCCCCCGTCCGGGTTTGTACAAAAGGCTATGATCTTTGTGGTCCCGACTCACTGTTGATTCCCAGCCGTAGAAGACTCCCACAGATAACGCCTGAGTCCCTTTTGTTTTCAGCCAGGTATGAAAAGCAACACTCAAAGGAGACATCTGTTGCCAGGTTCTGTGAGCAGCACTTTGCCCTCACGTGACAGCAGGAGAACAGCTCGTCTTCGCTGACCTTCGTAATCGTTCAACAGCTTTTGGCTTTCATACAGCAGTCCAGCAGAAGATGGGCACAGTTCAGCATCTTTGTTCAGCAACAACAGCGGCCTGATGTGGTAATCAAGAAGATCCCTTCAAATACATCGTCCCATGATCTCTGAGCTTAAAAGACCCTTTCCCCAAGATTGCCATCAAGTCAGAAGGAAGGAGAACTGCCAGAGAAAAAATAATACAAAGTAATTAAAAATCAAAACTTATATTTGCCACATTTTGTAACTTTCACTATTATAAATAAAATTTATCTTGTGATGCATCCTCCCGTGTGGCTCTAGATTTGTTGTTGTTATAGCACTAACGGCCAACCGCCCCAAATCCTGAACTGCAAAAAGAATAAACATAGAAATGTGTTAAAATAGTCCACGATCAGATGTGCCAGAATTAAGAAAATAATGACACTTACTGTTCAAAATCAATAAACGTCAATACCTCGATGACATTCACTCTGCTTGTGCCAAATATCAACTACAAATTTTAAAATCTCAACCTCACAAACTCATTAAAGGATTAGAACAAACTCTAGAATGTCCTAGTACTGACACTAAGAAAAGTTGTGATTGAATTGCACTTTGTCAAATAATTATGAATTGCATATTGTTCTACTAAATACCAAACATCCTTATCATTGTCCCACGCTTCAAGACAAAGTCCTATTTAAAAATTTCAGAAATTATTTACATTTTATTTGAATTTCATAGCAGTTTTAACCAAAATTTTCCTCAAAATTAACAATTTACACCCAACTGTATATAATCAAGTTAGCAGTGATGCAGAAATCTATCAACAATTTTAAATGTAAATAAACATGGCATAGATGTTATTTGAAACCGTTCAATTTTAGATGATCAAATCTAATTTAGTAGAAGCTTCTATATCACGTACACCCTTTTTTAGTCAAGCAGGAAGACCATATGACTCTACATAAAAAAAAATCCATAATTCACTATTGTTGAATGAAAAAAAATCAAAATTATTGATTAACTAATTTACAATTAACCATATCCCAAAATTTACCAGGAATTAGGGTCTACTTCTCCTTCTCCCC
This sequence comes from Cyprinodon diabolis, assembly GCA_030533445.1. Lineage (NCBI taxonomy): Eukaryota > Metazoa > Chordata > Actinopteri > Cyprinodontiformes > Cyprinodontidae > Cyprinodon > Cyprinodon diabolis. The sequence goes on from CM060080.1 coordinate 40,734,566, forward strand.
CTGTTGATATAATAAAATTATCATTTTGAAAACAATTTGGAATCTATGTCACTGTTATATAATAATTAGCTGAAAAACCAGAATATTATAAGATGTTCCACGATTTCTCCAATCTTCCATCTAGTATTCAAACTAGATGATGTAAATTTCAAAGTTCCATCTGTAGTATCTTATCTTTATAACATCCCCCTGTGTTTTTCTTATTTCCAAAAGAAAAACAATTTAGAGGTGGAAAACAAAAATAGAAGAACTTTCCCCCATTATGCTAAAATTTCAACATGTCCAATCAGTTACCCATATGAAACATAAACCAAGTTAATTTAGTTAGAATTTAGGTTAGTTTGTTAGTCAAAGTGGATAACACAGTGTCCTAATAACGACATTTATCTGCTTTAAGCCAAGGCTGAATTCCCGTTTCATATTAATTCCACTGCACAAGCAGATGATTCAGCTTCAACCAGATTGTGACACCAAAATATGTAATCGTCTTTACCTTAAAATTGTCCGTAAAGCAGTAATAAAAGTATATTTATGAAACAAAACCTTTACTGTCCCTAAATAGTTTAAAATAAGAAAAATATCACACAGCTACTCACTAAAGTGACGTCATATTTACATAGCGCTTCCTAAAACCCATCAAAGGCCATCTGCCTACACATTCACACTTATTCACACTCAAGCAGACTCATCAACACCCCATTGTAAGAAAGATGCAGGATGTTACCCCAGAGTTCAAACCAAAATTCGTCCTGTGAAAGTCTTAAACACAATTATTATAACACCATGGTTGAAAAAAAAAATAATTATCCAATAGTTCTAATATTGTTCAGTTTTGAGTGAACCTGTTTTAAAAACTCCATATTATACACACAACCGTATTTCATGATAGCCCACTGTTATTAAATGGCTACCTAGACCCCCTGTAGGAAAACCCAAAAACCGTTCATGTGGTCAAGTAATATGCAAAATGGGCTGCACACGAAGATCGTCCTACAAGAAACAAAGTCATTCATTAGTGTTTCAACATGTCCTACATTAACAGTGTAGAAAACACTGTCAAGCAGAAAAACATCCATATGTTCTCGTTTTTGTTCTCTTGTTACACACAGTGAGGGTGTTCCCTCCTGTGTCAGGAAACCTAGAAATTGAAGTGATTGTCAATGTCACAATATTATAAAAAAAAACAATTGGATCATTCCAGTGCTCCAGCCTGGAACTGATGCCACACATTTCTCCCGCTGAGAAAGTAAAAACATCTGTAAATCTGTTATTTTGTACTTTTCATTTCAACACAAAACACAGTTCTAAAAGAAATTCACATCAAAATCCAAGAATCCTGAAAGAGTGAGCTGGAAATATCAGTGCTAACAGAACTGAAGAACTCCCAAAATGCAAATGGGGGGGTCAATCAATCCCCCTGCTGTGAAACAAAACTTGTAACCAAAATGGAGAAACCTCTCTCCCACAGAAGCACATTTTAACAGAAAATTAGTAATACAACATCCAGAAAAACATTTGAAAATATTTCACAACACAATCTTGAAACACAAATCACTTCCGCACAATCTCAGCACAATTCAGACACAGACAGACAAATAGACAGCAGCGCGTGGTGGAACATATAACGGGGGAAGACAGACACACAGCAATAGATCAACCCGCAGCCAAGCACGCACACAAACACAAAGAAACGTACAAAACACAGAAACACAGACAACGTCGTAGTTCAGTCAAGAAAAGACAGAAAAGAAAAGAAAATGTATTGTGTGTTACGCTTCATCTACTAAGGAAGAGGATCTAAATTTTATTTACATAGTACAGAGGCTACTATTCAGTAAAACTAAATTTAAATGGAATTTAACATTAAGGTGTTGAAGTGAATTGATGGGTGTCTATGCAGCTTATTGAGCTAATGACACCAAGTTCTGTGTTGATTTCATAAATTTAATCAAACATTAAATTCTTTGATTGAGGTGTGCAGATTGTAACAGCATCTGGGACACCATGTTTGAATTGCATCCAACTGTGTTACATGAGGCTAAAGTTAGTGGGGATAGCGGATTTCATCTCAATGAGTTGTACAGGATTTTTATTGTATTCTATGACAGAACATTTGTTCTGTTATAGAAACAGGGGGACATGAATGGAATTGATCTAATAAGCAAATTTTTAGTTTGGATCTCTCTTTACTTTTCGGAAAAAGAGGTTATTGAAGTTAAATCAAAATACATTAAATGTTTTACGGTGTATTAGAAGCATTAAATATGAGCTAACTATTTGGATATGAAATAAGTAAAATTTATAAATTGAATATACTAAACTAAATATTGCCTATCAAAAAATATACATAAAACAGTGTTTCTTAAACTAAGGAAGGTGATGATTGGATTGTTGCATCTCTATTCATATGATTTAAAATAAGTTGTTTAACTAAGACATCCAGGAAGGTCTAAACTAAAGATTTACATAATTTAATAAATTTAGCTGTATCGAATCTCTCCCCAAAACTGAAAAGGCATTGATAATTGATAAACAATATAAAAAGGGTAATACATTATTCAATTAAATATTGTATAAATAGGTTTTCAAAAGAATAAATGGATCAAAGGTAAAAATGGTTGAAATTTTTGGGATTTAAAACTATGATTGGAATAAAGTAGGTCATTTTTGATATTTAGTGACAAGGTTAGCTATACTCATGTAAAACAGGCTGATCATTCTTTAAGGTTTTAAAAAATAGAAAATATGATGATTGAAATTAAATTGGTCTAAATTGGAGATTTACAAATTAACAATTATGGAACTGCTTCTAAAATACAGTTAAGTTTTGGGTTCAACATGATAGGAAACATTTATTTCTCATGTAGGCCTTATATAAAAAGAGGTTCAAAGGATTGATAAAATACAGCTCTAAAGGAGCAGATTTATAATACAAAAGGAAGACAGCAAAGCTGTCATAAAGTGTCGGATCAATCATTAACCAATCAACAGGGTTCTCTCCATATGAGCTCCAGACAGGATGGATGTTTCCAGGACCTGCTACCCGCATTCCAGGATGGAAAGGTGAGCTTGCACATTTATCTCATAAAGATTTCTTCAATGAGTTACAGGTCCTGGCAGCGGAATTTACAAAATACCAGACGACACAGGAACGTCCAGGCTCAGGACCAGTTCCGGGAATCGACTGGGTGCGCCTGAAGGTCATCAAAAGAAAATGGTCTGAACCTCGCTTCACCGGACCATACCGAGTCGTGGAGAGGACATCTCATGCTGTCCGTCTGCAAAGGAAAAGGAGACACCGGGTTCCATTGGAGTCAGTGCACAGCAGCTGAGGAGCCACAACGCACGCTACAAGGCGTACAGGAGAATCTACAGTCTCAACCTGCAGGCCCATCTGCAGGCACATCCCAACGCGGAGGAGGATCTGCAGTTCCAGGCAGAAGTGTAGCAGGGATTCCTGCCAAGACCACTTAATTTTCCTGAATTACAAGGCTTAAAAGGCCCGGACAGGCACAATAATCCTGTTCCGGTGTCCTTCCATTGAGAAAAAGGAGATTGCACCCTCTCCTTAAACTCACTGTTATATTGGCATAATACTCCAATTTTCAGTGAGCAACGGACACTCAGGTGAAAACCTGAGGTTTACAACCGAGGAGGAATACGTGAAGGATCAGGCTACAAGATCATCATTAACTTATCTTCTCTTTATTGCGTGTTTTCGTTTTTTGCAACCTCTTAAAGAACATTTGTTTCTTTTTTGCGCGTATTTTTGGATCGTTTCCTGACGAAGAATTCATATTCATTTTTGGAGGACTATCGAAGGAGCATAGAGACGAACTCTAAGTTCTTATTGAATTGTGTGAAAAAAAGGTATTTTGTAATTTTTATGTGTTTATGATTTATTTTCTTTTTTTGATGTTGTTATTGTTTTGTATTGACAAATTGTAATTTTTGTGGCGAGTATTGTCTTTTAACTTTCCTTGGCATGTTTTAGTAATTTCGAGATATCTTACTCTGGTTTTCTAATTTTATACTTGGGCTGATATTTCTATTGTGTTTTTTCTTCTATTGACATAACTGAGTTTTATGATTTTTCATATTTGATAAGTGAAATGTATTTTCAGTTTTAGTTTTTACTGGTTAAAATTTTGTGGTTCATCAGGTGAGTATTAAATTGTTGGATAGCGCGAGATACATTTGATAAGTTCAGATACTGGAGTTCAGCTTCAGACACATGACCTGGCCGTGGAGCTAGGAGGTTCTGTTTAAAAGGGCACTGTTATATAATTGGGCTAATGTTTTAGTTTTTTAGTATACTAAATAGTTTTTTGGTTCCTCTATTAGAAGGCTTAATCAATTTATTTGTGAGGTCTGTGTGTCTCAGACCTCAAAAGAGGGACTGTTAAAGAAAAATGATTATTTTTAGTTTTTAATACAGTTAATCTTATGGCATGTGTAAAAGGTATGTTGAGCACTCTCATTTTGAACATATTTCTTAATTTTGAACAAGTTTGTGAAGATAACCTTTCCTTGAACCAAAGGACTGAATTTAAGTTTGTTCCTGAGAATTTATGGCAGGAAGAGGCCCCCGAATTCCAACAGCTATTCTGTGAGGTCTTATCTCATGTTTATCTTAGCCAGAAGACGTTAGAATTCCTGGACGCCAGGCCGTAAATTAGGGGAAGCTCTAAGTTTTTCTGAGTGTCAGAGATAGCTCCTGGTTGGAGGAGCAAAAGCCAGCCTTATTTGAATAAATTAAATACAAGAGGATAAAACTTTCTACATAGAAGTAACAAATCAGATTTGCTCTTGCAACTCTCCAAAGATGTCTTTGTACGTCTTTGCTTTCTTTCCTTCTCTCCATTTATGTCAGGTAATTGAATGTATGTCTCCGTTGTTCTGCAGTTTCTGGTGTAAGTTTGTACATTGTCTTATTTCTAAGTTTATGCATTGTCTTATATTGGATTAAACTCTGTAATTCTGTGACGTCAACACGCAATGCTGGTTTTCCTTGTAGCCACATGCAGCTCGCCGAGAGGAACCTGGGGAAGGAAGAGAGAAGCCAACCTTTTTCCAAAGTTAACTATTTTAGAATATTTTCTTCCTTAACACCGGCTAAAAGAATGTATGACGCATCTTTTAATTTTCCAACTTCACTTTTACAAATCCCTTTCATTCTCATTACAACTTCTCAGTCCGTTAAGGTGATTCAACCTGCTAAATTAATTATTCTCAGTCCTTTATACTACTACCAACTCGATTCAGAATGCCAGAGAAAGGTGATCCGACCTATTAGTCCTTTTTCCATGAGTGATACAACTCGGTCCAATTAACCCAAACAATTAATTATAAGTCCACTGGAGATGAGCCATAATCTCCGGGCTGATACAAGCCCCTGCTAATCAATACACAGACACCCGAAATTCTTTTATTGAGGCACAGGCATGAATCCTCAGGGTAAAGAATATAATAAAAAACCCAGCTTAAAATCAGAGTTAACGTAAAGGCTCTGTTTGAACTAGCCAAAGTTCCCTGTAATGTGTATTTATTCAAATCCTTAAACAACCGACTCTTTTAGGAGGGATTCTATCTACCTCTGCAGCTTCTAAATTCTGTGAGGCCGCACACAGCAAGAGCAATCAGCCACGGTCCAACCACACGGCACTTCAGACAACTAAAAAATAAAAAATAATCAAATACTGTCTTACCACACCGAAGCATTGGGCCGAAACGGATCAATCAGTGCCAAACAGCCGCCCACCGAGATTCCAGAACCGGAACGAGCCCCCAATTGTAAAGGAAGAAAATATTCTAAAATAGTTAACTTTGGAAAAAGGTTGGCTTCTCTCTTCCTTTCCCAGGTTCCTCTCGGCGAGCTGCGTGTGTCCAAAAGGAAAACCAGCAATGCGTGTTGATGTCACAGAATTACAGAGTTTAATCCAATATAAGACAATGCATAAACTTAGAAATAAGACAATGGACAAACTTATACCAGAAACTGCAGAACAACGGAGACATACATTCAATTACCTGACATAAATGGAGAGAAGGAAAGAAAGCAAAGACGTACAAAGACATCTTTGGAGAGTTGCAAGAGCAAATCTGATTTGTTACTTCTGTGTAGAAAGTTTTATCCTCTTGTATTTAATTTATTCAAATAAGGCTGGCTTTTGCTCCTCCAACCAGGAGCTATCTCTGACACTCAGAAAAACTTAGAGCTTCCCCTAATTTACGGCAAACATCTGGCTAAAGAAAACATGAGATAAGACCTCACAGAATAGCTGTTGGAATGTGGGGGCCTCTTCCTGCCATAAATTCTCAGGAACAAACTTAAATTCAGTCCTTTGGTTCAAGGAAAGGTTATCTTCACAAACTTGTTCAAAATTAAGAAATATGTTCAAAATGAGAGTGTTCAACATACCTTTTACACATGCCATAAGATTAACTGTATTAAAAACTAAAAATAATAATTTTTCTTCAACAGTATCAACTGTTGTCATTTGTAACAACTGTACAGCATTGGATTTCAAAATAAAAGCATACATTACGGTGGCTGGGAAGTGCAAATCAACAATACAAAATCTGAAACACTTTTACAAATTTTGAAACAACTCTACATTTGAGAAAACAAAATTACAACAAACGAAACACTTTTACAAATCATAAAACAAATTTACATTTCAGAAAACAAAATTACAACAAGAGAAACACTTTTACAAATCATAAAACAAATCAAATTTTGAAACAACTCTACATTTGAGAAAACAAATTAACAACAAATGAAACACTTTTACAAATCATAAAACAAATCAAATTTTGAAACAACTCTACATTTGAGAAAACAAATTTACAACAAATGAAACACTTACAAATCATAAAACAAATTTACATTTCAGAAAACACTTTTACAACTGACAAAATCTGACGGAAAGGGAGGGACTGTCTTCGAAGCTTACCCGGAAGTGATAACCGGAGAGTTCATGCAGGATGGAAGCTAATCGAGTTGCGTTTTGCCCGTTCTGCGGCACTCATATGAGCAGTTTAACGCGGTTTTGTTTTTCCTGTGGTCGGTCCTTGGAGTTTTTAAATGGTACAGAACAGACGGTAGAACCAGATATGCTGCAGCTGTGCATATATTATTTTAATGAGTGTCACTCGTACGTTGTAATCGTAGACATGATGCAACGTTTACATGATGTACACATCAGCTTCAGGTCTCTGAAAAACAAAATGAATGATGCCGGTCTTGTGCGAGATTCTGTTTCCCTGTGAAAATCTGTTCCCCCTGTGTCGGGAGCGCTCATTGCAGCCAGAGAGGCGGATCTGACCATTTTCAAGGCGCTCCTGATCATTTTTCAGTGAAAACAGCTCATATAATCATGTCAACTTTGTAACATACAGTTTAATCGTTTACTCTTTTTACAAATGTGTAAAATAAATACATTAATAAGGTCTTCTTAAGCTGTTTTGTGTTGTTTTTTTTTAAACGACAAGAGAATCGGCATTTCTCCAACTTTTGTCCCTTCAGCCTGACAGTAAAAAACGGCAGTCACCAAACAGATTTCCAACACGTAGTGTATTTTCTATTTTTCATTGCTGATATAAGAGGATGGAAACTGGCTGATAGCAGGGAACACACATTAGAATTTCTGGTTAGTCCCCTTCTAATGTAAAATACTGAAATAATCCGGTCCCCCCTTTGATTTTTGCAAATAAATAGTAAATATGACCAAATGCACAGGATTTGTTGTTGATGGTGAGAGGAATAAGCACAGTTAAAGACCTGCAGGTACATTTACTTCTTCCCATGTTATGGAGGGGAACAGATTATTTCAGTCAACTGAAACATTCATTCTCGCCTCTCCTCCTCCCAGATCTTTGGGAAATAAAGAGCAACTGTTTCCAACTTCTCTAAAATTGAGATGTGTGATATATTATACTAGAAATGTCCTTATCCAGTAATATTTCATATTTTACATTAGAAGGGGATTAACCAGAAATTCTAATGTGTGTGCCCAGCTATCAGCCAGTTTCCACCCTGGCCTGCTATAATTTGTTCCCCCCTTATAACTTTAAGAAATAAAGGTCCATCACCTCCAAAGTTTCAGGGGTTAGTTGTCATTATAAAAGATGCTTATAAGCAAAAAATGGAAAAACTGGGACCTTTTTTGCCTGATTTAGACAGGGGGAACAGATTATAGCAGGTGGCCTGCTATAATCTGTTCCCCCCTTATAACTTTAAGAAATAAAAGTCCATCACCTCTAAAGTTTCAGGAATGAATTGTCATCATAAAAGATGCTTATAAGCAAAAAATTGGAAAAACTGGGACCTTTTTTGTCTGATATAGACAGGGGGAACAGATTACAGCAGGTTTTATTTCAATTCTGGCAATATGGGATGAAATAAAACAGCTGATGTTAGAACACAAACTGTTTATTAAGGATAGTACAACATAGATAAATTGTGAGTTAACATAAAACACAAATATAGATTTAAGTAGCCTACTAAATTTCAACCAGGAAAAAATTTTTTCCTTCTGCATATAGTCTTTAATGATTACACGTGCACTCAATTTTCTATTATATTTTTATTACAAGTACATGGTTTACAACAGTTTTCAATGGGATGAGAACATTTGGACACTGTGAAACAATGAGAGATTTTTTTAAGGAACGTGTGGAAAAGAACAAGGATCTGTTTGCTTTCAGAGGAAGGAGTAGACACTGCTGTCAGCGACCAGCTTTCAAGCAAACGTTTGTGTTTTATTATTAATAATAAATCAGTATCACTGGCGATATTCTGCTATAACATGTGAAGTAAAGAATAAAAAAGTAAAGCTCAACTTTCATACACGTAAAACCTTTCAAATTTCAAGTTCTGCACGTTGGAATTGAGGCGGAGTTAACTCTGGTTGTTCTTCCTACACCATGCGCGCTCCCGACGAGGGGATACAAATTTTCGCAGGGATAACAACCTTGGCACGACACCGGCATCATTCAGTTTGTTTTTCAGAGACCTGAAGCTGATGTGTACACCATGTAAACATGACATCATGTCTACGATTACAACGTACGAGTGACACTCATTAAAATAATATATGCACAGCTGCAGCATATCTGGTTCTACCGTCTGTTCTGTACCATTTAAAAACTCCAAGGACCGACCACAGGAAAAACAAAACCGCGTTAAACTGCTCATATGAGTGCCGCAGAACGGGCAAAACGCAACTCGATTAGCTTCCATCCTGCATGAACTCTCCGGTTATCACTTCCGGGTAAGCTTTGAAGACAGTCCCTCCCAAATGTACATTTGTTTTATGATTTGTAAAAGTGTTTTGTTTGTTGTAATTTTGTTTTCTGAAATGTAAATTTGTTTTATGATTTGTAAAAGTGTTTCGTTTGTTGTAATTTTGTTTTCTGAAATGTAAATTTGTTTTATGATTTGTAAAAGTGTTTCGTTTGTTGTAATTTTGTTTTCTGAAATGTTAATTTGTTTTATGATTTGTAAAAGTGTTTCGTTTGTGGTAATTTTGTTTTCTCAAATGTAAATTTGTTTTATGATTTGTAAAAGTGTTTCGTTTGTTGTAATTTTGTTTTCTGAAATGTTAATTTGTTTTATGATTTGTAAAAGTGTTTCGTTTGTGGTAATTTTGTTTTCTGAAATGTTAATTTGTTTTATGATTTGTAAAAGTGTTTGTCGTTTGTTGTAATTTTGTTTTCTGAAATGTAAATTTGTTTTATGATTTGTAAAAGTGTTTTGTTTGTTGTAATTTTGTTTTCTGAAATGTAAATTTGTTTTATGATTTGTAAAAGTGTTTTTTTTGTTGTAATTTTGTTTTCTGAAATGTAAATTTGTTTTATGATTTGTAAAAGTGTTTCGTTTGTTGTAATTTTGTTTTCTCAAATGTAAATTTGTTTTATGATTTGTAAAAGTGTTTTGTTTGTTGTAATTTTGTTTTCTGAAATGTAAATTTGTTTTATGATTTGCAAAAGTGTTTTGTTTGTTGTAATTTTGTTTTCTGAAATGTAAATTTGTTTTATGATTTGTAAAAGTGTTTCGTTTGTTGTAATTTTGTTTTCTCAAATGTAAATTTGTTTTATGATTTGTAAAAGTGTTTCGTTTGTTGTAAATTTGTTTTCTCAAATGTAAAGTTGTTTCAAGACTTTTAAAAGTGTTTCAGATTTTGTATTGTTGATTTGCACTTCCCAGCCACCGTAATACATGGAACATTGTAAACTACAGAGCGTTGCTTCACACAAAGCCCTCAGACACTCAAAACAAAGTAATGCGGAGCGCTATAACAATGTAAAGTAGGTTTTTTTTTGTTCTTTTCCTCAACGAGTGCATTTTTCCACTCTCGAAAAGTTCTGTAATCAAGTCCAAATAGGGCTTTAATGAGGCCAATGCCATTTTATTTAAGAATTTCTGCCGTCTTCCAGGTGAAGAGATGTCCATCAATTATGTGGAAGCATGTTTTTACTGTCCTTGTGCACTTCCCTCTTCCCAGACCTTAAACTACTCCCCATCAACTCATGGCTCAAACATGTCCATCTAGAGATTGGTTTAAGGCAAGATGGGAGTAACTATTTTTTATTGTGCTCCGAGGGCTGCAACCCAGGATCACTGGCCTCAATATTCATTAACTACTCTGAGATATGAGCCTCCTAGAAGGTCAGACCTAAGATATTCTCAAGATGTAAACCCCATCCAACAACATCATTCATTCTATTATAAAATTATATGATACAATGTCAGAGGTGCTGTACTTTAATCTCCAATGGCTTTCATTAAAAACAAATCTGTTAGATATTTTAATTAAGTCAGAGGCTGCACTTGATATCCCACTGTGTTTTTGCAGTTCCACTTTGCTTTTAACTAATTCAGTGTTGCATAATTAAACAATGGCAGACAAATGATAAGAGGATTTCTGTTTAATTAGATTGTAGACTCAAATTCTAAACTATTGTTTTACCAAGTTTGCTGACTAGTGGTCATATGGACCCCTTTTTCATCATTCTGCTTCATTCTATCTCTATTCTCCCACTCTGCAGAATCTGTTAGTTCAATCTCTAACGTTCTGCTCTCTCTGCTTTTTCTCATAGTAGCTTCATCTGGTCTGTTCCTGTTTGGCTGTGACTCCATCCTGGAGAGAAATATCAGCTGTGCTGCTGCCATCAACGCCTTTGTTTCTAGATGTTGGAGCTTGGCCTGTTTTCCAGTGTAGTCCTGTTTCTCTGACTGTGACTAACTGGATGTGCTCTCTTCATCCTCTGACATGGGAGCTGGCTCGGAGCTCGTCTGCCTGGCTGTGTGTTTCCTGGACGGGGCCGCCTGTGGAGCTGGTTGACAGTTGCCTTTTGTATCTATGCTTCTTTTTCTATGTCTGCTTCTGTCTCCTTGAACCCCAGTGGGCCTCAGCAGATGGCCGCTCACACTGAGCCTGGTTCTGCTGGAGGTTTCTTCCTGTTCAAAGGCAGTTTTTCCTCTCCACTGTCGCTACAAGCATGCTTAGTGTGAGGGATTGCTGAAGAGTCGATGTGTCGATGCAACCAACAATCAGACTAGATGATCTGGTTGAACTGTAAAGTGCCTTGAGATGACATGTGGTGTGAATTGACGCTATAGAAATAAACTGATTTGAATTAAATTGGTGATTTCTCATTGAACACTATGGAGGTTAATCCTCCCCTGTAAATTTGGTACAATTATTGGTTAAATAGGCATCATAAATGTATCATCATAATGTGTCATTAAACTGCACTAAACATGCTCTAAACTGCACCTGAGTTTATAATATGTTGCACATTTATTAGCTCTTGAGCCCAACACAATCGGCCCTCCGCTTTGGAGCAGCAGGATGCTGTTTATCAGCCTCAATGAGAAATCTCTGTTGAGGTTTGAGGTTCGGTCTATTGAGGTAGACGGCAAGAAAATAGAGCCCTGATTGGATAACAAGCCAAAATACGTCACTTCCAATGAAGCTCAATCCCCTAGGGGGTGTACAGTATAGTGCAGGGACGGGTCATGAAGCTGGCTGCTAATGCTGACATACAGACATACTTTTTGACTGACAGTGGTCAGACAGCGAGGAGGTGTACCTTATGAGTCGAGAGGGAAAGGTGATCATTCATTCAGACAGACATCTCATGCTGAATTCTCGCCGTAGTTTCTGGAGTTTATTATTAGAGAGCGCTTCACTTCAGCTATTTCATCCATTGTGGTGTGGTGTTTTATGTTTCAGCATTTGTTAATACAATATGTGACATTTGGATTTAATTAAAACCATTGAGCCTCCCCTGTTTCACAGAGCAGCGCCCGCCACTGCTGCTGACTGAAACCAGAAAAAAGGAGGAGTGCAAGACAAACCTTCCAGTCATAGAGTTTATGGCCACTTCCATGTTCCCCCTCCTGCTGTCAGAATATTAGCAGCTTTGCTGACAGATTGTTACTACTACAAACGTATGGCCATTGATGTGTTTTTAAGAAAACAAAAAGCAACACCAATCAAATGTCCAAAGTTTAGTTTCACAGTCCATGTGACAATAAAGATGACTATAAAGCTCTTCAGGCTCTTCTGTTTTCCAGTGTCTGATTGATGTGTTTATCAGGTGGTTTTCTCAAGTATAAATCCAAATCCATAAAGCAATTAGTACCTTAAGCTTCTTACTCTCACCAGGCAAGATTTATTAGTTGGAACAGCAACCGTGGCACACGGTGACCTCATAATTTCTTCATGTCTGGCTGGATACCAGTAGTAAGTACAGCTATGGTCCACTGGCATAACCATGACAGCTGGGAGGCCGGATATCAAGGCAAACCTTCAGTGTAAATAGCTGATTGGCCTGACCTTCTACATGAGGCTTATTACAGCTCCTTCTGTTTGGGAAGTTCTGCTGTACATTGATAATTTTTAAATAACATTTATATTAAGGATCATATTTTTTTAATCCATTTAAAAATAGCACAAAATAGCACACAAACTCAGATTAAGTTAAGTATAAACAGTATGAAAAAACATGACTCACCTGCTCTAGTACATTTCTAAATGATTTTTCCACTCCTGAATTGTGGATCGTAATCCATCCATCAACAGAAACCTTTTACAATTATTTTTTGCCACACAGGCTGGGGAATGTTAGAAATGTAATGGCCATTATATTTTTATGTAGGGGAATTAAAATCATCTGTGCTGTCTAATATTTACTTTTACAGTGATGCTGTCCGCCCCATGAGGAATTTTACCTAACTGAATATCCTGGTTAAAATGTGGCCCAAGCTAAAAGCCAAGGATGCAGCATATAAGTCATAACACAGGCCTACAGCAGGGGCCAGAGAGAATTGAAAAGAAGCATCCTGAAGGAAAACCACAGGTATAAGCAACACATGTAGGAGCACTTCAGCAACAACAGCTTACATGCGGAGAGGCCTCAGGACCACCATGGATTACAGTATAAGCAGGTCAGCCATGATCCTGCTCTGCCTGACGCCTTACACAGCTTCTTTGCACACTCTACTCTTCAGGTAACAGAAGGAGAAAACATCCACCTTAGCCAGAGGAACAGCTGCACAAAGTTACTTTCATCATGAGGAAGATTCACACTGGCTGCGGGTCAGGACATGTGTCATGTCCCAATACTCTGACTTTCACTCTTTTGTTATTCTTAGTGTGTGCCAATTCTCAAGAGTGGTCTTTCACCCTGCCCCCTTTGTGCCCTCGATCCACACTCTACTTATCTACATGGGCTTTGATGAAGTATGTTACCCACAATGCATTACTGCATGTGACGATATACCTCTTCTATTGTCAGATGTCTCAGGTTGCTAAACCACACGGGTGGTTTCAGTCATCTCTAGAGTCAGCAGCGCAAACAGGCACTGCTTTGGGTCAGTGGCCTCTTCTCTGCTTAACCTTGTCCCACATCCCACAAATCCTATATGCCTGGTAAAGACTGCGGGGAGGAATACTCTACTTACCACTGCAAAACTGTCCTCTTCGTAATAGCTACCAGATTTATGTCATTACCAGTCTTATTGCAGCTGATTATCCATCTGTCAGTCACAGGTATCACATACAGTATACCAAACCACATTCAAAAAGACTTGAGGCTGCCATTGATGAATCAACAAAGTATTAAGCAAAAAGTTTTAGATTAAAGTCAGTGGCTACCTTAAGTTTTACTTTGCAAACGTTTCTTTTCAATGTCCGTTAAACACTCATCTGGACCCAAAGCTCCAAATCTTGTCATTTAGCATTAATTTTCATAACTCTCTGACACAGTGTGACATTTTCAGTCTAATTTGGATTGAAAATGGAGCAGATGGCTCATATTTCCGACACTAACAGACCCTGCAGTTGAAGATTTTTCACTGCACGATAACCTAATGTGAATTACTGCACAATCTCCATGGAGAAATCACTGCTAACATGGTACACTGAGCCGGGCATCTTTAATTAAGTCCTGTTGAATAAATAACACGTGTTCATTGAATACCTTGGAGATGGCAGTAAGAACAGGTGCAGCAGTTTGACCTTTTATTTGTAGGACAATGGATGGGATCCTATGAGCCAACCTACTTACAGTGTGATGCAGTGTTTTTGTATTTGTTAATTTATTATTACCTGTACCCACTGCTCCATTGGTAAAACAAGACCAAAGTGTTCAGACAACAGTCGTTCATTCTCAGATAAATTAATCTAAAAAATTGTGAACTGTTTCCTGTTGTCCCAAGGCTCTGAGATGCCCTCCCAGAAACCCTGAGGGCCCTACAGACTCTTTTAGAAGGGCCTAAACACATTCTTATTATAAAAGGCTTTTTAACATTCATGATTTTTATTTAGTCTTTTTTATTATTTGTTGCTTTTGTTGTACCCTGGATGCTATGATCTGCTATTCTGGACTTTTTTTTTCTGTTTAAGTTTTCATTTTGGGCTCTCAGTTATGTTTTACTTTATTTTATCCCCTGTTGTTGTCAGCATTTTTTAATTCCTACTTTTACTCGTCCTTGTTATTTCTTTCAGTTATTTCTTTTTAGTATTTTTGATATTATTTATCCCATGGTCTGGTTTTAGTTATAGTTATTGTATCTCTTATCTTTAGGTTATGGTTTCCATGGCTTCATAGTTATCTTAAGTTATCTCCAGTCCCTTCCCTTATCCTCTAGTTGTAACTTGGTCATTCTTTATTTTGTAGTCAATAGTTTTATTCACCTTTAGCCTCATTTAAGTTATTTTCTAGCTACAGTTATACCCTGTTTTCCCCAGTTACACTTTGTTGCCCCTTAGTGCCCCTTTCCTTTCCTCTTAGCTCCTTTCTAGCTGCTGGTTTCCACACCTGCTCCAATTAACTTAACTGATTAGCCCATTCATTGTTTTTTCTCCTATAATTACTCCTCCTCTGCAGTTATTCAATGATGGATTATCTTCCTTTTTAAATATGTTTCTCCCAAGTGTCTCCTTGTTTTGGTTTATGCATCTGTTGCCACCAACTTAATTATTAAACCTACAAGAGACCATCTCTGCTTCCATTTCCACATTTGGGTCTTCTACACACATCTAAACCTGACACCTGTTTTTAGCCCTGTTACTGTAACATGTTGAGATTTCCTTGACATGTAAAGTGCATTTTAGTTAAAGTTATTGTTATTAAGATTTTTCCTGGTTTCAAAGCTTTTTAGCAGTTGTTGTTTTAAGATTATTCTCCTCCAAGATAGAAAAGATTACGTCCGTCTGTGATGTGGACTTCCTTTGCTGAGGACTGCTGATATTTACTGCAGTGAATAAAGGTAAAATTCACTCTACTGTGACAAAAGGAGGCGAAAGCTTAACAGTTAGAGACCGAGCCATGTGTATTTTAAGAAGGCTGCTTTTATCCTCTTTGGTTTGACTGTAGAATAATAACACTCTTAACTAATATAGTGGTAGAACACATAATGAAAGAGGGCGTGCATTAAGAAGAAAAAATAGTTGCGACAGAAATTAAAATGACAAGGCATTCAGCAGATTATCTTAGATTAATTGTTATCTAATTGTTTAAAACACAAGCAATATAATTAACTTTAATGAATACAAAACAATTGCTAGCTTTGTTTTTTTTTAATTATATCTATATCTTCTGTGATAAAAGAAATATGTGAATTTTATGTCTTTTTTTATGTTACTTAAATAGTTTTAGATCACTTTCAGGTTGTAACTTGTGTAAACTAATACAATCATTGCTGTTTTACACCAGGTTTCAACACCAACCGGAACTCTCTTCTTGCTTCATAAGTGAGTAGTTGGGAAAAGCTTCTGTCAGAAAAGAAGAGGTTAGAGGTTAATTACAGTGTTTGGAGGGATTTCTTCCTGTTAAAGGGGAGTATTTCCTCTCCACTGTCGCTACAAGCATGCTTGGTGTGAGGGATTGCCTTTGAGTCAATGAGTCGCTGCAATCAGCTGGTGTTCATTAAATAAAAAGAAATTTTGAATCAGTTTGACTGTATGATCTGGTTGAATTGTGTCTGTAATGTGCCTTGATATTTCCTGTTTGTCCTCTTGTGTCAGTCTCCTTCCCCTCACTCCCTTCTTGCTTCTGTTCACACCTGCTCCCAATCTGCTAATTAGCCTGGTCTTTGTTTGTCTCTCCCATATAATCTCCTCCTGTTCAGTCACTCTTTGCTGGTTTTCGTCATTACTTTGTCCCCTTCTTGTTGTGAGTATTGGTTGCACTATCTTGGTTTTGAGCAGTTTGGGATTTTTGCTTCTGTTGAACTTTTGGTTAATTAAACTTCAAGAAAACTCCTTCAGCTTCAGTCTGCATTTGGGTCCTGTCAAACCTCCACCCCCATTGTAACAATAGGGGTAATTACAAAACCATGGACAGCTGGAAGAAATTAATGGGAGAAACCAAACACAAGGTAAAACTGTCATAATCCTGGCGCTGATGGTTGGCTTTTTCTTATCTGCCCCTGCTCACCTGTCTAATTGGCCCCGCGTCTGATTACTGCCGATCTGCTTCACCTGGTCCCTGCAGATATTTATGCTGTTTGCATTCCTGCCATCAGCGTCAGATTATTCTGGCTGTTTTGGTGAGAGTAATTCTTGTCATTAAGCGATTTGTCTTTTTGATTTTGCCTCTTCCCTGTCTGCTGTGTTCAGTTTGATTTTCAGTCTTACTTCCTGGATTCTGCTGGTTACCAGACTCGTACTGTGTTTCAAACCTCGGCTTGGATTCTCCTTGGATACCTCTTCGGCTCTCTGATCTCCTGGTTTGTGGAACTGGTTTGGACTGTTCTTAGGCTTTGGATTATCCCTCAGACACATCGGCTGGATGCTCCCCTGTATCCAGTGCTCAGACGACAAGGACAACAAAATTCCAAAACTAAAAGTAGCTCCACCAGGATGGGTGAAGACGTAGAATCTGTAGAGGTCGATGAGAAGACTAAGGTAGGCGACAAGGAGATCCATGAAGACCAACCCTCAGAAATAAAATGCTAAGAACTAAGAAGTTGAAAACGTATGTAATTCACAGTGCTTTGTATAACATTTTGAGGACAAAAAGGACTTTAAATTCCCATAGAAAAATGTAAGAATTTACCTTTTTTTTTTAACACCCCAAATGAAGGTATTAAACCTTATGAAACACAATCTCTCAAAGATTAAGGTTAGGGTTAGAGAAAGTAGTTGTTTATAGCTGATAATTATATTTTGTTACAAAATCTAGGTACCAAAAGTATTTGATTCCCCAGTTAAGGTCCTTCATTATGGAGTTTGCATGTTCTCCCTGTGCATGCATCGGTTCTCTCTTGGTAATCTGTCTTCCTTCCACAGTCCAAAAACATGACTGTTTGGGTGATTGGTGACTATATGTTCCTTACTAATGGGTTTGTGTGTATGCGTGGTTGAGGGTTTCTGTGTTGCCCTGTAATGGATTAGCAACCTGTCCACATTGTACCCATTCTTTGCCGTAATAGTGTGAGAGATGACACTAACATATGGGCAGTAAAACACAGTTAGGTTTCACATGCTGCAACTCTTTGTTTGTATTTGATGCGTGCTTTTATTTGTTAATTAAATGTAAATGGGTACTTTTTTAAACTGTTTTGGTGAGGAGGAGTCAAGCACAGGCAGCATTGAGGGAAGCAAATCATAAAGTAGAGTGGTTTAATGAAGAAAACATTTGATACAATACTTGCAGTAAAGTATTCTGATTGACATATATTTTTTTATGAAATTCAAATTTCATTTCTCTTCTGACTGAGTTATATATAAGAATACAGAGTTCTATATAGAATACGGAGGCCACAATGTGACGAAAGTAACATTCCCAGTCAAATTCATCATTATATGTGCTGATGACTCACAACAAAATCTGTTTTATTTTCTTTTTTTTAAGCTGGTTTATTAAAACAGAGTTCCAGAAAAGGGTTTGTATATCCACAAAGGGTTAGGCCAGGAGGGGATTTGTATTTAAAAGAATGAATGATTGCCCTCTTTTTACAGGATGCTGTGGTAATATGGTGACCCGTTGGAGGGTAGACAGGTAAGTGGTGAGTCAAGCATGCTGGTTGGGGAGAACAGGTAGCAGGTTCCAGGAAGGCTGTCGAAGGATTGGCATGGGAATTTAAGACATGTGGAATGAGTAAACTGGTTACTGGAGTCAAATTACCAGGCACAGCAATGGGGAAGGGAGAGACAACATGATGTAATTATAAGAACTCAAACAGCATAAAACTAAGAGAAGATCAGAGCCTGATAAACAGGAACTTATATATCATGTGAGTAAAACAATCTAGCATCTGTATCATGCAACGAGCTCCTCTTTAGTCTCCTCCTCATTAGCTTTAAAAAGCTCCAGCTTTGGGAGCTGC
This sequence comes from Cyprinodon diabolis, assembly GCA_030533445.1. NCBI lineage: Eukaryota > Metazoa > Chordata > Actinopteri > Cyprinodontiformes > Cyprinodontidae > Cyprinodon > Cyprinodon diabolis. Next base: position 40,753,413 of record CM060080.1, read on the forward strand.
ACCTGCAGCGAGACGGAAACACAGCTTTGTCAATACGGAACCCAGTTTAATTTATAAAGCTACAAAACTAAATTTACAAGTACAAAACACATTTTAAAATATATTTGTGCCTGTAAGAAATTTGTAAACTGTCCTTACTTTTGTGTGATTCTTTTTTTTTCTGTATTCAGCAAACAAAAAATATTAGAAACAGAATATCTAGCCTTGTTAAAAAGAAAAAAATAAGCTTTATTATTCTTGAATAATAAAAAACACCCAACATGCTCTCCATTTATTGCATAGCTGAATGGTGGCAATGCCATCGGTGGTGATGCTACAGTGGAAATGGGACTGTGGGTTGCAGGATGTAGCTCTGCATTGTATGAACACACTATGCCATTACTTTCAAAACACCATGAAGCTAGCAATTCCGTTTCACACCAAGCCATTTCGTGCCTCACCAACATGGCAACATGGATGAGATACCAGTGAGTCCCACTCAGGACCCTGGCATGCTGCTACCATGACAACAGACTGCCACAGCCTGGCTCAAAACCCTCTGGGAACTCTCACTCCAAATGAAAAATAATAAATGAGGCCACTCAGTTTTAAATATGCTGGTGAAAAAAAAATGACAAACGCCCTTCAAAGATTATAACAATTCTCATTAAATTCTGAAATCACAGCTTTTCCTCCATCCAGCATGAAGCACACTGATAACTGCCACTGAGGCAGTCGGGTCAGAACACAACACTCCATGCTGCGAATTCTTGTTAGAGCACCTGTTCAACCCATTGTGCAGAAATGGAAACAGCAAGGAAGGAAACCTTACATTAAAGTGGCTTCTATGACTCTGGATGACCTGCAGAGATTAACAGCTCAGGGGCAAAAATATGTAGATGGGATATTAGTAGAAGATTAAAAAAAGATGTAAGTGAAAGAAAGCAATAGAGGGTACTGTCCTTCAGCTAAACACGGGACATATGGGGAGTCTGTGAGCAGCACACTACGCTGCATATGTGATGATATTTTTACTTTGTGAATTGTGAGATTTGTTGTTGTTGAGCCAAAATACTTTCTAGATATTCTTTTAATAGAGAATTCAGTCTTTTGTCATGCGTGTTATGCTTAATCATGCTTAAACCAGTTTGAAGGAACCAGTTGTTGCAACCTTTAGAGCCACAACCTGCATCAAGTTAACAAACAAGGATTTTCTCCTGCTGGCAGCCTAAAAGCTCCTGGGAATTAAACTACTCTAAAAGAAAGAAAACAACTGACAGGTTCTGGTTTTCTCAACAATGCTTCCTTTACCACTTTTGACACTGCTGATGCTGCATTAAAGCCACAATGCTAAATTGTGGAGAGTAAACAAAAGACTATCCTATTAAACAGAGACAAGGCTTCAGCCATGGAAAAGAAAACCCCAAGTTGTTTGATGTTAAACCGAATAAGTGAAGTGAAAGACATGGAAATGATCTGGAGAGTTGGAAAAAAAACAATTCTCTGTGGATTCTTCACTGTTAAACTGTTAAACAATAGATCAAACGGACTCGTTTGATCTATGTTTGTCGATATACAGTGGAGGAAAATGATGCCTGTGCCAGTTTGAGCATGTAACTGCTTCAAGATCTGGTTGAGGATTTATTTTTGCTGTCTGTTCTGATTATGATGCCCACATAAAACCTTTTTATGATTGTTGAACAATTGCTTTGCTTTAACCCACTCTCATAAATCATGCTGAATACTGAGAAAGTGGCAGCTTCCTGGGTAAAATGAGGTTGCAAAGAACCACTTAGATGACACAATGTTTAGTAGCATTCTGTCTGCATTCCACAAGGGGCCATTTGCATGATAATATGCTAATATGATGTTTTAGTTTGCTATCAAAAAGCAGGATGTATAAAGACAAAATAAACTATGATCGGGAGTAAAGTACTATTTTGCAGTGAGTACATTTTTTATTACTCTGAATAACAAAGGCTTTAATCATTGAATACATGCTGTGGTCGTGATGAAATGCTTCAGACTTTGCAGACAGTAAACCTGTGACCTCGTACGGTTCTCTTCAGAAGGGAAACGTTCGTCACTGTTAGCACCTTATCTACTCAGTAAAGAGGACACCGTTCTTCATTTCTTATTTGTTGACAGCAGTGGTGGGAATTTGTTTTCAGTAGAGCTTTACTTTTATCACCGGAGGATCAAACCTACTGAATTCCAGAGACTAGCAGTTGGTTCCCTGAAAATGTCAACAATGATTTATGTGAATTAATGGGGAATTGATGAGAGGAGGAATATTTGCATTACGGTTAGAGTACCTGTAAAACAGCACATTTTATGACATTTGAATTTTGTATTATTTCATTCTAGAGGACAAGTTGAACAGACTGGTTTGCTTTAGACTGTCCCTGCAGTGGTCCCAGCAGTGATAAGCTGTTCAAAAGCAACGTCATTATGTGTGGAAGTTAGATTAATTTCACTCATCACATTGAGCTGATTGATTTGAGTAATCCTTCCTTCCTTCCTTCCTTTCTTGTACTCTTCCTACTAATGTCTTTTGTTCCTCCCATTGCTCTATACATGAAGATAAATTGATTGATAAAATAATTTGACATTTATTTTGTTCTTTGTAACTTTGCTTCAGTTTATTGAGGTTTTCTTGCCTCTGTTCATGTACAAACTTTGCAACATCCCTCTTATTTTAGTTAAATAGAGGTCTGGTATTTGACTGGTTCATCACAAAACTTTATTTCTTTCTTTTTCAACTTTTGTAACAATTGAAATGAATTCAATTTGGGGCAAGTTTCAGACGTGATACCTTGACCTTTGGATCGAGAAAACCCAATAGTTAAATTGAGTACTGCAAGTTTTAAAGGTTCTATGGCTGTAAAATAGGCCAAAATAATTATTACGGTGGTGCAGTTTGTAGCTCTGTGTCCATGCAGGTTCAATTACTGGCCTGGGGTCTTTCAGCATGGCGTTTGTATGCTCTTTGTGGCTACTCTTGCGTCCTCCCACAGTTTAGAAACATGACTGTTAGATAAATTGTGGTTGGGTATGTGTGTGCCTGGTCATACATCTTTGTGTGTGTCCGTGTTGCTCTGCAACTAAACGGGGACCTGTCCGGTATGTACCCTGCCTCTTTCCCATGGACTGCCAGAGATAGGAACCGGCCCCATCGTGATCCTGATGGAATAGGTGGGAGAAGATGGATAGATGGATGATTAGCCCTCCTCCTCAATGCTTGGTAGTGATTATGGTGTTATTATGCAGGTATTTTTCTCCATAAATGATTCTATGGAAGTGCAGGAGGACTGACCACACATCTTTCTGAATACATGGAAATGTGGTTGGAGAGTGAACAGCATAAAGTTCCTTAGCATTTGTTCCTTAACATTTCATTTGACCTCTCCTGGACTCAGAGCATCTTCCATCATGTGAAGAAGCCCCGATCAGGGCTCACATGAGGAATTGGTTTGGTGATGAGGAGGAGCTAAACACAGACAAGTAAAGTTGGAATACATTTCCAAGTTGTAAATGAAGAATACCATTGCAAATAAAATATAGATATAGATATTTGCTTAGATACTGGGTTTTTTTATGGGGTTTTTTTTGTACACTAACAGAAAAAGTGTCAGTAGAAAACCTGAGGTTTTTTTTTATTCTTTAAATTTTAAGTCAATTTCTTTTACAAATATTTATTTTTGTTTTTCTCTTTAAAGAGTAAATGTGTTTAATGTTTCATATTTAGTGTTTTTCTTCTGAGGGGGCTTTATAGTGGTCATTTAAGGATACTTCTTTTCAATATGTCTGCTTTCTGTTTGCAAATTCCAAGCTGAGTGTCTCTACAAACATCATTATGGTCTTTTATTGACAATAAAGTATGGGCAAACATAATTTACTTAGTCATATCTGACTAAAGCACATTTTTCTAGAATTACTGCACTTCATTTAAATGTAGTTTTATAAAACTAACAAGTTCAGTTATTTCTGTGCCATAAACATTAGAAATGATTGTGGAATACTGTCTGAAATGAAGCTCTTTAATGTTTCTCTCATCACTGCATGGTCTGACCTTGGAGTAAAAGATGCTGATATTAGGAGGATTGCAGCTCTCTTAATTGTTTTACAAGTATAAATACACCCCCCCCCCCCCCCCCCCACAGTAAAAATAGACTCCTAAAAGTTCTGATATCATATGCCTGTTGTTGGCACACACACTTGTTATAATAAAATCTCCAGAACAAAAGACTTTCAAATTAACCTTGTTAAAGGGTTGACAAATAATAGAAATGTAAATGGTTTGGCTGCTCAGCAGTTTATTGCATTCTCAAATTATGAGCATCCTATGTTTTTTATGCACATTGTATTGGTTTATGAACACAACAATCATTAATATAACGTTATTTTCTGAGATAAAAAATGACCCATCTCCATCTACTTTACTGAGGAAAACAGGGTTTTTGTTATCAGTAAAAATCTACTAAAACTTTTAATTGTTGATTTGTACCAGAGACTTGCATTAACTTGTGAAGTGAACAAATACGCAGTTAAAACTGAAGGCTCTGTTGATGTTTCAGACCAGTCACCAAAAAGGCGGCGGGTTTAACCAGTGTGGTATCTTTTTTTCTTTCACAGTAAGGAAAACCATGACGGCTAAATCAGTCTTTAAATCAGCGTTCAAACTATTTAACTTGTTTAACTCGATGCTAACCAACTGAAGAGAATTCACATGTTCAAATCTGAGGATGCATGAGGAGACAAATGTGACTGGAATGTTGATTGAACAGTTTTTTTCCCCCAAAAAACTATTTGATCTGTTTTGGTTTTACATTTTGCAACTTTTAAGTGATTATTTACTGTGCTGTTTCTTAATAACTGTCTGAAGCCCATCAGTGTTGAAGATTCTAGGAAAAAGCCAAATGATGATGACAGACAATGTTTTTCTGTCAAGTCCAAAAAAAACTCATCAACCTTCTTTCGTGGCTCAAACAGTTCCTTCCACTCGTCACTCCCTGCAGGCCTGGAATCCAATTATATGGATGTATTCACATACACCTTTTGCCAGTGATGAAGGAAGAGGCAGAGGCAATGGAGTGCATTGGTGTAAGAAACTGAAGCCCTCTCCTCATTTTAATGGAGATCTTGGATTTCCTCGTGCACATGGGGAATCAGTAATTTCTGCTAGCGGTTGGAAAAAAAACAAAAAAAACACAAAAGCAACAGGTAAAGACTCACCATTCATTAGATTCATCAAAAGCTGAAGCTGCAATTTAGAAGCAAATCTGCAAAAATGTTGAAAGGAAAGATAAAGATAATGGTTGTTTCGGACAATTTAGTTAATTATATGGGGTTTTGTTGTCAGTTTGCTGGCATGGTAATATAATCCTTAGTATTAGAGCATTGGACCTCCAAGGTCCTTATAAGTATTCCTTTTATAAAAATGCTTGCTTTAACACTTTATAACTTTTAACAAGATGTATACATTTACATAAAAATCAGAACTGAAAATACCCTCCCCAGGCTCTTAATAAAAAAGAAATAGAATAAAAAAATTGTGTAATTTGGGGCTGCAGTGCCAACCATACCTACACGAAATCCAGAGATAGATCTTGTCAACATATTCTTCAAAGATATGTCGCCAATAATTGATCAAGTCCAGAACATGTGATCAACTGTGGCTGGGCTATAACCTCACCTGGGGCAAGTAGGATCCACATTAAATTGTCAAACATTCCCTGGTGAACTGAAAACGATCCAGCATTTTAAATTGGATGTATGTATGAAGGTTAGACAAGACTGCCACTTCTCATCAGACAGAACAACACCATGTTGGTTTCCCAGGCTGTTTTTTTTATTTGTTTTTTTGTCCTAGCTTATGGGTTTGATGTTGTCAGGAATCCAGTTTGTGTGGTCTGTTGTTTTGTGTCTGTTTCTCCCTCCACCACCAGGTTGCGCCCTGTCCTCGTTGGTCCTCCCTGCACACCTGCGTCATGTTGGCTCATTATCGGGTTAGGGTTAGGGTTAGTACTTAAGCAGGGGACTGTCACTACCTCGAGGCCAGAGTGTTTGTCGGTTTTGGGAAGTCATCCTGCAAGCTGGATTTTTGGCCTTCTTTCCCTGGAAGGATTGTTTGAGTCTCACACTTAGCAGGGGATTAACCTCCACAAGTTCTGTTCAAGTTCTCCTGGAGTGACAGTCCTCTCATACTCCTCTGGGTCCAACGAAGGTCTACCTGTCCGCTCTCCAACGAGTCCCCCATTCACTAGGTCAACCCACACAGATTGGATTCGAAGCAGGAGAAGAACCCTCCCAAACGTGAGTCCCTCACTAGAATTACCCTTACGGTATCAAAGATTCCCACCGTACCTGAACTCACCTCTGTGAACTTCCCTCATCCCTTCCAGTTTCGGTTCACCAGCCCTCCGAGTACCAGATCCAACCCCTCAACCCTTACCACTATAAACCTGTTCAAACTCTTGCCTTGCTCGCTGAGTGGTTCTCTGCATTTTGGATGACATCCTTAAATAAATCATGACAGATGTGTTGTAAAAAAAAATAGTGTATATTGGAGAAAAACATGTTATTTCTGAATGATTAACTGAAAATAGTATTTAGTTGATTTTTCCAAAAAAAACTTTCTCAGCAAAGGCCATTATTAATATGCCCCCATAAAGGGCATTTGATTCAATACAATTCTGTGATACAGCATCTTACCATTCTGGGTGGATCTGTCTGTGGGTTGAGCTCACAGATGAAATCACCCTCTGATATGAGCTGGCATTCTATGAGGTCAGGTAGCCTTTTTAGAAAAGAAGAGAAAAACTGAGGCCTATCCCTATTTGGCCCATAGATATTCATCAGAACCAGCAGTTGACCATACAATCAAGCTGTCACAATAACATATCCCCCCATTATTGCAGTGCTTGACAAGGGTATTAAAGCAACACCCTTTTAAATTAGTATAGCCGTGCCCCATATTTTTGCTGTTATTTTAAGAGTCAATATCTATCCTACGAATGGCATTTTAAGTGTTGCCTGTTTATTTGATCAGAGGTGAGTTTTTTGCAAATATATATTATTCTGCGTTTAAATATTTTAGGTGTTTAAACCCTGCTACACTTCAATGGATTATTAATTTAACTCAAAATTAACAGATGGCTGCTGTTCTGAATATCAACCATATCAAGCTACACTGTACTATACTAAAGGTATCCAAGGAAAGAAACCATCCCTGTCTCAGAAATATAAACAAAACAAAAAGAGAGCCTCGAATACATATACTACTAATTTCCATCGAGAAAGAATCCCTTGCTATACATACAAGTTTTAGATTTAAAAATACAGACTTACATCCGTTGTTAGCTGTCCATCTCCCCCAGTCAAGCTCCCTCATCCATTATATTTTAACATGCACAGCAAATCTAAAATCAACACTTTCAAACAATTGTAAATGACATTAAAGTGATCAGATTTTAACCCGATGCTATTGACTTATGGGCTGTGCTTGTTTGGAGAGGCAGATCAATGTGTTTTTATTTCTATCATTTTACAATACAAGCATTTACTGGAGACTGCTAATATGACAGGATGACAGGAAAGAGGGGAGAAAATATGGTAGCTTCCCTGCAAAAACGGTAGGCTTGACAGCTATGCACTGGAATGGTGTTGTATATTCTATGCATATATCAACAAAATTGTAATATAAATAATAACAACCCCTGGATGATAAAACAGTTATGAAGGGACAATTATTTCTTCAAATACATTAAGGCACTCCAGACTCCAGCATCCAGCTCATACAACATTTATATTTTTTTTAAAGTGTTGTTATGACTGTGTTCTAACTTCAGCAATGTCTTTAGTCTTAGTCCTTTTAAAGACCAAACTTCCACGGGGGGGGGGGGGGGGGGGGACAAAAACAAATTTAACACCAGCACAGTTTTAGAGGAGACATTTGGCTTCCTTGAAAGATGCTTGCTTTTTTCCACAACATGGGTATATTCTGGAAGATCCTGATCTTTTTTTGCTAGGTGCTTTGCATAAAACCTCTTCTCTCAAATTTACCCCAATGACTCTCTGAGGTTCCCAATCTCTAGCAGGTGGCATAGGCTTCAATAGGCTCGGTTCAACATTGGGTTAAAACTGAGTCTACACAGGAAAGAGATTCAAGCAGCTTCTGCAGGAGCGGAAGGAAAAGCCCAACCCAACTTCAAGCTTTCCTTCTCTGAATCCCCTCCTTCAGCCGTCTTTTATCAACAGAACATAACGCATGGTTACAAAACAGTATTTGTTCTGACAGAACAATTGATCAGTTCATAAAGACAAGATGCTCCATCAGAATGACAAGGCAGGATGGTCTCCTGACTGAATCATGAGACAGGAGTGGAGCATCCCCTTGCAAAAATGTTTCATAAGCACACATTAATTTTATAATCATCATTGAATAAACCTAACAGGTCAAGAGATTTAAGCCCTTTCTTCCATCAATCACCATGGGCAATGTGAGATCTTAAGGAAATGAGTTAGAGGAACAACAAAGCCCTGGCAAGGACCAAGACAGAATATCGGCAATCCGGTATAATGTGGTTTACTGAAATGTGGCTGCAGGCTAATATGTCGGAGTCCAGCATCTCCAGCTTTCAGACCATATGAGAAGACGGAGATTTAACATCCACCTCATTTTGCTTAAACCTCGCCTTTTTAGCATACCCAAATAGAAAAGCAAATAACTTAGGAACTGTGAGCCCAAATTACATGTGCAATACATTATTTGAAAGCTACCACCCTCTAGTTTCCTAATATATAAATGGGTGACTAGAACACAGACCAACCTGCATCAGTTCAAACATGACTCAAAGTTTTTGTTTTTTATTCTCTGAAATGATAGGTCTTTTTTGAACAGCAGTAATAAAGACATTCTTGAGAAAAAGCAGGTTTTATTGGATTATATTTGTTCTACATCCTGTCAGCCACAAGTGCAGAAAATTCCAGACCTCTAGCTATAACAGTTCCAGAGCTGTGGAGTTTGGAACTTTTGGTGTCAGCTTGGAGCTGCGTGCAATGGCTCCACCTGCTGGTAAAAATTTTACCGGATGAATTTTATGCATTCTGAATTATTACCCCCAGGCGACCCGGTGGGTTTTAAGAGGTTAAAGAAGCCTGGAAAATTCAAAGGAGATGGGTTGGCAATACTTGTGAACAACAGATGGTGTCATCCAGGCACATTCTTTGTGAAAACTGTTTGCAGGTGGTTTTCAATTCAATTCAGTTTATTACTATAGCGCCAATTCACAACACAAGTCATCTTAAGGCACTTTAACCAGATCATACAGTCAACAGTTTTTGGCATTATTATTTCACTAGAGTGTTTACCACCATTCTGTTAGAAACACTTTACATACCTTCTGCCATTGCCAACAATGAACGTGAGGGAATCAGTTCTGTTTTTGCTAAATTCCACAACATTTGTGGCAATAGCTTGTGATTTTAATCTTAAACTGTCATCAATTCAACAATTTGCCAGCTGCTGTACCAGAGAAAATAAAACTTAGGACTTGTTTTATGCAAACATCAAACACTAATGCATCTCCTAAATGAGACCTCCTCGTGGAAAATCAGATCACAATCTTGATTTTCTGTCTTTAAAGTATAAGCAACTCTATAGGAGAAAACCTGCTTTAAAAGTAACTGTAAAAAGATGGTCACAGGAAGCTGAAGAGGCCCTGCAAGGCTGTCGTGAGGCTACAGACTGGGATGCATTGTGTCAGCCAAATAGAGAGGACATCAATGCAATGAATGATGTTAAAACTGATGTTAACACTCTTTTCTGATGAGATTAGTACTACCTACGGACCACATCTCAGCTATGTATTAAGTAAAACATCGCCCACAAATGACTGAGTATGCTTTGCTGCAGACAAAGTTCCTGTGAATGCACAACTGCTCATTGAGAACAGGCAGGAGAGGACTCACTGAAACTCAGGAGTAGGTTCGGTTGGTCAGTTTGCTTTTTATATTTTCATTTCTTTTTGCTACTTTGTTATATTTTGTGGTATGGTAAATTAAATTTGCTTTCTTTAAATCTTTGCTTCAATAAATGGGTTGAATCCTGTTCATATTTACTGCAGAATGACTAACCAAAATGAACTTAAATGAAATAATTTATTGGTCTGAAAAAAGACTTTGATTGACAAGTGGGACGTTTACATCTCATCAGGTTTTACAAGCAACTCATTAAGATATATACATACATGCAAAGTCTCCTTTGTTTGTTCAACCAATCTGACAAACAGCTCAAATGTATTTTTGTTCTATTTTTTTTGTCAAGCTTTTGTATTTCGTTTTTTTCTAGATGCGAGGCCTTACAGTATATGCATGAAGGGAAACCATGAATTAGAACTTTCTCTAGGGAGAGAAAATTAGAGTAATCCTCTCTGCTTCGGTGGTCACCTCTTAAAGGTCCTATTTCATGCTGCCAGGTGCGAACAAGGCTTTGTCACCTCTATGCACAAAGAGACAATAATAACAATGTCATTTCAGCACCACAGAGACTGTCTCAATAAGCTGGATTTTCATGTGAAGTGACTATGCATAAAAATTTCACAGTGTCTGCAAAAATCATTTAAGATTGGAGGTGACAGGGGCTGTTTCAGGACCCTGGAAGAAGCATTGAGCTTTTTTCTGTGAACACTGGTGCTGCTGAACGTAGACAATGATTAAAGCTGAGTCATATTTAACAACTCTGCATTTCCAGTCTCATTCTCAACCTCCTCTTGGGACATAAAAAATCTTAATGAGCAGTACTCTCTTGTTGAAACTAATTCAGCAGACATTAAACAGCGGCCATGATAAGATGTATGACTGCTTCAGGACTTATGTAGGTCATTAATGTGACACAATTATGTGGTTTGTATGGTCCCACTAGGCATACAATCTACGTTCGAGGGAACCTAATAATCTCAAACATTCTGGCAGCATATTTTTCCTGTTCTAAACCATCGCAGTTGCAGCCAAGACCAGCAATTTTTTAAGCCTGCTTCACCTTTTCTAGAATTTTTCAACCTCCTATTTTTTATGAAATATTTGACAGAGCTCACCAGCATTTTACAAATTCTTGATAAATCAGCAGGACATACTTAAGGCACTTTGGATTTTTGTGAAGCAGCCACCACAGACCAATGATGAAAAGGCCACCATTAAGTTGAAAAAGGGTTGTTTTCAAAGCCAGAGCCAGGCAGATGTGACAGGAGCTGCAATGTAGCTTCGATTGAAGGGATTGTTTGGATTCAGAAGATGGAAATTCACATAAAAATGACAAAGATCAATCCTTTTCTTTTTGTTTCGGCAAGCACTTTGGAGATGTTAAACTGGCTGCTAGTGACATTATCTCCTTATTTTTACAGAGCTGAAAGAATTTTCATCCATCTTGTATCTTTGTCATTCGTGTCATCGTTCTTGAAACATTTGTCTGTCTAAGCCAGCAGCCATTTTCACATCAGCCTTTAATAAAAGTCTGAAATGAAACATAACCACCAAGAAGAGAGAATCATATTTTTGCACTATATAAAATGGTAATTCATAATACTAAACCTGGGAACCCTCTGCAGGCTTTCAAATACCAAATAGTACTTTTTAAGCTTTTACTCTTTGTCTAGATGAGCATGTTTCAAATAAATTAACACATTTAAACATCAGATGAATACAACCTGGGTAAATATACATGTAGTTCTAACTTTTGATTATCTTTATTTGGAGAAGAGCTACAAGAACCAACCTCCCCCTAGATGAAAAGTAGTTACCTCTAAAACTTCAAAACAAGTATAGCCAACTTTGGTGTTAATAACTGCCTTAAAAGCTTTTGGCGTAATAGGCTATTAATCTCTTGAGGGGAAATTTTTATCTGCCTGTTTGCTGAAAGCATGGACATTGGGAACCAATGTGAACCGGTGTTTGAGGACAGAAACACCACAAAACACAGGATCTCATTCTCTTCCCCTACTGAGGTGGACTATAAATATACTAAAGTTGCACAACAGCACAATAGCCTTGTTTAAAGGTGCATTGCAGAAGTTTGAAAGGTGAATATTTTTTGTTTTCCTTCCCATACACACTCTTAATATCGCCCAACATACCACATTTCCCTCTAGAGGCTCTATCAATGCACCTCAAACCCCATTACAGACTTTTAAAAGAGTAAAATATATATAATTTTGTCTTTGCATGTTATAAAACAAAAGGCCAAACGGGAGTCTGATCAGGGATGGAATAATACCAGAGGAAATATCTGGGAGGCTTTCAACAAGGAAGGAGTTCAGATCTGCGGTGAGATTGGCCCTGTTTATCCTTAAAAGATAAGATACTTCATCCAAAATAAGTTTCTCACCCGAGATGACAGTACACCTCCACATAAAAGAACTGTGCAGTTGCAGCGGCGCAGTGCAGGCTTCATCTTGTCCCCTTATGTGCACAGCATAGGTGTTAATTCAAATGGTCACTTGAGGGCATAAAGGGGACTGGCGGCCTGGTGGTTAGGGCATAGAGCTTGGAATCCAAAGGTTCTGAGTTCCAGCCCCACTCCCACAAACTGCCACTCTGGGTCCCTGAGCAAGACCATCAAGCTCACACTGATCTGCAACACACAATAAAATGAAATGAATTTTTAAAAAATCTTTATATAGATTCTTAACTGGCGCTCTGCTCCTTTAAACTGGTCATAGAATGCAAAACCGAGTTTCCATTGTCATCGATGAATAACGATAGTTCAGTGTGTGACATGGACATACAGTGAAGTTCAAACCCCATCAGCTCCTCCTTTCTCTGCAAATCTCACAATTCTAAACTTCCATCATAAAATGGGTGAATCCAAACAAAGCACCGAGTTGACGTAAACTCAGGGATGTTGCCTTATTTGGTTCTGGCCTGGACTTCCGTCACGCCCTGAAATTGACGTACAGAGCAGCCCACTGGTTCACTATTGTAAATGTTCCAGGCTGCACGGAGAAAGGGGAACATTTTCACAGTCTTCCCAAGGGTCTGAAGACTCGACAGGCATGGATATTTTTGTCTATCAGAAGATGCCGGCAAAGTTTGATGCTCAGCTGTTCATTTGCTCGAAGCATTTTACCGAAGACAGCTTTCAACCGCAACTGAGGAACTGATATGGATCACGTTAAAGGTCCCCATATTGTATTTTTGTTAGGCTTTCCACTTTTTTTTTTTTTCCCATGATAAATGCTTGCCTTTCACCTTTAACTTAGAGTAACATTATTTAAATTATTTTGTTTGACTACAAAATGTTGTACTTACATGGAAAGAGGATGGATAGACTTTTGTGTGGGGCTAAAAGTGAAGTTGTGATGTAGAAAGTGTTTATGAATAGATTCTAAAAATCTGTTAAACTAATTTTGCACTCAAACATACTCATACAATTTTTTTTATGTAGGAGGGATTGCAAAGTCAAGAATGCAAAACCAGTGACAAAATGCAGTCTGCTGAGTTTACTCTCAACTCTTTAACCTATCTCTCTATGATTTGATTAAACTGACAGCATCAAACCTCGTGAATTGGCATTATATAACTTAACGTTTTGGGTGTAGACTTTCAAACTCTGTTAAACCATCTGGTCCTGCCTTTACAAAGGACATCTGTAAAATGTGGGACTTTTTTTTTTTTTTTTACCAAAATGTTGTTTTTGCCACATAGAGCCTTCCAATGAAAAAGTTTAGATCTGTTGGCTTTAGAGACCAAATGAAAAGTTTTTGTAAATATTTTTACTTCTGCTCAAATACTGTGTCCACTAAAGTGTGAATGTTTTGGGGAATGAGCAAAAAGCTCCAGTGCTGCACTAAATCTATGACAGATGGGAGGGGCAGGATGTGATACCAGCTGTACAGTTAGGTTTCATCCTTCCTTAGTTATACATGTGGATAATTCACACATGGTGCATTCATTTGTAAGTCAATTAAAACTTATTGTTTATTGGTACATTCTCATTTTCCTCATCTAAACTAAAATAGAACAGAATAGAATAGAACAGAATAGAATGAATGTATTGATCTCACAATGTAGAAATTCCCTTGTGACATCAGCTCTTGGAAACCTCTATTTTACATTATTACTTCAACTAGACAACTAATACAGACTTCTGAAGTTGAAAGAACTAGCTGAACAATTCTGGCTTAAATGCCTCACAACCAGGTCTAAATTGTTCCATGAGGTCTTTGCTAAAATTGGCCTGAATTTGAACTTGTTTTGTAATCTGGTCTGAAGGAATACATTCAAAATGCTTTGTGTTTCAAAAATACAGGGTAACCTATGTTAAAATCTGACATAAATAGGGATAATTAGTTGGTTAAAGAAAATACAGACAGAAAATAACGTGGCTGTTCCTTTAAGGAACCAGCATTACAGGCGCGGCGCCTGGGTGATGCTGCAGAACACAGACCTGAAGGAGAGAGCAGAGGAGGAATCAGAGAAAAAAGAGCGGTGATTAATTAACAGGAAAAGTTAATATTATAGTAAAACATTAAACATAAAAAAACCCCAAATGTTAGGGATTTTATGAGAACTATGTTACATCAGTTTTGGTGAGTTTTGTGTTTATTTTTCTGCATTTTCATCATGTTGTACTTTTTATTTTACAACTGCATCATCATGAACAAAGCTGCTATATAAAAGGGTGGCGGCAGCAACATGTTTAGGTGATGCTTACCGGTCAACCATGGAAGAAAACTTCTTAGTAGTTGGTAAAGGCCTTGAAAGAGTGATGCAGATTAACCTGAGAGTGGGATAACAACTCTAAACAAAATGCAGGAGCTGCAATGGATGGAAGATATCAAAAGTATGTTTATATGTTGAAATGGCCCAGTCAAAGTCCAGATCTAGATCACTTGGAAATAGCTTTTCACAAATGCTTACCATACGAACTACATATGAGCTATTTTGGAAAAACCAATGTCCAAAAGTCTTTCTCTAGTTGTAAGTAGGCAGTTTTAAAAAGTTTCGGCTTAAAATGTCATAATTTCATTTGTAAAAAATGTTCAATCTACACTTTTCCTTCTGTTAGGTAATTCATTGTGTTTGTCTATCACATACAATCACTAAAAAGACATTAGTGAAAGAACAATATATGGAAAATTTTAAGAAGTGAAAATAACTTTGCAAGGTATTGCACATGAAAACTCAAAGTAAAGTCTGTAAATTATAATACAATTAGAATTGCCCACATTGTCAATTTACGTAAGCTCAGAACTACCCATCCAAGTGGCAAAGTAGTACAACATACATGGGGAGCATGTACCTGAGCTGCAGCCATTGAAGGCGCTGCGCTTGGGTTATAAGATAATAAAATGCAAACACAAGTAGAATATGAGAATAAAAATCAAATCTCACACCGTGCCCTTGACAAGGCATGATGAAGGGTTCGCAAAAAAAACTCTGCATAAAGCACATGTAAGCCAGCAAAGGTGGTGACTAGAGGACAAATGTATTTATAGCCATGGGAGATATTGTTGGTTTGTGTTTATATATGAGAATAAGCCTATGAGCAAGACTAGAACCACTCAATTCAATTCAATTTTCAATTCGTTTATTTATATAGCGCCAAATTCACAACACATGTGATCTCAAGGCACTTTATAGTTCAACCAGATCATACAGTCAGATTGATACAAAGTTTTCTATCTAATGAAAACCAGTTGATTGCATCGACTCATTGACTCAAATACAATCCCTCACACTAAGCATGCTTGCTGCGACAGTGGAGAGGAAAAACTCCCTTTTAACAGGAAGAAACCTCGAGCAGAACCATGCTCAGTGCGAGCGGCCATCTGCTGAGGCCGACTGGGGTTCAAGGAGACAGAAGCAGAGATACAAAAAGCAGCTGTAAAAGGCGGCCCCGTACAGGAAACACACAGCCAGGCAGACGAGCTCCAAGGCAGCTCCCATGCCAGAGGATGAAGAGAGCACATCCACCCAGCCACGGCCAGAGAAACAGGACCACACTGGAAAACAGGCCGATCTCCAACATCTACAAACAAGGGTGTTGATGGAAGCAGCACAGCTGATATTTCTTTCCAGGATGACGTCACAGCCAAACAGGAACAGACGAGGCAAAGCTACTCTGAGGAAAAGCAGAGAGAGCAGAAGGTTAGAGATTGAACTAACAGATTCTGCAGAATAGGAGAACAGAGAGAGAATGAAGCAGAATGATGAAATGGGGGTCCCTATGTCCTCCAGAAGTCTAAGCCTATAGCAGCAGAACTATAGAGATAGCTCAGGATAACCTGAGCCACCCTAACTATAAGCTTTATCAAAAAGGAAAGTTTTAAGCCTAGCCTTAAAAGTAGACAGGGTGTCTGCCTCACGGACTAAAACTGGTAGTTGGTTCCACAGGAGAGGAGCCTGATAACTAAAAGATCTGCCTCCCATTCTACTTTTAGAAATTCTAGGAACCACTAGTAAACCTGCAGATTGAGAGCGAAGTGCTCTGTTAGGAACATAAGGAACAATCAGATCTCTGATATCAGATGGAGCTTGGCCATTTAAGGCTTTATATGTGAGAAGGAGGATTTTAAATTCTATTCTGGATTTAACAGGAAGCCAATGAAGAGAAGCCAGGATAGGAGAGATATGATCTCTCTTTTTCATTTTCATCAGAACTCTGGCTGCAGCATTTTGGATCAGCTGAAGGCTTTTAACTACAGTTTGTGGACTTCCTGATAGTAAAGAATTACAATAGTCCAGCCTTGAAGTAACAAATGCATGGACTAGTTTCTCAGCATCACCCCTGGACAGGAGATTTCTCATTTTTGCAATATTCCTCAGATGAAAGAAGGAAATTCTAGAAACCTCTTTGATCTGGGATTTAAATGACAGGTCCTGATCAAAAATAGCACCAAGATTTTTTACTTTATTATCTGAAATCAGTTAAATCCCATCCAAATGAAGTGACTGGCTAATCAGCTTCTTTTTCAGAGACTCTGGTCCAAAGACTATAACTTCTGTTTCGTCTGCATTCAGAAGCAGAAAGTTAAGAGTCATCCAGGTTTTTATGTCTTCAGACATGCCTGTAATCTACACTATATTGCCAAAAGTATTTGCTCACCTGCCTTGACTCACATATGAGCTTAAGTGACATCCCGTTCCTAATCCATAGGGTTCAATATGACGTCGGTCCACCCTTTGCAGCTAGAACAGCTTCAACTCTTCTGGGAAGGCTGTCCACAAGGTTTAGGAGTGTGTTTATGGGAATTTTTGACCATTCTTCCAGAAGCGCATTTGTGAGGTCGCACACTGATGTTGGACGAGAAGGCCTGGCTCTCAGTCTCCGCTCTAATTCATCCCAAAGGTGTTCTATCGGGTTGAGGTCAGGACTCTGTGCAGGCCAGTCAAGTTCATCCACACCAGACTCTGTCATCCATGTCTTTATGGACCTTGCTTTGTGCACTGGTGCACAGTCATGTTGGAAGAGGAAGGGGCAAGCTCCAAACTGTTCCCACAAAGTTGGGAGCATGGAATTGTCCAAAATGTCTTGGTATGCTGAAGCATTCAGAGTTCCTTTCACTGGAACTAAGGGGCCAAGCCCAGCTCCTGAAAAACAACCCCACACCATAATCCCCCCTCCACCAAACTTTACACTTGGCACAATGCAGTCAGACAAGTACCGTTCTCCTGGCAACCGCCAAACCCAGACCCGTCCATCAGATTGCCAGATGGAGAAGCGCGATTCGTCACTCCAGAGAACGCGTCTCCACTGCTCTAGAGTCCAGTGGCGGCGTGCTTTACACCACCGCATCCGACGCTTTGCATTGCACTTGGTTATGTATGGCTTGGATGCAGCTGCTCGACCATGGAAACCCATTCCATGAAGCTCTCTGCGCACTGTTCTTGAGCTAATCTGAAGGCCACATGAAGTTTGGAGGTCTGTAGTGATTGACTCTGCAGAAAGTTGGCGACCTCTTCGCACTATGCGCTTCAGCATCCGCTGACCCCGCTCCGTCAGTTTACGTGGCCTACCACTTCGTGGCTGAGTTGCTGTCGTTCCCAAACACTTCCATTTTCTTATAATACAGCTGACAGTTGACTGTGGAATATTTAGGAGCGAGGAAATTTCACGACTGGATTTGTTGCACAGGTGGCATCCTATCACAGTTCCACGCTGGAATTCACTGAGCTCCTGAGAGCGACCCATTCTTTCACAAATGTTTGTAAAAACAGTCTGCATGCCTAGGTGCTTGAATTTATACACCTGTGGCCATGGAAGTGATTGGAACACCTGATTCCAATAATTTGGATGGGTGAGCAAATACTTTTGGCAATATAGTGTATGTAATGGGTTAGCTTCATCTGGATTTATAGACAGATATAGCTGCGTATCATCAGCATAACAGTGGAAATTAATCCCATGCTGTCTAATAACTCTACCAATTGGGAGCATGTATAAAGTAAAGAGAATTGGTCCTAGCACTGATCCCTGTGGTACTCCACAGGTAACCGTTAAGCGTGTTGAAGATCTATCATTAACATAAACAAACTGAATTCGATCAGATAGATAAGATTTAAACCAGTCTAGAGCTGTTCCTTTAATTCCAACAAAATATTCAAGTCTTTCTAAAAGAATATTATGGTCAACTGTATCAAATGCAGCACTAAGATCCAACAGGACGAGCACAGATACAAGTCCATTATCTGAGGCCATGAGAATATCATTAGTGACTTTCACCAGAGCTGTTTCAGTGCTATGATGAGCTCTAAAGCCAGACTGAAACTCTTCAAAAGGTTCATTATGGTGTAAGTGATCGCAAACTTGTTTGGCAACTACTTTCTCAAGAGTTTCAGGTAAGAAAGGAAGATTGGATATAGGTCTATAATTGACCAAGTCATCTGGGTCAAGAGACGGTTTCTTAAGCAGAGGTTTAATTACAGCAACCTTAAAAGCTTTAGGTACATATCCCTGTAACAGAGATAGATTAATCACATCTAAAATGGAGGAGGAGATCAAAGGGAATACCTCCTTAAATAACCTGGTTGGAACTGGATCTAACATACAAGTTGAAGGCTTAGATGAAGACAATAATTTTGCTAATTCAGAAAGTTCAACTGGATCAAAGCAGTCTAAACCCGGTTCAGATTCCATGACTACCTCAGATAAAATCGCGGATAGAGGAGTGCTTATGATCTTATTTTTAATAAGATCAATCTTATTTATAAAGAATCCCATAAAATCATTGCTGCTAAGAGCAGGTGGAATGGACGGTTCAACAGAGCTATGGCTCTGGGTGAGTTTGGCAACTGTATTAAAAAGAAATCTAGGATTATTCTTATTCTCCTCTATTAATGAGGAGAAGTATGCTGCTCTTGCTTTACAAAGGGTCCTCTTATACAGCAGTAAACCATTTTTCCAGACTAGGAAGGACTCCCGCAGGCCTGTGGAGCGATATTTTCTCTCCAGTTTCCTAGCATTTTGCTTCAAAGTGCGCAGCTCTGCATTAAACCAATGAGCAGCTTTCTATTTTTAACGGTTTTCATTTTCAAGGGAGCTGCGTTGTCTAAGGCAGTACGCAGAGAACTAGCAACCTCATCAACAAAATCATCAACCTGTGAAGAGGAATAAGCTAAGCTTTTGCACTCTGCAGCACTGCTCAGCGACACAGAGGAAAGAGAAAGTGAAGCAGATTCTTTAAAATGTATAACTGCACTATCTGATAAAGATCTAATAAAATTGAACCTTCTTTTCGGGGAGGAGAACTCTGTTAAAGTAATCCTGAAGGTTATTAGAAAGTGGTCAGAGAGGACAGGGTTGTGAGGAAATACTGTTATTTCTTCACATTCTATGCCGTATGTCAGCACAAGATCCAAAGAATAAAGATGAGAATGTGTGGGACTATTCACATTTTGAACAAAGCCAATAGTGTCTAAGATAGCATTAAAGGCTGCTCTTAAGCTATCACCTTCAATGTCAGCATGGATGTTAAAATCTCCCACTATGATGACCCTGTCAGTATTTAATACCTAATCAGAAAGGAACTCTGAAAACTCATCTAAAAATTCAGAGTAAGGACCTGGTGGACGATACAAAGTTAAAAAAAGAAGAGGTTTTCTTGCCTTGAAATATGGATGAGGGAAATTAAGGGTTAAATGTTCAAAAGAGTTGTAGGTATTAACTGTTTTGGGAGTAATCAGTAAGTCAGACTGGAAGATTGTTGCTACTCCTCCTCCTCGCCCAGAACTTCTGGGGATGTGAAAATTTAAATAGCTTGAAGGAGTTGCCTCATTTATGCTCACATAATCGTCTTGCTGCAGCCAGGTTTCTGTAAGGCAACACAAGTCAATGTGATTATCACAAATCAAGTCATTAACTAGCAGACTTTTAGAGGAAAGAGATCTTATGTTAAACAGACCACATTTAATTGTTTTAACTTTTTCCCCAATTGGAGTTATTTTGATTTTAATTAGATTATCATGATTTACTCCTTTGGGAATCTTTGCTAATTTATTAGATTTTGGTCGTGGGCAAGACACTGTCTGGATGGAGTAAAGAGTGGGTAACGATAGAGAAGCTGCAGAGAGGTCTGTTAAACTACAACTCTGCTTCCTGGTCTGCACCCTGGGGGGTCAGGGTTTTGGAGGACTAATAAATGTGGCCAGATTCCTAGAAAGAAGAGCTGCACCATCCAAAGTGGGATGGATGCCGTTTTTCCGAATCAGACCAGGCTTTCCCCAAAAGGATTGCCAATTATTAATGTAGCCCACGTTGTTTTCAGGACACCACCTAGACAACCAGCGGTTGAATGACGACATGCGGCTAAACATGTCATCACTGGTCAGATCAGGGAGGGGACCAGAGAAAATTACGGAGTCTGACATTTTTTTACCAAACTTACACACCGAAGCAACACTAATTTTAGTGACCTCCGATCGGCGTAACCGGGTGCCATTACCGCCAGCGTGAATAACAATCTTACTGTATTTAACCTTATCCTTAGCCAGTAGTTTCAGGTAGGATTTGATGTCGCCCGTTCTGGCCCCCGGCAAACATTTGACTATGGTCCCTGGTGTCTCTAATGCCACGTTTCTGACTATGGAGCTGCCAATCACCAGAGTGGGCTTCTCAGTGGGTGTGTCACTGAGTGGGGAAAACCGGTTAGAAACGTGAACGGGTTGGTGGTGACCAGTGGGCAGAGATCCACGACTACGCTTTCTGCGTACAGTTACCCAATCGCCTGGCTGCTCAGGCACTTTTGGAGGACAGCTACGTGGGGGGCCTACTTTAACTCCTGGATGTTCAACAGCCTGAAGCCTGGATTCTAACTCTGACACCCTCGCCTCCAAAGCTACAAAAATACTACACTTATTACACATCCCATTATCACTAAAGGAGGCAGAGGAATAACTGAACATCTGACACAGAGAGCAGGAGAGAGGAGAGGAAGAAGGAAGAGTTGGAAAAGAGTCAAGGGAGGGAGAGAGAGAAGCCATAGCAATGCCAAGCTAGCACTAGCCTAGGCTAGCTACTCCTTGCTATCAGAAATAAAACCGTGTGAAGTTGACAAGTGCTCAGTAGAAAAGTGCAGCAGAAGGTGCTATGTTTTAAAGTAGTCAGTTAGAGTTACAGGTGCTGGTCATAAAATTAGAATATCATGAAAAAGTAGATTGATTTCAGTAATTCCATTTAAAAAGTGAAACTTGTATATTATATTCATACATTACATACAAACTCATATATTTCAGATGTTTATTTTGTTTAATTTTGATGATTACAAATGACAACAAATGAAAATCTCAAATTCATCATATCAGAAAATTAGAATATTACTGAAGACCAATAAAAACAAAGGATTTATAGAAATGTTGGCCAACTGAAAAGTATGAACATGAAAAGTATGAGCATGTACAGCACTCAGTATTTAGTTGGGCCTCCTTTGGCCTGTATTACTGCAGCAATGCGGCGTGGCATGGAGTCGATCAGTCTGTGGCACTGCTCAGGTGTTATGATAGCCCAGGTTGCTCTAATAGTGGCTTTTAGCTCTTCTGAATTGTTGGGTCTGGTGTATTGCATCTTCTTCTTCACAATACCCCATAGATTTTCTATGGGGTTAAGGTCAGGAGAGTTTGCTGGCCAATTAAGAACAGGGATACCATGGTCCTTCAACCAGGTACTGGTAGCTTTGGCACTGTGTGCAGGTGCCAAGTCCTGTTGGAAAATGAAATCTGCATCTCCAAAAAGTTGGTCAGCTGCAGGAAGCATGAAGTGCTCTAAAACTTCCTGGTATGTGGCTGCGTTGACCCTGGACCTCAGAAAACACAATGGACCAACACCAGCAGATGACATGGCACCCCAAACCATCACTGACTGTGGAAACTTTACACTGGACTTCAAGCAACGTGGATGAAGTGCCTCTCTTCTTTTCCTCCAGACTCTGGGACCTTGATTTCCAAAGGAAATGCAAAATTTACTTTCATCAGAGAACATGACTTTGGACCACTCACCAGCAGTCCAGTCCTGTTTCTCTTTAGCCCAGGCAAGACGCTTCTGACGCTGTCTGTGGTTCAAGAGTGGCTTGACACAAGGAATGCGACAGCAGAAACCCATGTCTTTCATACGTCTGTGTGTGGTGGTTCTTGAAGCACTCACTCCAGCTGCAGTCCACTCTTTGTGAATCTCCCCCACATTTTTGAATGGGTTTTGTTTCACAATCCTCTCCAGGGTGCGGTTATCTCTCTTGCTTGTACACTTTTTTCGACCACATCTTTTCCTTCCCTTCGCCTCTCTATTAATGTGCTTGGACACTGAGCTCTGTGAACAGCCAGCCTCTTTAGCGATGACCTTTTGTGTCTTGCCCTCCCTGTGCAAGGTGTCGATGGTCGTCTTTTGGACAACTGTCAAGTCAGCAGTCTTCCCCATGATTGTGTAGCCTATAGAACTAGACTGAAAGACCATTTAAAGGCTTTTGCAGGTGGTTTGAGTTAATTAGCTGATTAGAGTGTGGCACCAGGGGCCATCAATTTTGAACCTTTTCACAATATTCTAATTTTCTGATATGATGAATTTGAGATTTTCATTTGTTGTCATTTGTAATCATCAAAATTAAACAAAATAAACATCTGAAATATATGAGTTTGTATGTAATGTATGAATATAATATACAAGTTTCACTTTTTAAATGGAATTACTGAAATCAATCTACTTTTTCATGATATTCTAATTTTATGACCAGCACCTGTACTTAGATACAGAGATATCACAGAGAAAATAACTTAACCTCAGATGGAGTTCCTCTGGACAGCTGCAACACTCAGTTAATCCAAACAGGAAGTGAACAGCACTTCCAGCCATATATCCTGATAAGGAGTAGTGTCTTCTTCTTCTTCTTCTATTGAGTTTTCTGGCAGTTTGCATCCCGTGTGCATTACCGCCATCAACTGGACGGAGATGTAATTCAGAAATATAATGCCTATATATCTTTATATCTTCATGAAACTAAATTCTATCTTAATTTACACACACGCACATACACACACTAAATTCTCCCAGCTAATTCTGTATCTATTAAATATTTAATAAGTGCTTTAATTATCTTATCTGATTGATGCTTCCCTAATAAATCTGCCATCTTTACTGAACTCCCATTACCCTTTCCAGTTCTTTCCTCTATTTTATATATTTGCTACAATAGATTAACACATGTTCTACTCCTTCGATTTCTCCACAATAACAACAATTACCCGTTGGATGTTTCCCTATTATTTTTAGACCTGCATTTAAACTAGTATGCCCAATCCTTAACCTGTTTATCCATATTTCCTCTCTTCTACTCATTATACTGTTATATCCTATACTAATATCTTTATGTATTTTATATAAATGTCTTCCTTTTTTTCTAAATACCATCTCTTCTGCCATACCTTATTTATTTTATCTTTAATAATTACTTTTATTTCTGTTCTACTTAGCGGGACATCATATTCAATTTCTCCTACCTTAACTGCTTCTTTAGCTAACTTATCTACTTTTTCATTACCTAAAATTCCTTTGTGTGCTGGAACCCATGAGAATTGAATACTTATATTTTGTTGCCTTATACCATACATTAAATAACTGACTTCATCTAAAAGATCTTGACGGCTTTCAGATTTTCCACTTTTAAAACTAGTCAGGCAAGACATTGAATCTGAACAGATAACTACATTTCTAGGCTTCACCTCCAGCACCCATTGCAATGCCAAAATAATTGCCAACATCTCTGCTGAAAAAATTGATAAATTATCTGTTGTTCTTCTTTTGATAGAAATATTTTCTTTTGGAATATATACTGCTACTCCTGTTTTACCATTTTCCTCTTTTGATGCATCTCAAGATATTTGTGTCATATTTTCATACCTTACTTCTAAATGCTGCTGAATAATTTGATACGAACCTCCACAAGACTGTTCTATTTTTTTAGTTTCTAAATTTACTATTGGCATTTCGAAAAACCATGGAGCAATTTTAGATGTACTTACAGTTTTACAGTATGTTATATTACTTATCCCAGAATACTCTGCATAAATATTTCCTTCCCATCCAAAACTCCTTATATTATGGCCATATTCCCAACATTCTCTGAATATCTGTTTAGTAGGGTGATTTTCCTCATGCCCTTGTAAATTTAACCAGTAATTTATTGACAGTTTCATCCTCCTTAAGTCCAGTGGCATTTCTCCAGTAATCACTTGAAGAGCAGGAACTGGAGATGTTCTAAAAGCACCACTACATATCCTAAGCGCTTTGGCTTGGATTCTATCTAGATCTAACAACAAAGAATTTGCAGCTGATTTATAAACAATACATCCATAGTCCAACACAGATCGAATTAAAACATCATATATTCTTTTCAAGGATGAGCTAGTTGCCCCCCAGTCATTCCCTGACAAACATTTTAATATATTAATACCTTTTTTACATTTATCAATAATCTTCTGCATATGTATCTTAAATGAAAGTTTTTCATCAAACAATACGCCAAGGTACCTTATCATATTTACCTGTTTCAATTTATGCCCATATAATCTAAGATCTACTGTTGGATTATCCCTTTTCCTTGAAAAACATAATACTTGTGTCTTCTCAACAGACAAACGAAACCCCCATTCGTGTGACCATCTTTCTACTGTTTTAATTGCTGATTGCATTTTATTTTTTAAATAACTAATATTTCCTCCTAGGAGTAGTGTCCATCAAATCAACCTTGTTTCTACTGGAAACAGGATCACAGATGTAAAAGAAGGGAGGGGGGGAGCAAATCTGTTTACATAACATGCAGGATAATGTGACATGGCCCGCCTTCATGGGAGCCAGATTCAGATCGACACATGTTCTTTTGTTATTCAGGCAGACACTATTGATTTACTCTCTGCTTCACTTTTTACTAGAAATTCTTAATGGTGAAGTTATAACCATTTGAATTTCTCGGTCATTCTCACCTCCTTGAACTTTTCACCTTCCCCTTTTTCTATTCAATCCTATCCACCAAAACCACAACTGGCCAATGACCCTCATCATAGATCACCTTCAGTTTGCAATTCTGATCCAACAGCATCACACAGGACAGGCAACCTTGGGTTGCCTAATCGGCTGCCGACACCTTCGAATTTCATGATAGAACAGGTATCTGCAAAGTCCAATAAGCAGAAATCCTGCTATCAACAATCCAATTATATACACATAATTGACACCCTCAACCAAAAGTAAAGACAGGCTCTTTATCTACACTTTCCCTGGGAATCCATAACATGCCTGGCAGCATGTGTCCCCTCAGGACAAGCGGGCTCTTCTTTCCCCAGCGTCCTGGTGAAGATAAATTTGATCAGTATCATTGTGAGACCAGCTGACTGGTACCCTAATTTCCAGTTTTCAGATGATACGCAAATGGAGGTTCCAAAAAGCCGCAAAGCAGGATAGATAAGGACGGTTGAGAGAGAGCAGACAGGAAGTGTGGCCTTCGCCAAGAGCAGAAACAGATATATGATCAAGTAATTATATTGTGTTGTACTAAAAAGAACAAGAATTCCATCTTTGAAGGAGTTAGCACAGAAATGTAAACTCCTAATTGCTTACACATGCATTTAACTAACTGAAAGCTTCCTCAGAGCACAACTGACAATTAAGCTTATTGCTTTAATCTGATACTTGTGAATGCATTTTTATTAATTGATGCTGACTTTTTATTTAGTTTGAATATTTCTTTATGTTCTGGAACTGGTACAAATCAGAAGAAAAAATCAACAATTTGTTAACTGAATTGCACTGTAAGTATGAGTGTTGTGCTTAGCAAACAACAGTTTAAAGGCATGTGTTCATATACAGCATATATTGTGCATTCCAGGTCAGAACCTGAGTTTGATTTCCATCAGTAACACTTTAGAATTAAATAATAATAAAAATTATGGGTAATTTGAAAAAAAAAAATCATGAAATGAAGCTTTATAAAACTCCAAAATGTAAAAACATATTTGTAAGACTGAAATCTAATTTCCTCTGACCTTTTAGAATTTATGACCAACAGTAGGTAGTATAGATTACCAGACATTTAAGGTGAAGAAATCACAAGTAAAACCAACTGATTCCAATTGGCTCTCATCATTAAACCTAGTTTTGAGTGTGGTTCAAAAGACTAAAAAAGGATCAGAAAGATTTATGAACTAAGATAAAGGTCAAAAGCACAGAACTCAATCCAGTGTTCAATCCCACTGTGCAAGAAAAGATGAAGGTAAAGTGAGAAATAAAGGGCAACCCTGTGCAGCCTCTTCTCCACCAGACATGGTTCCCTGTTATTAAACCACACCATTTAGACACGAACATGACATTAACTTTTTAGTAATCGGTTTTTGCCCGGCAGTAAAAAGTATAACTGTCATCAGCAAGACAAAGCCTGCTTTTAACACGCTGTCTCTGACTCACACACTGAGGAAAGTGTGCACTATCAAGTAGGTTCATCATTCTTTATTTGTGATCTTTTATCCAGTTAATATGTTTTCTGTCCTGCGGGCATGTTTTTCCAGCCGTATGTGATCCATGGGACTTTTGTGTTACATTTGCAGCTCAAACACAATTTAAAGTATCATGAATTTTCTATTGACCTTCTGCCATAGACTTTGTTTCACAGCAGTGTAAAAAATAAACAAAACATGTTTTGTTGTTTTTTACAGATTAACCCTTTATCTGCTCCAGGTGCGAGTGTTTTATCACCATAATCATATTGATTTTAGCACATTAGATATACTTGGCACAATAGAATGAGAGTAATTTCCCAAAAAACATCATATAGGTCCTTCTCAAAATATTAGCATATTGTGATAAAGTTCATTATTTTCCATAATGTAATGATAAACTTGAACCTTCATATATTTTAGATTCATTGCACACTAACTGAAATATTTCAGGTCTTTTATTTGTTAGGTTTCTGTTGCTGTGATTCTATTTTGAGCTTTCAGTTTTACTTTGCTCCATGTTTTATATTCTTAGTGGTTTAATTCTTATTTTGTTGTGTTTTCTGGTTATTTTCAGCTTTCTATGTTTTTTTATTTGTTCCCCTCTGCTGCCCTCTTGTGTTCTCCTTTTTCCCTAACTCTTTCCTCTCCTGCCCTGTGCTCACCTGTTCCCAATCTGCTCATTAGTCTTCTCTTTGTCTCAGTCTCCTCCAAATGCTCTCTCTCTTCAGTTCTTGTTTGCTGGGTCCTCATCTAACCTCATCAGTCTACCTCCTACTCGTCTCTCTGAGCCTTCCTCCTGGTTACAGTTATTCCCCTGATGACTCCATGGTTTTTGGTAACGTTTGACTTGTGTTTTCATGTTTTTTTAAATCTTTGAATTTTTGGACTCCTGGTTTCCTGTTTTGTTTTTGGACTTTGTTTTCAGTACTCATCATTAAATCTACTAATAATTCACCTCTGCCTTCCTGCCTCTGCTTTTGTGTCAACAATTCACAAACAAATCCTGACATTATTGTCTTAATATAGATTATTTTGGCATACAGCTCATGAAACCCCCAAATTCCTATATCACAAAATTAGCATATTTCATCTAACCAATACAAGAAAAGTGTTCTTAATACAAAAAAAAGTCAACCTTCAAATAATTATGTACAGTTATGTACTCAATACTTGATGGGGAATGCTTTTGCAGAAATGACTGCCACTTCGGGGCGTCCTACAGCGGCCGCTTGCAGTTCTCTTCCAGGGTTCCATGGCGACAGACTTGGGTTTCCGGCCTCGTAGCTGTGCTGCAGCAGGTTGAGTCCAGGGTGGGTCTGGGAGTCTGGGCTTCCTGGGGTGTGTTGCCCTCAGGTGGGTGCCCCGGCAGGGCATCGGGGGTTCAGGCTATGTGGGGTATGCTGCTTGGGGTCTGGGCTGGTGTACGCTCGGTTGTCCGGCCCTGCCGAGGGCTCTGGTGGGCTGTGGGGCCTCGGGACTTGTTGAGCTGGTGGGGGGGCATGGACATTAACATCATATGGCAGATGCTTACCCCTGCAGGGGTTTGCACTCTGCTAGTGGGGGAAGGGGAGGGAGTAGGTGTGGGAATGATCCTAGCCTGGTTGTCTATTGTCGTTTGTGTGGTGAGTGGTTTGAAATGTTAATGTTAAAGAAGGATTACATTTCCAGTGTGTGGGTGGGGGTAGTGGTTTTTTGGGTGGGATGTAGATCTTTGAAGGGCTTCATGTCCCTGTCTCGGTCCTGGTCCATGCCCTCCTCCACTGCAGGCTTCATCCAGGGTGGGGGTTCTGCATGGTGCATGCAGGCTTGCCAGTCAGGGTTTTTTTTATGGGGGATGGACAGGATGGGGGGGTGGCGGTGTTGGCCCTGCAGCCTGTCCTTTGCTCCCGGGCTATAGTGGTGCGACTGGTGAGGCCCCCCTCTTAGGGGGAGCTCTCAGGAAAGGGGGTGCCTATTGGAGTCAGCGGGGGAACTGTTGCCCTGGGAGTGTCCTCCCTCTGCCTGCTCCATCACACTGCCCCCTGTTCTGCGGCTGCCGCCCTGATTCAGAGCTCTGGAGGAAGTGCAAGCCGCCTGGTCCGAGATCTAGGTGGGGGGCTGTTGCGGGGCCTGGGTGGCCTGCTAGTGCCAGGGCTGTCATTTCTGCTCTCCTCAAAGGGGGTTGGAGGGAGGGGCGAATGGGGTATTGAGGGGGAGGAAGTTGCCAGGTGAGTTAGTTAAGGGGTGTGGGGGGTGGGGGCTCTGGTTGGGTAGCCTGTGCGGGACATGTGGGCCCCGTCCCTGTTGTCTGGTGCAGGTGCGGGGTGGGGGACCAGGCCCGAAGCAGGAATTAGATGGGTTAGTGTTGTGGTGACCTGGGACCAATGGACTTCAGGGTGGCTGGCTGCCAGCGAAGCCCGCGTGTCTTCCCCGCGGTTCCCGAGGGCTCCTGCATTGCGGTAGCTAGGGGATTTCCTTTGGTTTGTCTCTCCTCCTCCCTTGGTGGGGGGGTGGATATCCTTGGTTGGCCCCTCCTGGGCGCCTCTGCTCTTGGAGTCCCTCTGGGCGTCTGGGGCTTTGGGCTCCCTGGCGCTCGCCTCAGTGCTCTGGAGGGGCGCGTCTTCGGCTCTTCACAACCACTATTGGGCATTTTCTCTATGGATAAACTTTACATACACAAGTGCACTCTCACAAACAACTACAGGTGCTTGGTTCCAGGTACTTAGAGTTTCACTTCCATATAGAAAGCTTATCTTATCTTCAGGTAACACAGAGTACATGTCAGATTAAATAGTACTTCAGTGATGGTACCAAGGTGTTACTTTATTGTATGTCTCCTACCATGTCCGTTGGTTGTTCTGATCTTTTCACATCTCTTTGCAGGTTATGAAGCAGACTGAACATGTTTTATCGTTATCTCCCATTTATCTCCTCTTTCTTTAATCATTTCTCTTTTTTTTCTTACTTACATTGCAGTGTCCATATAATCTCCAATACTCCCTGCATGATTTATAATAAAGCTATTTATACGCATAAATCAAGCGGAAAACTATGGCGATAGCAGTACTCCTCCACTTGTGACAGCAAAATCTGTTGGGCTCTCTTTTGGCATCAAGAAAATTATTCTTATTGCCACATTGCCAGACAGGACACAGAAAAAAACAAAAAACAACAAAAAATGGCAGCTTCAATGCAGCGTGGCATGGAGGCAATCAGCCTGTGGCACTGCTGAGGTGTTCTGGAGGCCCAGGATGCTTCCATAGCGACCTTTAGCTCATCCAGTGTTGGGTCTTGGATCTCTCAACTGTCTCTTCACAATATCCCACAGATTCTCTATGGCAGAGGTCTTCAACAGGGGTCCGTGACCCCTAGGGGGTCCGCGGAGGTACTGCATGGGGGTCGCAAAAGTCTTGGTTGATTACTTTTTTTTAATATTCCCTCCTGCAATTTTTTGCACTAATTAAAATGTCTTTAAATACACATTAACATGAATTCAACGCACTGTAGTAAACATATAAATGGAAGCAGAAGATGTCCTTCAGTCATCAATGCACACATTTAGCGACACACAGGGGCTCTTTCAAACCTGGGCACCATTTTATTCACAACACCTGTCCCATCAACCAGGAATCAGATTCAGAAATACTTTAAGTTAATCCCTTACTTTCGTAACATGACTCCATCTGTAATAGAGTGACTATATGACCAGTTTGATAAAACACAATTTCATACAATATATATAATTAGGGGGTCCCCGCTCCATCTTGCAATCAGTTTGGGGGTCCTTGGCCTCGAAAACGTTGAAGACCCCTGCTCTATGGGGTTCAGGTCAGGAGAGTTGGCAGGGGAATTGAGCGCTGAAAAATGAAATCTTCATCTCCATAAAGGTTTTCAGCAGATGGAAGCAGGAAGTTCTCCAAAATCTCCTGATAGCTGCATACACCCTGCCTTTGATAAAACCCAGTGGACCAACACCAGCAGCTGACATGGTGGCCCAGACCATCACTGACTGTGGCTACTTGACTCTGGACTTCTGGCATTTTGGCATTTCCTTCTCCCCAGTCTTCCTCCAGACTCTGGCACCTTGATTTCCAAATGACCTGTAACAACTGAGCAGCAGTCCAGTGCTGCTTCTCTGTAGCCCAGGTCAGGCGCCTCTGCCGCTGTTTCTGGTTCAAAAGTGGCTTGAACTGGGAAATGCGGCACCTGTAGCCCATTTCCTGCACACGCCTGTGCACGGTGGCTCTGGATGTTTTTACTCCAGACTCAGTCCACTGCTTCTGCAGGTCCCACAAACTTCTGGAATCGACCCTTCTCCACAATCTTCCTCAGGGTCCGGTCACCTCTTCTGGTTGTGCAGCGTTTTCTGCCACTTTTTCCTTCCCACAGACTTCCCACTGAGGTGCCTTGATACAGCAGCACTCTGGGAACAGCCTATTGGTTCAGAAATATCTTTCTGTGTCATAGCCTCTTGCTTGAGGGGTCAATGACAGCCTTCTGGACAGCAGTCGGGTCAGCAGTCTGACCCATGATTGGGGTTCTGAGTGATGAACCAGGCTGGGAGTTTTAAAGGCCTCAGGAATATTTTGCAGGAGTTAATTTGTTGATTCAGATGATTAGGTGCATAGCTCGTTTAGAGACCTTTTTCATGATATACTAATTTTGTGAGATAGGAATTTGGGGTTTTCATTAGCTGTGTGCCAAAATCATCCGTATTAAGACAATAAAAGACCTGAAATATTTCAGTTAGTGTGCAATGAATTTAAAATATATGACTGTTCAAGCTTTATCATTACATTATGGAAAATAATGAACTTTATCACAATATGCTATTTTGAGAAGGACCTGTATTTGTAATGTCGGGGTTTATAATAAAAAAATCTAAATTGTATATGCCTTTGAGACTAATTTCTTAATGGTAAAAATCTATAGGTAGGTTTAATGGTTCTTAGTTAAAATTAAATTCTTATTTGTGTTGGTTGATCATATGCCTCTAATTAAAAACAACATCAGAGCAGCAAAATCAGAATCCATGTAATATCATCTTTGCAGTTAATCCAGTGCTGAAATGGCTGGCGCCTTGTCTGCCACTGCTGTGCAGTCACCACAGGCCCTGTCCAGTGCTGAACCTGATTTAACCTGGGGTGGTACTGTCCAGTGCTGAAATGGCTGGCGCCTTGTCTGCCACTGCTGTGCAGTCACCACAGGCCCTGTCCAGTGCTGAACTCTGAATTAACCTGGGGTGGTACTGTCCAATGCTGAAATGGCTGGCGCCTTCTCTGCACTTGCTGTGCAGTCACCACAGGCCCTGTCCAGTGCTGAACCTGATTTAACCTGGGGTGGTACTGTCCAGTGCTGAAATGGCTGGCGCCTTGTCTACCACTGCTGTGCAGTCACCACAGGCCCTGTCCAGTGCTGAACCTGATTTAACCTGGGGTGGTACTGTCCAGTGCTGAAATGGCTGGCGCCTTGTCTGCCACTGCTGTGCAGTCACCACAGGCCCTGTCCAGTGCTGAACCTGATTTAACCTGGGGTGGTACTGTCCAGTGCTGAAATGGCTGGCGCCTTGTCTGCCACTGCTGTGCAGTCACCACAGGCCCTGTCCAGTGCTGAACCTGATTTAACCTGGGGTGGTACTGTCCAGTGCTGAAATGGCTGGCGCCTTGTCTGCCACTGCTGTGCAGTCACCACAGGCCCTGTCCAGTGCTGAACCTGATTTAACCTGGGGTGGTACTGTCCAGTGCTGAAATGGCTGGCGCCTTGTCTGCCACTGCTGTGCAGTCACCACAGGCCCTGTCCAGTGCTGAAATGGCTGGCACCTTGTCTGCCACTGCCGTGCAGTCACCACAGGCCCTGTCCATTGCTGAACTCTGAATTAACCTGGGGTGGTACTGTCCAGTGCTGAAATGGCTGGCGCCTTGTCTGATAACGATACCGATAACAGTATCGGACGGGGCCCCGATCCAGCAATAAACTGGTGGTATCGGTATCGGCGAGTACCAACCAATACGGTACCAATACCATTTTTAGAGCCAAAAGTTTCTTCAACTATTGTAATCCACTCCAGGTAGGCAATAAAAAGTTCTACTGGATTCACTTTGTTTTAGTCTTTTTCCTGCTTCACAAAGGTAGGCAGCAGCTTCACATGAAGCCATGATGGCAATTATTTTACATCCCACTAGTATGCAGTTCTTCATATATAAAAACACACATCAATTTAAATCAGATGGTATCGGTATCAGCCGATACTGCACAGCCAGGTATCGGGTATCGGTATCGGGTCGAAAAAATGGCATCGGCGCAACACTAAACTTAAATTCAAGTTTAAAGTTGTTATATTGTGTATGTAAATATTTAATTTTTTATTGATGTCCAAGTTTAAAATTAATTAATTCCAAAAATTGAGAAGATGTTTTGGCTTGGATTGCCAATATAATTCAAAGTCATTACAGCTGTGGTTGATAAAACAAGGAGGGTAATCGACTGAAACAGTTTCCCTCATCTCTGCCCCCCACGCCTTCTGACCTGCTGTTAACCTCCTGTCTATTCTCCTCTAAATGCCCAATTTCTCACCACATTGTCACATCCTCCCCACAGCTGTATCTGCTGCAGGGAAGCCCTGTAAATCTCATCCCTGGGGCTTTAACCCATTAGGATAAATAGACTCAGAAGACACACTTCTCTAAAAGCTTATCCCCCTTCAGCCCCAACCTGCCTGCAAGCCTCCCTGCATTAGATCTGACGTGCTTTTATGTTAATGGTGCATTTTCAGTTGTTGTACAGCATCCATCAGCAACTCCAGACACACAAATACATCCCAAAGGAAATTTCTGTATTAGAAATAAAGTAGAGCTCACAGGGGGGGAAACAAAATAAAATTGATATCCATAATCTGAGCTGTGTTACTGTTTTGCTGAAGTGTTTTCCCTGAGAGAGGAGGAGTCTGGGTTACAGCGCTTTCTTTAGCGTCTTTGTTGATTAACTTATTATTCTCCAGATACCTTTAAAGTGAGTCAGATGAAAAGGCTGTAAATCGATTTTAATTTAACAATAGCTGTACAGTTTTTAGCTTTAGATTATTTTCAAAGATTTTGTTAGATTTCCTTAAACTCAAGAAATCTATTTTCCAAAAAAACAACATAGCATGTTTTTACATTTTATAACAGAAAGAAACACCTATAGCAGCTTTTCAACTGTGCTGTACAGGTGTATTACATTTTCCTGTGACAGCAGAAGAAGCATCCGTCACGTCCACACCTCAGCGGCTGTCACTCATATGGATGAGCAGCACGGCTTAAAAAAGAAAAGGTCAGAGCAACCGCAAGCAATAAAGAAGTCATCAAACATACAATCAGCTACCATGTTGCTGTCAAACTGATATTCTATCACTATACACTGGGTTAGCTCCCTTTAATTTAAAATGATTTGATTTGAACAACAAGCAACACAAATTATTTTTAATTAGCAACTATACTTTTCTCACTTGACACAGATCCAAATTATATTCAAAAAGAAAATAAGAAAAATAATATATTTCTAATGAAACATGGTATGATCCCTGTTTTTTAGACACGACTCTAACTTACTATATTGAGCCGATTCTTAACATTGCTAGCATAAAGTTAGGTATGGCCATAAGCGGAAAATTGCTAAAAATCTTTACTTGACACGTTAAAGTGATTCAAATAATTAGTAATGAGGGTATTTTTAAAGTAATAAAGTGTGAAGATGCCAATCTTTAATCAGAAATTAAAAGAAACAATGGTTGTCATGTTAATTGTACACTTTTATCTATTTTGCTGACCGACTTCTTTTCTCAGGCAGGAATTAATATACAATAAACACCTTCATTGTATCTAAAAATAAAATATAAAGTTGACCATTATCATGATTAAGCTTGACCGTGACCTGGACTATGACTGAGAATCTTCACAGATATAAAAGTTTGGAGGGACACATTAGAATTTGTTAAAGATTTTCTTAATATGACAAGTGTTCAGTACTACACATACAGTACAGACTCAAATATATCCTCACAAGCCATATACTTTCTGCGTGGCCTTTAATAAGGTCCTACTGTTGTCTTAATCATATTTCTTTTTTAATGAGAATTAAAGCTTATTTTAAACTATTAATTTCCTGGACCAGATCCCACTTCAAGAATTGTTTTGTTGTGTTTTTAAATGGGCAGGGACTGTCCAGGTTGCCTATATTATTAATTTCTATCATCCAACCATGTTTTAACATATTTGACCCAAATTTTCCATTTGAGGTGGAAGGGATTTGAATAGGATGTTTAAATACAACCAAGAAACCAGAGATGCCCTAAACACTTCATTACCTGAATGTATTAACAATTATGTCAAAGAGGGTTTTTGTTGTTTTTTTTGTGGGGGGTTTGGATATACTTATACTTACTGTGTAGCTTAGGGTTGCGTTTAAGTACGGTTTGGTTGTGAGTAAATACTCACAACCAAACTGGTAGTGGGAATTCCACAGTGTTTTTCCTTCAATAAAAACACTCTTCACTGACCTTAAAAAAGCCTGGTTGAACAGCTGCTATATTCTCAAACATGAAAAGTTTTGACGGTTGACTTGCAATCTGCATGGAATATGCATCAACTATCATAAAAAATAAATAAGTCAACGAAGTCATCCTCCATTGAAGTGTCCTGTTGTTCTGGCCATGACAACAGGAATTCTAACAGTTAAGTTTTCAACTTTGTAGCAACTAGCCTGGTGGTGGCAGCATCAGGCTGTGGGCTTGTATTTCTGCAAGTGAATTTGGTGTACAATGTGGGTAAAATTAAGTTGGGCGATATATATTTTCAAATTCCCCCCAAGTTAACAGCTGAATGATTAAAAACCTAAAGAAAACTGGTTGTTTGATTATATAAAAAAAATATATTCCAGCTGTTTTTGGAGAGGATAAACGGAGCTAACATTTACGCTTCTCGACCCTAATGTACATTTTTGGACTATGTCTAAAAGCAAGTCTTTAGCAAGTTTAGTAGTAGTTTAGAAATGAACAACTGAGAGGTTCTACTTAATGCCTTTTAAAGCCCTCCAAAGACAACTATAGGCATTCATAAAATATTTCATTGGGAAGTACAAGTATTAATTTGTTCAAAAATATAAGATGTTATTTGTTACTATATTTCCTACTTGCAAGAAAGAAAATTGCCTTACTGCAATGCCTCCTTTCCCTATCTAGGTGCCACCCCTTTCCAGACATCACCCTAGAGCCACATGCAACTTCTGCCTATTAGACTCTTCTTTAGGAATTTTGAGACCAAAAAACAAAACATCAGCCTAGAGCAAATTAGAAACAGTCCTGCCTCTTTACAATACCTATTGAACCAGTGGCGGCCGACCCATAGGGGGCGCTGGGGCACCGCCCTCCCTGATAAGAAGAGAGAAACATAAAATATATTTTTAGAAATTATCTCATAAATGTCAGTTTTACTCTCTAGGGTGTGTACCTATAAGCAAAACAAATTATATAAACTAAATTTCCCTACCTACTGTCATTAATTTGTGGATTTCCACAGACAGACTCCTACCGTCTCTGTCTGGGGGCTGTGATCAGACAGCCCCACATTTGCAGAGAATCTGTCAATCACGTACTATTGCTAGGTGAATTTAATGGCCAATCAGCGTCTCAGAACTTTATGGTCTTGGGGCTCTGAAAATACTGCGATTTAACAGGCTTCTGCACCCAAGCGCAGGTGCAGACAATTAGAGGGACGATGGCGAATGTAACGAACGAGATGCAGCTTCCACCAAATTCGGTGAGATCCTTATTTATCTACCCGTTTGCCAGAAGAACATCCCTGTTGTAGGATATGAAAATTTCCTGTCATGGTTATTGTGACTGCGACGAATCCACCTCGTCGCTTAAAACTTTGCGTGCCACACACACATTCCTGTTATACTGTCTTTGTGAGGACCAATCCGCTCAAGCTGAGCCCAGTAGCTCCATTAACTTAAAACACACAAGCTGTCCTGGTTACCTGCTGGCGTATTGAGGGTGCACACTTAATATTTCAGTGGGGTTAGCCGTGTGTGTGTGTGGGTGTGTGTGTGTACGTGTTTATGCTACGGGGACTTGTCATCTTCAGTCTGGCTGCGTCTTTGCTGGGTTCAAACCCAGTTTGGTGTAATTGAATAAGTCAATGAATCTGTGTAAAAGAATTAAGTTGTAAAAATTATTTGTTTGTTTTTGTACATCAATTGTTTGTGGAGGTAATATATGGACAAAACTGATTAATGAGAAGAAATCAGAAATAAGAGAGCCTGAGGGGAGGGGCTTAAACTATTTAACGCGGGCTGTGGGAAGAAGAGCGGCCATTTCTGTTTTCTGTTTCTTTGTTACATTGCTGGTAACTGGAGGGAGGCTGAGGCCCAGAGGATCTTGTACATGTTTAGTTTCTTTTGCACCCTGTTTTGAGTTTTTGAGCACAATAAATCACCAACACCGGTAACCCGACTGAGCCTGGATTCTTGGAGGCCAAAGAACCCCGTCACAGTGACCAAAATCATCACTGTTACTGTTATTATATAGTAAATTAAATCATTACTGTTAAATTGTATGTATCGTGCAATTGTTTATTTGAATTCTTATTCCGGATTAGTTGGAGACATACACTAGGCTATATCAGCCCCACCAAAAATATTTTTCACCAGCCGCCACTGTATTGAACCACTCTTAATTATAACTTAATTTAGCAAAGATACACATACGTGTATGAGGATACACATGAGCACATATGTGGTGTCAAATAAAGGCTGCTCAGAGAAAAAAAGCCTTTACCTGCAACTGTGAATATGTGACACCAAACCTTCTTTATGACACAATTTATGCGGCCAGATGATAACTGATAGAAACACTCGAGAGGACACATTGTGTCACATCCATGCTATGCCTTCCTAACAGGTGGTGTTTTATACCAATTAATTTTATTTGTTTTTTCCAAAGCTGGACAGAAGGAAAATGTAGGTATTTGCCAGAATAAATGTGAACAATTGAAGGGAAATCTCAAACAGCTTTGGACTGTGGATGCTGAGTCAACGTGACTCACAGTATATGCATTGAGTATTTTCTGTGGGGGACTTTAATCGTGGCAGATGCTTGTTGATGGCTGCAAAAAAAAAGTTTGATGGAGGTGCAAGCTGCTAAGCAATAATTGATAAGATACGATTCTGAGTGCAAGTATTTATTTAAGGACGTGATTATAAGGTTTTACCTTGACCTTTTGAATCTGTTAGAGGAAATACGCAATTAGATGCCTCAAATTATTGCTGTTAAATTGTATTAAAGTTCTTGGATTGATAACCTTTCCACCCTTATATTAACAGTATGTATGCAACACTCAGTGTGTGTAACCTTCTCACTGGCCTTAAAGAGGAAAAAAGAACTTTCAATATCCTACAATCCATCGATTTTAAAACAATGACACAGTAAAAGAGATTCAACTCAATTCAAGACGGCACAACAGCATTAAATACAATAGATTTTGAGGCAGGGTAACATTTTTAGGTACCTTTTGCCTTATCTGTACGATCACCGCTGCATACTTATCAGCTCTGCAGAGCCCAGAATCACTCAAGTGTGTCCAGCTGCAACTGTGAAGCACCACTGGGTCAGGGGAAAAAATGTGAAGCACATCGACCTCTGAATGGATAATCACCACAATCGTGATGGCATTCTTGATCTAACCGTTGGCTTCAAATAGATTAAGACAGAGATTTTTAGGGGAACATTTAACATAATTTAGAAAATCTGTTTAATACACAATTGCATGTACAAATTCACATCCACAACATAAAGCTGTCCCCTCAAGGTCTTTTCTCAATAAAAAAAAATCTCAATGACTTATTTAAACAGCTAAACCATTACAAGGATGGATTTTAAGGTCAGTTATGGCAACAATAACAAACAACCTTACTTTGAAAGGTTTATTTGCATCTAAACTGTTAGCTAGATGTGCAACAGTAATTACTTTCACTTGAATATGGCATGCGCAATAAGGGTGAAGTGGTTTCCTTGAAAACATTTTTCACATGCATACCATGCTGTCACTATTTATCAACAAAGGATAAATCCCAGATACACACGCTGTGGGTTATCATGGCACATGACAACCTCTCTATAGGCAGGATTTATGATATTCAAGCTCACTCTTGTTTTACTACAATGCCACCGAATGTAGAGAAGCCATTGGTGCAACACATTATAAGGCCATTTACACACTATTTAAAATCGACCATGTTCTACTGAAAAGGCTTTCATTTACAATTGGGAAACTGTAAGGTAAATGGCCATTATATTATTAAGGTATATTTAAGGTCAGACCTCATGATGCTCATAAAAAATCAGAAAACATGCATGAGCTCCAGGTGGATTCACCAAGCCTCAGCTGGTATGGTAAATAAACACTACCAGAAAAATATCTTCTCTTACGAAAACACAGTTGAAGGACCTGGGTTCTCCTGAAACAGTTCAAACCTGTTTTGTTTTTTTTGACAAGAGTGATTGGACAAGCTAAACATGACTGAATGTGAAAAGCTTTAAATATGTAGTTGAATAATCAGAAAGCAGATCTGTCAATTAAAAACCCAAACTTGCATCATAATTAGGAAGATCATTTTTTGTGGTGCAGGAAGAGCAAAGGAATGCAATTAGGTCATCGTAATGTTGGGTCATTGCTGCGACCGTTCAATAGCTTTTCAGTTGGTTCTCTAATAGAAGGTCTTTTGTTTACTTATATGACGTCTGTGAACTGTGAAATAATTTTTGTCATAACAAAAATTTTTAAGAGGAAAATACTACTAAAAATAAATTTTCACTATCGCCCCAATCTACTTTTATGCATTATGAGGCATGAAGTGTCACCTCTATCACTAGTTTCTGCATACTGCCATCTCTGCAAACTTATTTATTTCATATTTATTTCATTCATGTGCATAAAATCTTTCCGTTTGCAATCTCTCTCTCCCTATATATATATATATATATATATATATATATATATATATATATATATATACACTCACCGGCCACTTTATTAGGTACCCCATGCTAGTAACGGGTTGGACCCCCTTTTGCCTTCAGAACTGCCTCAATTCTTCATGGCATAGATTCAACAAGGTGCTGGAAGCATTCCTCAGGGAGTTTGGTCCATATTGACATGATGGCATCACACAGTTGCCGCAGATTTGTCGGCTGCACATCCATGATGCGAATCTCCCGTTCCACCACATCTAAAAGATGCTCTATTGGATTGAGATCTGGTGACTGTGGAGGCCATTTGAGTACAGTGAACTCATTGTCATGTTCAAGAAACCAGTCTGAGATGATTCCAGCTTTATGACATGGCGCATTATCCTGCTGAAAGTAGCCATCAGAAGTTGGGTACATTGTGGTCATAAAGGGATGGACATGGTCAGCAACAATACTCAGGTAGGCTGTGGCGTTGCAACGATGCTCAATTGGTACCAAGGGGCCCAAAAAGTGCCAAGAAAATATTCCCCACACCATGACACCACCACCACCAGCCTGAACCGTTGATACAAGGCAGGATGGATCCATGCTTTCATGTTGTAGACGCCAAATTCTGACCCTACCATCCGAATGTCGCAGCAGAAATCGAGACTCATCAGACCAGGCAACGTTTTTCCAATCTTCTATTGTCCAATTTCGATGAGCTTGTGCAAATTGTAGCCTCAGTTTCCTGTTCTTAGCTGAAAGGAGTGGCACCCGGTGTGGTCTTCTGCTGCTGTAGCCCATCTGCCTCAAAGTTCCACGTACTGTGCGTTCAGAGATGCTCTTCTGCCCACCTTGGTTGTAACGGGTGGTTATTTGAGTCACTGTTGCCCTTCTATCAGCTCGAACCAGTCTGGCCATTCTCCTCTGACCTCTGGCATCAACAAGGCATTTCCGCCCACAGAACTGCCGCTCACTGGATGTTCTTTCTTTTTCGGACCATTCTCTGTAAACCCTAGAGATGGTTGTGCGTGAAAATCCCAGTAGATCAGCAGTTTCTGAAATACTCAGACCAGCCCTTCTGGCACCAACAATCATGCCACGTTCAAAGTCACTCAAATCACCTTTCTTCCCCATACTGATGCTCGCTTTGAACTGCAGGAGATTGTCTTGACCATGTCTACATGCCTAAATGCACTGAGTTGCCGCCATGTGATTGGCTGCTTAGAAATGAAGTGTTAACGAGCGGTTGGACGGGTGTACCTAATAAAGTGGCCGGTGAGTGTATATATATATATATATATATATATATATATTCAGTAAGATCACATCCAAGCTATTGTGGCACTTTTATAGAAAATAGAATCAAGAGTCATGTGGAGGAAGGTAGCTGTCAAAAAGGTATGTGCACAACTCAAACATTTGTATTTGTGTTTTCTAAAATTAGTATTAGTATTTATTTGTCACTTAAGTTGTTGTATGCAAAATTCTGCCTAAATATTCCTCAATCTGGGAAATTGTTCAGATTAGGATTGTCTTTATGTAATTATTAATCTAAAAGCTGAGAAGGGTTACTCCATAGAGTAAGAAGCACAAAATATTCTGAGGGAATTTGAAAAAAAAAAAGCAATGCAACAAATGAGAAATATCAAAAGGAGCTTTAGAAGCTTTTTACCTTTGGAAAATATGCTTTTCTTGTATTGCCCATCTCCATTTAGAAATTAAACTAACAATGCTCAGTTTCCAAATTTAATTCAACAAAAGGTTAATCTAAAAATATTCATCCAAATTATTGCAAAGCCAAACTTCTATGCTTTGATTTTGTGACCAAATTTTGTGTAAGTTTTGCCCCTGGATTATTAGTGAGATGTCAGATGTCAACCCTATCAAATTACTAATTATAGGCTTATTTTCGTACCAGTTACACTCCAGTGTTTATTTACATTTATTAATATAATGTAATGTTGATTAATCTGATCCATTAAATAATTTCCTCACACAGATAAAAAGATAAACAACCCCTTTATCCTGAAACAAAATCTCTCACTAAAGTACAGGGATAAAAGCCAAAGAAAATGTTAGAGAACAGCTATCATTAAAAAAAATACACACTCTATTTATACAGACTCTTTTTATATGCTTGCTTATATAATATCAAAAATAAGAACATTCTTAAAACGTAAAACTCTCCTTGAACAGTAAAAAAATTACATCCACCTTTTAAGAAAACAAACATTATTTGAGGGAAAAATAAAACTAAAGAATTAATTTTAACTATCGCACCCATTCATCTACTTTTATGCATTGTGAGGCATTAAGTATTGCCCCTCTGCCACTAGTTTCTGCATAATGCTATGGCTGCAAACTGGCTGCAAACTGGTTATCTGCATGGGCGCCAAAGAAATTATTTCATTCATGTCCATAAAATTTTTCTGATTGCAATCTCTCTCTCTCATATATATATATATATATATATATATAGTGTGATTGGAAAAGCTCAACATGACTGAATGTGAAAAGCTGTTTAACATTTTGAGTTATATTTTTAATAGTAAGTAATGCATCTCAGAGGCAGTGAATTTGGTGAGCAGAAACCTCAGCACTAAACTGGGACTGGCATTTCCTGTTTACGTTCAGAAATGTTTTCAGTTGCGATGCCTGAGCCAAAGAGAACCGAGAAGCGTTTACCAAGCAAGAGCTAGGATTCACATTTCCAAATGCCAAGACACTTTGCAAATGTCAGGAGGGAAAATAAGCTGTTTTGATGCATTAGGCTTTTAAAATAGTTTTCACACCTTAAGTGTGATAAATATGTAGTTACAGTGCATTGATGATCACATTAAATAAAGATTTATACAGACAGTAAAGATCATGGATGTTAAATAATCTACTGTTAGACCAATATAAGGAGAGTAAAATTTTATTCTCAATCACATTTATCAATTTTTTTAAAATCTCTTGCAGTATTTTTTTATAAAACATTTTGCAAAATCTTTTGATTAAGGACTCAAATGTTTTCTGAAACTTTTTTTCTTTCTTACAGCGTCTTCATGTCATTATTTTCCATGCTGGAGCATTTACAGTATTTAATTTGTCAGAGAGTGAGTATCCAAAATACTAAGGCACCTATCTGACTGTTCATTGTCAAGATTAGAATTGAAGGATCCAGTATTCAAAGTGGACAAACAGATTTCTCAGAACATTTATTGAAATCAGAACAGGGTAAGCGGCGTCGGCATATAGAGCAGGAAACTCTGTGGGTGGAGATCTTTCTGGAAGTGGATGATCATGAACATGAGAGTCACTAACCTGATCTTATAGTTCAGTCTGAATCCACAGGTGCAGGATGATTCCGGCTTGCCTGCTGCCAAAGGCGGTCGCCGGACAAAGAGCCCCAGAAGCTGATGTATTGGTGGTTGGACGACAGGCAGGAGAGCAGAACCAAGCAAACGAAGGAAGGCAGGATAATCCAGACTGTGAAGCCAAAACCGATGTATGTGACGTGGTAGGTTGTCAGAGCCAGGAGGTCAGAGATCCAGTGAGGTTCCAAGGGAGAATCCAAGACAGAGTCAGGTCACAGTTGCAGGTATGATACACAGTGGGGCTGACAGACTGGATGAGGGCGGGAAGACTTAGTGGTCGGGAAATGGTTTGGGTCCGTACTAAAGCAGGCAGGAGTCCCATTACAGGTCAAGCAAACAAATCAGAAGGGAACAGTAAGGCTTAGAGATGGAGAGGCAGAACAGGCATGATCAGGTAATCAGAGACACGGGAAATATTTCAAAACTTCTCACAACTTGCTCGAAATAATCTGTAACTGATGACTGGTATGAAAGCTGGTTAAATAGAGACTAATGCAGGTGGATTAGATGAGTGTGTAATGAGGACTGGGCTGAGCTAAGCAGGAGTGTGGATCAGTGCTGAGATCATGGTAGTTCATAATAAGAGAAGTGTTTCACTTTTCCTAAATTTGCCACATTAAAGAGTTGTTTTGAATATTTGCGTCCTTACAGGTTTCTTCTATTGTTTATTTTTTTATTTCTTTCTACTTTTGAATCACATTAAACTAGTTTTGATAATAAAAAAAAAATAGAAAATGAAGTGAGGATATAAAGACGGCCAGTATAAACACAGTGCATTTTTATATTCAGAAAAAAAGCTTTCCATACCAGTCATTTTTGTTTCGCTTTATGTATTTAATCCCTTTAATGATGCTTCCATATGTTGTATTTTATATTGTGTTGTGCTAAATATTTTATCATATTAAA
This sequence comes from Cyprinodon diabolis, assembly GCA_030533445.1. NCBI lineage: Eukaryota > Metazoa > Chordata > Actinopteri > Cyprinodontiformes > Cyprinodontidae > Cyprinodon > Cyprinodon diabolis. The sequence goes on from CM060080.1 coordinate 40,797,594, forward strand.
TAGTTATTGGGAGGCGAGATATTATTTACATATCTTAAAAAAGAAAGCAAATCAAACCAACCCCAGGCTGTTGTTCTTAAAACAGATGTAACCTTATTTATCCTGTAAATTAGCTTATGTCTGGGGGAAAAAAAACATGGAAACCAGCAGCTGTTTCCTATAAACTAATTACTCTGAATTCCGTAAAAATTCAAAAAATATCCACTGGACTTGGTTTTCAAGATTTGAAGACGTTTCTCCACCTCTCCAGGAAGCTTTCTCAATTCTAATGTCTGGATCCGCAGTGAGTTTGAGTCTTATATGGACAAGGCCTTGTATTGCTTGGAAACATGCAAATGGTAACCGATTAATGGGTCGTTTAGTTCCATCGTTAGCCTGTAATATCTGAACCTGTCTATGATTCTATCATAGACATGATCCCTTCCAGATATCACCAAACCCCCCACCCCATCACAGAGGAACGAGGGACCTACCCGCTCCAGCCGGTGAACAATACCTCCTTAACGACCGACCCAGGTACCCGATCCAGGTATTACAGGAGACAATCCCCCCCTTAATGGCAATCCCCCCTTTAACGACCGACCCCTAGAATCATAGACAGGTTCAGATATTACAGGCTAACGATGGAACCAAACGACCCATTCATCGGTTACCATTTGCATGTTTCCAAGCAATACAAGGCCTTGTCCATATAAGACTCAAACTCACTGCGGATCCAGACATTAGAATTGAGAAAGCTTCCTGGAGAGGTGGAGAAACGTCTTCAAATCTTGAAAACCAAGTCCAGTGGATATTTTTTGAATTTTTACGGAATGACTATGACCTGGATGACTGAGAACCTTCGTCAGCATAATTACTCTGAAATTATCTTAAACATTTCAGAAGCAATATAAATGTTTCTTTTATCTACTACAGGAGTTTCAACATTTGTCAACTTCATATCAACCAAAGTAAAACTCCTTTTTTGTGTGACGACTTGCTGTAAACGGTGTTTATAGGCAGACGTTTCTGGCAGCATCTTTGATTAATCATCTTCCACTCTTTATGGCCAGAAACCACCTGTTCATTATGTGTTGGGTTTGCATAAGTGCATGCTAAGTGTTTGTCCAGTGATCATAATGGTCCCTCTTATCTTTCAGAACTTCTTCTGTATTAAAACCTCAATGTAGATTAAAACACGTTTTGGATCAATGAGCCTCATTTGCAAGAACCACACTAATTGTTCTTAAGAGAGATTTAGGAGAAAATGTTGCAATTAACATTTTTTCTCCTATTTCTAATCTTCTCTCAGGTACAAATGTTACAAGTGATGAGTCTCGTGCAATCAGTCAGCTGTTGTCCAAATCTATTTTTTAACTAAATGTCTCCAATTGTTTTACTTGGAGGCAATTGTGCATTGTATTAGGCTCCAATATTATATGTTATGCAACCTCACAATTATAAATGACATTTTTATTCACTGATTATAGAACCATTGGTCACTACATCTAAATTTGTTATAATTTAGTCAAAAGAAAGAAGAGAGATCAAGCTGCTATTAAAATAACATCTGGAACAGAAAATGGATGTTGGGATCTGGAGCTGTACCACCTGTCTCCAGCAGAGTTCACTGTGGATCCTCCTGAGCTGAGCCTTCGACACACCTGAAACCCATCTCATCATCAGGAGGATCCTCCACCATGTAAGCAGCCCTCAGACCTCGCATCAACGCCGCAGTGTTTATCCAGTTTGGTTAGCACCTGAGCCTAACTTCCTCTGTGAAATCTTTGTTGCCTCTAGTCTCCTAGCTGGTAACTAATTACCTTTGTCTCTGCCTACAGGAAACCTGTTTTTGTCCTGTAAGCTCTGGATGAGCTTAACCTGTCGAGCCTGCCCTCAGAGCCAAACCTGAAGAACCTTCTCTGGATTTTCCCATGCTGCTCTGGACTAAGAGCTGGAAAACTAAGGTCTGTCCTATCGTTAGATGCAAGACGCTGAAGCTGAAACTGAACTCTGCTGAATCAAACAGTCTCTGGAACCAACAGTGCCTCTCTCAAAGCCAAACCCGGATTCTTCAAGGTAGATCTCTGAAGATAACATTTCCACATTCACCAGCTACGTGGCTAACTGAACTGTCTCCCTTCCAGTTGCCTGTGAACCAGATTCCCAGAAGTGAACCAGTTCCTGACGCTTTCATTGTACCATTGTTCAATAAACATTGTTAAACTTTTACTCCAGTTTCCGTCTCCGTGGTGTTCTGCATATTGGGTCTTCCTGAACCAATCATGACAGAACACTGCGGCCAAACACTAGGCCCAGCAGACCAATACCATCGTCGGTTGGAGGAACAAGATGCCCAGATTATGGGACAAACCCAAACACTACGTGAGTTACACAGAATGGTTCTGTATCAGGATCAAATCATTCAAGGCTTCGCTAACAAATTAAACAGCGCTAACGCCACGCCGCTAGCACAACCATTTCCGGGTGCAGTTCCTCCTCCGAGGTCACCAGCGGTGACGTCATCGTCAGAGTTCCGACCTAGTCTCCCTGAAAAGTTTTCAGGTAACATTTGTGACTGTAAAGGATTTTTATTTCAATGTCGATTAATCTTCAAAAATTCCCCTGGCAGTTTTCCCACCGATTATAAGAAGATATCATTTATTTTGTCTCAATTGACCGGAAGAGCCCTGGAATGGGCACAGGCTAGGTTTTCTTCCGACGAAAGCCTTAGCTGCCAGTACTCCGACTTTATCTCTGAGTTTTCACAAGTCTTCAACCAGGAAACAGATCAAACTGTTGATTCTCGAGCTCTTTTGAAACTAAGACAAGGAAATTCTTCTGTAGCTGAATTCTCCATTAACTTCCGGGTTAAAGCCGCAGCTTCCGGTTGGAACCAATGTGCTCTTAAGACAGCATTTTTTGAGGCTCTCAATGAAAACATAAAGGATGAGCTTGCTACCCTTGACGAACCCGCCACTCTTGAGAAATTAATTCGCCTGACAATCAGGCTGGATAATAGGATTCGAGCCAGAAATAGCTCTAAACCAAGGAATCATGGTCCTTTAAGTTCTGTTTCAGCCTCTATCATTGCACCTGCCTTCTCCTCTTCCACAGAACCTTTTCCTAAGCCAAGAACTAAGATCCAATCTCTCCCGTTGCCAGTTCAGGCCTCTCATGCGGTTGAAGTGGAGGTCGAACCCATGCAGGTTGGACATACGAGACTAACTCCAGAGGAAAGGTTAAGGCGTGTCAGGAGCAAGCTGTGCATCTACTGTGGTGAGAGTGGCCATTTCATTGCCTCATGCCCAGCTAAATCAAAAGCCGGGGCCCGTCAGAGGATCTGAGGAGTCTGACGGGCCATGTTATTTCTAAAAGATCTCCTCGCCTATTACTTCCAGCCACACTGATTTTTGCTGACCAAAACCTCACTTTATCTGCATTCATTGATTCAGGCTGTGAAAGGAACCTGATTGACTCCAATTTAGTTGAACAACTACAGATTGAAACTGTTCCTCTAACCCAGCCTCTCTGTGTCTCTGCGATTGATGGAAAGAAGCTTCACCAAGTGACTCACCAGACACAACCCCTCGAACTGTTGGTTTCAGGTAACCATCCCGAAACCATATCTTTCTTTGTTTTTCCCTCTGCATGTTCTTCGTTGGTTTTGGGATTTGAGTGGCTGGAACGACATAACCCCCACATAAACTGGACCGATCGTCATATTGAGTCTTGGTCGACCTCATGCCATGAGACGTGCCTTCGTTCAGCGGCCCCCGCTGTAAGATCTCCTAGAGGGGGGGGGGAGATGGACTCTCTTGACCTTACTTCTGTTCCTCCTGAGCACCATGATCTAGCCCCTGTCTTCAGTAAGGTCAGTGCTACGTCCCTTCCACCTCACAGACCATACGACTGTGCTATCGAGCTTTTACCAGGAGCTCCTCTACCCGGCAGTAGACTTTATAATATCTCCAAACCCGAACGGGGGACAATGGAGAAATACATAAATGAGTCACTAGCTGCTGGAATAATCCGCCCCTCTTCATCTCCTGTAGGAGCAGGTTTCTTTTTTGTGGGTAAGAAGGATGGATCTCTCAGACCATGTATTGACTACAGAGGTTTGAACCAAATTACTGTTAAGAATAAGTACCCACTTCCTCTACTCGCTTCTGCCTTCGAACCAGTTCAAGGGGCCACTGTCTTTACTAAGCTCGACTTAAGGAACGCCTATCACCTTCTCAGAATCAGAGATGGCGATGAATGGAAGGCTGCCTTTAAGACCCCTCTGGGTCAATTCGAGTATTTAGTCATGCCTTTTGGTCTAACAAACGCTCCTGCGTGTTTTCAAGCCCTAGTCAACGACGTTCTCAGAGAATTTTTGAACGTGTTTGTTTTTGTCTACATTGATGACATACTCATTTACTCCAAAGACCTCACAGAACACAAGAAACATGTCCGCCTGGTCTTACAAAGACTCCTTGAGAATAAGCTTTTCGTCAAAGCCGAAAAATGCGAGTTTCACCAACCTTCAGTCACCTTTTTGGGGTTTGTGCTCGAGGGCGGACAGGTTAAGCCATCTGAGGATAAGATAAAGGCAGTTTTGGAGTGGCCGGTTCCCGAAAACCGCAAACAGCTCCAGAGATTCCTGGGTTTTGCTAATTTTTATCGACGATTCATCAGGAATTATAGTCAGACTGCTCTACCTCTAACCTCTCTTACATCAGTCAAGAAAACCTTCCAATGGTCTCCCGAGGCTCAAACTGCTTTTGACAAATTAAAGATGTTGTTTTCCAGAGCTCCAGTGTTAATCCAGCCTGATTCATCGAAACAATTTATCCTCGAAGTCGACGCATCCGACTCAGGAGTTGGTGCTGTCTTATCTCAGAGACTCGATTCAGACCAAAGAGTTCATCCATGTGCTTTTTTCTCCCGTAGACTTTCCTCTGCTGAGCAAAATTACGACGTTGGTGACCGCGAATTACTGGCCATCAAATTGGCATTAGAGGAATGGAGACACTGGCTTGAGGGAGCAGAACACCCGGTTCTTGTTTGGACAGATCATAAGAACCTTGCCTATATCCAGTCCGCCAAACAGGCCAATCCTCGACAGTCAAGGTGGTCACTATTTTTCTCACGATTCAATCTCATCATCTCTTACCGACCTGGATCCAAGAACATCAAACCCGATTCTCTCTCTCGTCTTTATTCCACTGATCAATCTGAGACTCCTGAGCCTGTTCTACCCGCTTCCTGCACTGTTGGGGTGGTTACCTGGGAGATCACCGATCTAATAAACTCTGCCCTCGTTTCAGAACCAGATCCAGGAAACGGTCCCCCAAACAAGACTTATGTACCTTCTTCTGTCAGGTCTCGCCTAATTCAGTGGATGCACAATAGCAAATTTGCCGCTCACCCGGGGGTGAGTAGAACCATCAACCTCATTTCAAGACGTTTCTGGTGGCCCACTCTACACAGAGATGTTAAGGAGTATGTGCTGGCCTGTTCTACCTGCGCCAGAAACAAGTCCACACATCAACCTCCCTCTGGCCTGTTGCATCCACTTCCTATTCCTTCTCGTCCCTGGTCTCACATCGCAATCGACTTTGTTACTGGTCTTCCCATTTCTCGAGGTATGTCCACAATTCTCGCCATTGTTGACCAATTTTCCAAGTCCTGCCATCTTGTTCCCCTCAGGAACCTTCCTACGGCTTTTCAGACCGCCCAGCTCCTTATTAAACACGTTTTCCGTCTACATGGCATCCCTCAGGAGATTCTTTCCGATCGTGGTCCACAATTCATCTCTCAGGTTTGGAAGGCATTTTGTTCAGCCCTCAACTGCAAATCTTCTCTCACCTCAGGTTATCACCCACAGTCCAACGGCCAATCCGAGAGAATGAATCAACAGCTCGAATCCTCCCTTCGTTGTCTGACCTCTAGTAATCCCTCCGATTGGAGCCAACACCTTCCATGGATCGAATATGCTCACAACTCTCTAAAGTCAGCTTCCACCGGCCAGTCTCCTTTCCAGGTCAGTCTCGGTTATCAACCTCCACTTTTCCCCGCAGACGAGAGAGAGATTTCGGTCAAATCAGTCAACCACCACATCCGCCGCAGTCATCGAATCTGGAGAGACACCATAGCCACCCTCAACCGTTCCATGGAGACCACTAAACGTTTCGCTGTCTCAAGAAGACGCCCTGCACCAGTTTACTCCGTCGGTCAGGAGGTATGGCTCTCCACTCGGGACATTCCCCTCAAGGGGATGTCCCGTAAACTCTCTCCCAGATTCATTGGCCCATACAGGATTTCCCAGGTCATAAACCAGTCTCTGGAACCAACAGTGCCTCTCTCAAAGCCAAACCCGGATTCTTCAAGGTAGATCTCTGAAGATAACATTTCCACATTCACCAGCTACGTGGCTAACTGAACTGTCTCCCTTCCAGTTGCCTGTGAACCAGATTCCCAGAAGTGAACCAGTTCCTGACTCTTTCATTGTACCATTGTTCAATAAACATTGTTAAACTTTTACTCCAGTTTCCGTCTCCGTGGTGTTCTGCATATTGGGTCTTCCTGAACCAATCATGACAATGGATAGAAAGTTTGTTTCAATGCATAGAAGCACCTTGGGTTTGTTTTTACACTATATGTGGAACCTTTGGGTTTAGGTCTGTCTAAATTCAGCAAATTAGTTTCGCTGTCAACATATTTACATATATACATTGTGAGGGAGATGGAGAGGACAATAAACGGTTGGCAGACAGGGTCAAGATTCGAAGTAAATGTTTGTGTTAAAAGGAGATTTATCAGAATGTTGTGTTGATTGCTGGAGAAATCATATTCATATTAACAATGAGGCCCCTAGAGCATGTTTTTGCAATTTGTTTTTGCCGATGAGCTGCAAAAGACGGCTCTGGACAGCCTATTTCCCTTATGGCATCGTAAGGGGAATGTTTTCCAAACTGACCATTTTGAGGTGAAAGGTGTTTTTTCCTTTACTTTTAAATCTCATACAGAGGTTTCAAGACACTTGGGACTATTACAAAATGTCTATAAAGTGAATTTTACATAATATCAGACTTTTGAAGTATTTCTTCATCTTAAATGCAATTTCTATTTTTGAACACCTGCATGTTCATTCACAGAAGCGTGGGAATTTGTTATTGGAGCGGTAATTATGCAAATTTACATTTTCACTTACGTAAAGGTGGACCTTGTAAAAATGACTGCATTATGTTTACAAGGATCATTTACAATGATCATAAAAGGCTACAGTGGGAGAAAAAGTTTACGTCAAGAATACGAAAATGTTGTTGCATGAAATCCATTATTCTGTTTAAATGGCCAGTGGTGACATTTCTCCCATAGATTCCTTATACTTATTTGAATCCACCTTCGTTTCTACATCCTGCAGGTTCTCTGTGCAAGAAAGAGGAGGCAAAGCAGCCCATAAGCAACACTGTACCGCTTCACTGTAGACATGATATCCTTTTTACAAAAGGTTTCCTTCTTATGCCATAAAGCTCAGAAAATAATACAATCTGACTTTTTTTCTCTTTTTGGGGGTCAGTTGTGGTGTTTATCATAGAAGTTTAGGCATAAAGTCCTTCATTGTTTAGTATGGAACATTGTGAAAACCTCCTGCTGCAGGTCTTTAACACTCAGTGGAGGTTCTGTGGTTAGATACTCCTCAGAAAGCTGGTGGCAGTAGTTTAGAGCTTCATTTTTCTGCCACCAGAACCAAAGTTACTGGATTTATAGTATCAGTCAAGTATCCGGCACTGATAGTATCCTTTTGTAGTTGGGGAGTATGCTCAGTGTAAAGCATAGGAAGCAGACCAGAGCTTTTTCTCTTTTGTCTTGTTTTTATGCAGTCTAAATCACATCTTTTTGTTGCCTTAATAGGGTGATGCTGATTTGATATAAATTCCCCTATTAACTGATACAAACACAATGATTATTGAGTGTTTTCTAGCATATCGTGAGGAGTTATATTTCTATTCTTATACATTCATGGTTCCATCTTGTTTCAATTTTAAAAGAAAAACCAAAACAATGTGTGTTTACTTATAAACATAAAGAACTAGAACTCAACACAACTTTTCACCATAGATTATATAAATATCCTACAGTTTCTACAGGTGTCTGCAGTAAAGCTAGAAGCTTTCTGTTATTCTCGGAGCCAGCCCCTTTGAAGCCTTATTTAATGATCCTGAATCCTCCCTAATAAGCTCAGCACTTGTCTACAGTTTTGAAAAGTGAGAGGTGAAAGAGAAACAGAACAACAGAGTTGTAGGGGGTGGGATGGGTGATAGCTGCATTCAGCTTCTTCTTCAGCAACACAGAAACTCTCCATACTTCTGCACTGATTTAACACTTTTGTCTCTGTCATTTTCTCCTTACAGTGAGTGTGCAGAGATGTGCTCATAGTGCAGGCAGCCTAGTGTGATAACAGTCCCCCCATATTAGTGACATGGCTACCACCTTGTTTGCCCTTTGCTCCCTAAGTCCCGTTGGATCAAGGTATTCCTTGTCCAGAAGATCAACCTTCTAGGGAGACGTGAAATTGGAGGTTACCATAGCAACAACAGCTCTTTGTCCTCCACTGCTTGTTTGTACAAACAGATCTTGTTTATTGAGTTTTGCTTTTTATCCAAGGAGCTAAATGGAAATAAAAGCAAAGCCAGATCTGTGCAGAAATGGATCACAAAAGAATTCTGACTTTTACAGGAGAACTGTGTCACATTTTTGAGAGAAAGTGAAAATGATATTATAGCCATACAAGTCAAACAAAACCTTTGCAGCTCGACTGAAGAGTTATACCTAAGAGATGGAAGCCACAGCTAAGACATACTCTCAGTGGCAGGGTAACAACTCACAAGCCAATGCTACAAGGCTGTACACTATACAATACTAGAAAATTATCTGGGAGAAAGCAGCCTCACATAACAATACTGATACACAGTGCCTGAAAGACCAAAGAGGCGACGATGAGAACCTCATTACAATGACAGACCTTGAACAAAAACTTTCAGGTATGAAGAACTGGACAGCATCAGGGCCAGATATGATCAACAAGTACTGGCTGAACACTGCATAGCCCTGATCCCCCTCAGCCAAAACATCTATGAGACTGGCTATGCATACTGACTCAGAAAAGGCGCCACTATCAGCGACCTCCTGTAACTGGATGACATCAAGCTGTATGCTACGAGTGAACAAGACTTTGACTAGCTGATCCACAGCACCAGGATCTGCAGTAGGGACATTGGAATGGGATTCAGTCAGGAGAAATATGGTCGGATAATGACAAGGAGAGGGAAGGTAATCAACACAGAGAGGATCACGTTCCCAGAAGGAAGAATGGCAGATGTGAAGGAGAGCTACAAGTACCACAGGCAAATTTAGACCATGAAGAGGCAACAAAGAAAGATGCAGTAACCAAATATCTTCAACCTTTCCCGTAAAGTTGGCCTAAGAAAGAAATACAGGCCAGTGATGTTAAAACACAAAAGCTACTCACAATGCATGGTGAATTCCACCTCAAATCCAGTATCCACAGACTACATACTCAGTGCAAAGAACGCGGCAAAAGCTACCACTGAAAATGAAACATATCCAAGCTTTAGGAATATGTCAGGAAGATGGTTCCCATGGATGAAGGACTTAGGGAAAGTGTCCGACAGTGGAAGCCAGAAATCAAGGAACTGGAGGAACCTTCATTGGAGCAAAAACCCCTGCATGGAAAAGAGGCTAAAATGGCTAATATGACAAAATCCAATCAATGGCTACAGAGGACCAGGCTGAAGGACAGCACAGGAGCAGGCCTTGAGCACCGGAGTAATAAAGGCCCAGATCTACCAAAGAGAATCTTTCTTCTCTGAAATCATTAACAAGAACATTAATAATACTTGAGCGTTATTTGCCACAGTCGACAAGTTAACAAATCCTCCTGTGTCCGTGGCTCCTGAACTCCACTCCACCTGGGCGTGCAATGAATTTGCTAATTTCTTTACTGAGAAAATCCTAAAGATCAGAGGATCAGTTTATACATCCATATCAAGTTCAGTACCAAAGTTGTCTCCAACTGGAATTGATCTTGACCAAATGTCCCAATTCAGCCAAATAAACTATAAAAGCTTAGAGTAAATCATTCAGCAGCTAAGTTCCTCCTCCTGCTGCCTTGATGTTCTACCCACAGCTTTCTTTAAGAAAGTTTTGCCTGTCATAGCGTCTGATTTGACTCAGATAATAAACACGTCCCTTCTGTCAGGTGTTTTCCCGCAGTCCCTAAAAACAGCAAATATCAAACCACTGCTGAAAAAGAACAGTTTAGACAAACTACTTCTCCAGAACTACAGGCCCATATCAAACCTCCCCTTTATCAGTAAGATTACTGGAAAAGCAGTGTTTCAACAGTTAAACACTTTCTTAGATATGACCAGCCGCTTTGACGTGTTCCAGTCAGGTTTCTCACCATAGTACAGAGACTGCCCTTATCAAGGTGTTTAATGACATCCGTATAAATACAGACTGCGGAAGAACCACAGTGCTGGTACTATTGGACCTCAGTGCAGCATTCGATACTGTAGATCACTCCATCCTGTTAGAGCGCCTGGAAAACTGGGTCGGCCTCTCTGGTACAGCTCTCAACTGGTTTAAATCATACCTAAAGGACAGGGACTTTTTTGTGTCAGTAGGCAACTTTACATCAGAGATAACAAAAGTCACATGTGGGGTTCCCCAAGGGTCCATCCTGGGTCCCCTCCTATTCAATATCTACATGCTCCCTCTGGCTCAGTTAATAAAAAACAACAACATCAGCTACCATAACTATGCAGACGACACACAGCTTTACATCACCATGTCACCAGGTGACTATGAACCAATTCAAGCACTGAGGAAATGCTTAGAAGAAATCAATGCCTGGATGTGCCATCATTTCCTTCAACTGAATAAAAACCAAACTGAAGTAATAATCTTTGGACCAATAGAGGAGAGATCTAAAGTTAGCACACAGCTTCAGTCGCTTCAGCTAGTAACCACTGATCAGGCCCCAAATCTAGGTGTAGTGCTGGATTCAGACTTGAACCTCCAAAAGCATTTAAAGACAATTACAAGGTGGGCTTTCTATCACCTGAAGAACATTTCCAGGATTAAAGGACTAATGTCTCAGCATGATCTGGAAAAACTAATCCATGCGTTTATTTTTAGGCGAATTGATTACTGCAACGGTGTTTTCACAGGTCTGCCTAAAAGGTGGATCAGACAGCTGCAGCTGATCCAGAACGCTGCTGCCCGTGTTCTCACTAAGACTAAGAAAGTAGAGCACATCACCCCAGTTCTAAAGTCCTTCCACTGGCTCCCTGTATCTCAGAGAATAGACTTTAAAATACTTCTGTTAGTCTATAAATCTCTGAATGGCTTAGCACCTAAATACATCACAGACTTGCTATCAGTGTATCAACCCTCCAGACCACTCAGGTCTTCTGGCTCCAGCCTGCTCTGCATACCTAGAACCAGAACTAAACATGGAGAAGCAGCATTTAGTTCCTATGCTCCACTTATGAAGTACAAATACTTCGTTACTGTACTCAAGTAGATTTTTCTGATATTTTTACTTTACTACTTATTTTTATGGCGACTTTTTACTTCTACTCCTTACATTTTTACACAAATATCTGTACTTTCTACTCCTTACATTTTAAAAAATTGGCTCGTTACTTTAGTTTTGAATCATTTCAATGGAGTTACCGTTATTATTTTTCACGTCATCAATACCAAATTCAATCTAATTGGATGGGAATCTACGTTGCATTTGACGCACCACTACAAGATGAATCCACAGATTCGGCGGTATTTATTGGCGGCAAATCATTGCAGCTTGGTGGCAGTGGCGTTAGCATAGTAGCATGGACGACGAGATGAGAGTATTTTTTAACACAAGTATCTGTACTTTTACTCAAGTACGGAAAGTGAGCACTTTTGCCATCTCTGCTCCAACCGATGGAGAAACACCAGAGATCTCAGTCCAGAAATGTGCAGTTCTAGTGACAGCCGAGAAAACTCATTTTCCTAGGCTTCTGGTAGAGGACTCAAGCTTAAGATGAATTTTTATATATATATATATATATATATATAGACTATTTGAACTTTTTTGAAGGGGAAACAAGATCAGAGCATCACATATCCTCCATTACACGTAAAAGTGGGCATGAGGTTCTTTTTTACATACCTATGCAGTGTTTTATCTACCAGATCCACATGGAGGGTTTTTGACCCCCAAGTCTCCCTCCTAATCAACGTAAACTGTAAAATCTATGCTTTCAAGGGGAAACGGCAGTTGTATTCTGTTATGTTAATCGCTGTTCTTTTTTGTATTCAATTAATTTCAGTTTAAAGATAAGTGAAAATTTAATCTGGAAGACTCTTACTAGCCTCACCGTGCCACTCTAGCCCAGGCATGCCCAAAGTCGGTCCTCAAGAGCCACCATCCTGCAGGATTCCTTCATTCAGCACAGCTGATTTTCATTGAAAGCTGATTAACAGGCTTTCGCTGGACTGCAATCATCAGAATCAGCTGTGCTAAAGCAGATAAACCTCTAAAATTCTCCGGGACAGCTACCCCCTACGACCGACTTTCGGCATGCCTGCTCTAGCCAATTAATATCAGGACTACAACCCCTCTGAAGACAATCGTCGCTTATGATCCCTCTTATAAAGCTCCTTTCGCTTAAAAAAAATAAATAAATCCCTTTATGTTTCAGATCTCTTCTGCTTTCATCTAAACACCTGAAGTAAAACTCTCAGCTTGTGTATTTCTCCTTAGCAATCTTCTTTTTAATATTTCTGCCAACCTACGGAAATTAAATTGTGACCCTCTGACTCTGTAGCAATAACTTCATTTCCAAATGAAAGTAAAGCATAGAAACAAAGGGGGAGAACTGTTATCCCAGAAGGTTTTTAATTTAAAAGGAGTTAGAAAAGCATTAAAAACCTTTATTTTACTCATGCATTATTTTAACACCTTCATGGCATTTTACACCCAGAGTTCATCTGAACTCAAACAAAATGAGTTTTGTGCAAATGTCTGGATACTGAAAGGGACTGAATTCATTACAACAAAGATAGGAGGCTTTAATAGAAAAGCATAATACAAGTGTTGAGGGCAAAGAGAAGTTAGCTGAGCCTAATTTCTTTCTCTTCTCCTTCTCTGGCACTAAAGCGTTATCTCTGCTCGCACATTTAAAAGGAGGAGTAATTGAATCATTTGTGTAGCCAAGCTATTTAAACTAAAGTGTACAGCAGGAGAATTAGAGAAATACAGGTTTTCAATAACCTGCTTCTGAGGTGATAAAAAGGTGACTTTGGTTTCACAATGAAAAATGAAAGGGATCTTAATAAAATTAACATACAGAGGTTGTAAAAACATCATTTGTATGACTCAGCAGCATAACATTCAGATAAAGTGACTATATCTCTTTGTAGTTCTTGCAGGATAAAGTGGTTAAAGGTGAAAGATGATGGCCAAACATTTCTGCAGTTATAAGTAATTTAGTTTTACTCTGTCCTTAACATTTTAAGGTTTATCTAAATATTATATGCTTAACCTTGGAGCTTTTATTTGAAAATCTACGAATAAAAAAGGCTAAATTAACATAGGCTACAAATGTTGGTGTTTCATCTATTGACGCACTGAATCTTATTCCTTAAAACTAAACTAATAAGTAGATACACAAGCTCTCGAAAGAAAGAGTTTGTGCTTCATCATTTCAAATTTTCTTAGAAATGTGGAGTTTATTATTTATGCCACGGAATTTAAGTTAAATAAATTCATTAAGGTAGTGGCCCTGTCATAATTCTTTAATTGCACACTACTGCTGATGGGTCTGTGTGTGTCATGTGTCCCACTTTTCAAGAGCTTTCTTTCATGATTCCAAATTTATTCGATCTTTAAAGTAATATTTTGAGAAATAAATCAACACAAAATAAACACAACCTTAGATGTACTAAATCACAATATAATAGAATATATTAAACCAAACCTCAATCATTATTTCACTTAATAGATAATACTGTCAGTCACTAAAAACTAAACTATACTTGTAAAGAAACACCACACTCGCAGATTATACTTCTGCAGCCGCACACATCAAATGTCGCTTGAGTCTGGTCGCGAACCAGTTTCGCTGGTATGCTTCTGCATCGTCGGTCTGGTATTTCTAGGGACGCGCAGCAGTTTCACGCTATAGTGCAAGCCTATTGGAGAACTCGTGAAAACTTCGGCGGACGGTCACAAGAACTTGACCTTGGCATCTTTATATAATTTGTCTGAGGCATCGTACAGGTGGTTGTACTTCTGAACCTCCTCGATTAACCTTTCGTCGTAATTTTCCTTTGTAGTTGTTCCTCAGTTTTTAAAAATGTCGCGCCCCGGCAACTGAATCGAGAAGGACGACCACACAGACAGCCGGAAAGGTATACCAAGGACCAATCACAGCTGCTTTTCTGTCTGCGGACTTCCGCTTGAGGTCTGCGTGGGCTTGCAAAGGTCAGACGCGTAGTCAGGATTTTTTGAGGTGCACGACGACAGTTGCAAAACCTCTGCGTGGGGGGCGTGGTCATTCACAAAGACAGATTTGAGAGGCTATGCGTCAGAAGCATAAATTGGCATTTAGGAAAATAAATCCTCCTATCTTATTTTATCAGGGCTAATTTCTCCAGAAGTTAGGGAAATTAAATTCAAATTAAATCCTAAAAGTATCCTGTTATTTGGAAACAGTTTCACATCTTCTTTCATTTATATAGTTGGTTATCTACTGTTCCAAATGTTATTATTCCAACATTTAAATTAGCACACATACTCTAGAAAAATGTTTATTTCAATTCAGTAACTTTGTTCCTATTGTGTAAAAGATATCATGTTCATTCCTGCAACTGCAAAGGAAACACTCCTTCTTAAACAGGCAACTGAATGGTTTCAAAAATTACTTGTTTATAAAAACAATAAAAACATAGAAATTAAATGTCTAAATCTTATTTTAAACTTTGTTTTTCCCCTTTTAATTTCATTTAGCTAGACTTATCCCCTCTATATAACTTCTATTGTTTGTTTCTTTACAACCTCTCCTCATTTAGGATGTCATTCAAACTGTTTAGGTTTTTGATTAATTTGAAATTTTGTTTACTTGTGAATAAAGTTTAAAAAAAAAAAGCTCCAGTTACTTTGCCGGAAAAAATTTTCCAAAGCACAAATTATTAGAACAAGTCCATTTTTACTATACTGTACTTGTGTGAAGAAAAACTATTTATTGTTGCAATTTTTAACATATTTTTGACATGAAAGGTCTCCTCATGTTTGAGGTCTATAACCGGAATAATTCTTCAGGGTTCTTCAGAGATCAGACAGGCAGATTTCCAACAGAGAAACTCTTCAGGGTTTCTGATTTCAGGCAGGTTCAAATTATGTCTCTGTTACAAGTTTAACCCGTACTTTCCAGTTCTACGATTCATCATTATAACCCGTGCACTAGAGCCCTTGTGAGCACTTCAACCAAGTGCACACTTCCTAGAAGGGAGTAGAGTGTAGTACGAGTACTGAGAAAACGCCAAGAAATTTTTAATGGTTTGAAGGGAAAACGTAAAACAAAAGACCCAAAGCAATACCAGTTTAAACATTGGTCCACTTGGTGAAAGCTGTCCCATAATGAAAAAAGGGTTTTGGTTGCATCACAACACAAAGTTTGCGGGAACACCTGGAGAAAATCTGAAAGATTGTACGATTTCTGGAAAGTTTTAGTAGTTAAACATTGTAAAGTTAAGTCAGAATGTGGGATTTCAGTATGACACTAAATAAGACTTTAACAAAGTATTAGTTCAAAGGTTTGTACAGTGAAACTACAGGGTTATTAAAACTTTATTTCAGCTCTAAATATTTTCACAAAAAAACTGTGAAAATGATTGATGATGATCTCAAATTGTAGCAACACAATACTAGATATTTCCCCTTGGGTAGGTACGTCTTTGAGAGTAACTCTCTGTGGTATACAGCCACTGTGTGTATATTGAAGAAGAGCATTCCCTGAAATGTCAAACCAATCCTTTATCTGTTCATCCGACTCTGGCTGTCTGTTTCATTGCTTGACAAATTTTCAGCAGGCAGACAGAGTGGGATATATTTTCTATTTAGTTTTCATTCTAGGCAACCCCCATCTCTCTCTCTTTTCTTTTTTTTGGTTTGTTTAATAAGAGTCAGAAAAAGGCATCAGCTGCAGCTCTGCTTCTCGTTAGACACCATGTAGAAAGTTTTCTCCCAGGCTGCAGCGTGAGACGCACCAGAGAGAAGACGACGAATCAATAAGGTTAACTTGACAAACGGCAGACCCTTTGCTGAGACTTATTACTGCAGAGTCAACTGAAAAAGAGAGCTCTGAAAGTTTGGGAAGAGAAGACAAAGAAGACACAGCAGGAATGGGAGAGGAAAGCTGAAAAAGAAGCTGATGAGGTACAACAATGTACTTTCTAACACCTGACAAATTGAACAAGGATGGCACTGAGCTCTCAGCATGGGCTCATCTATGACAGAATAATTAGCAAAGTAAAGTATAAACTGTCTCCAAGATAACACATTCCAGCCAACTGAAGTTCATTTTGAGGAAAGTAATGACTAAGTTGAAGTGGGAGCTATACGAGCAGCAGTTTGAGTATGCTGATGATGATGATGATGAGGTGGTGGAGGAGAAGAAGTGTTGCTTTAAGGCTTTTATGTCTGAAAAGAACCTGATTTTTCTCTTGAAATGTGCTGGTCAACGTTTTATCACCTCAAGCACAAATTCTTTATCCGCCACCCTGCTGTGCAATCTTTGCCCACCAGGAGGGAAAGCCAACTAATGCCTGTCATAACTGAAAGGGGAATATGTATTAAAACAAAAAGTGAACGTCACAAGCACTTTCAGAGCCAAGGTTCTGCACCGTCTAAGAAGTATTTGACAGACCCAGAGAATGTGCTGAAGCCTAGAAGTCGGAGATTATATGGTGTAGTATATTTGCTATCGAATCTCACAGCATCACAACCACAGCTTGAAACGTTGATAAAAGCTCCTATGTCAGATTCCACACAGCCAGAGTCCAAAAACAAAGGTGGATCAAGCCACTAGCCTGTCTATTTCATCCACACTGTGCAGTTCTTTTAAATCTCCCTTTGTCTCCTCAGCCCTGTTCAGACTAATGCAGACATTTTATAGAAACTTTTTCTGTTTTGTAACAAGTTGACATTCACATGCTAAAAAACAGCATTTCTGGCCTTTTACTAAGGTCCATCTGGTCTCTACAAAGCCATGGTAATAATCAGTGTTAGTTATAGGTTAACAATAAATAAATAAAAGTAGGTTGCCTCCTTTTTGGGGCTGCTCAGTGGAACAGTGGGTAGCACTGCTGCCTTGCAGCAAGAAGATTCAGCGTTCGATTCCCGGCCCGGGTCTTTCTGCATGGAGTTTGCATGTTATCCCTGTGCATGCATGGGTTCTCCCCGGGTACTCCAGCTTCCTCCCACAGTCCAAAAACATGACTGTTAGGTTCATTGGCCTTGAGTGTGTGCGTGAATAGTTGTTGACTTGTGATGGACTGGCGACCTGTCCAGGGTGGACCCCGCCTCTCCCCTGTAGACAGCTCAAGGTAGGCAGCAGAACCCCTCGCAACCCTGCTTGGGATAAATATGACGGAAGATGGATGTTGCATTTAGCAAGCTTAAATGTTGTTAATTTGGATGAATTTTATTTTATCAAACAGAACAAAATAAATTAATGCCTTTTAAGATTATAAATAAAAAATTAAATGCACTTCGTGGTTAAAATGAATAATTTAAGACAACCCCCAAGTAGACTCTATTTACTGTATTTCTGTTTTTGTTTTTTTTTTCAAAACCATCAAAATAGTATAAAACAAAAGAGACAAATTGGAATGTGTTGTAAAACAGACATCCAGTTGTAAGTCAGTGTTTTTGAAGGATGAGACCATGCAGGGGGACTAATTACATTATAATTGCTTATAACCAATGTAAGATGTGTTTCCTGGCATGAAGTACAGATCAGATGAACATTTATTTGAATTCAGACCAGTTTATTCATACTGTACAGCATCAATTCACAACACATTTCATCTCAAGGCTCTTGTCGTACAGAGACAATTCAACCAGATCATCCAGTCAGATTGATTCAAAGTTTTCTATCTAAGGAAAACCAGCTGATTGCATCGACTCATTGACTCTTCAGCAATCCCTCACACTAAGCATGCTTGTAGCGACAGTGGAGAGGAAAAACTCCCTTTTAACAGGAAGAAACCTCCAGCAGAACCAGGCTCAGTGTGAGCGGCCATCTGCTGAGGCCCACTGGGGTTCAAGGAGACAGAAGCAGACATATGCTCCATTTAAAGAAGCCCTCTGAAACCGATCAGTGCAAAGTTCAGGCCAAGCTTGTTTCTTACAACCATTTACACATCATCATACACATAATATCACATAATATCTGTTTAAATAAGATATTTACCCCCCCTATGGGGATGCGCAATATATACATTTAAGTTGCACAACAATGTCTTCATGACAACCAGTTGAAATCTGGAAGCGCATCCTCTGAAAAAGTAACAGAGATAAATAGATAAAACTTTCATGATGGAGATGTCATGATCTGCCACTCTGCACTTTTTGGTTCTGTGAACTAGACTGAAAGACCATTTAAAGGCTTTTGCAGGTGGTTTGAGTTAATTAGCTGATTAGAGTGTGGCACCAGGGGCCATCAATTTTGAACCTTTTCACAATATTCTAATTTTCTGATATGATGAATTTGAGATTTTCATTTGTTGTCATTTGTAATCATCAAAATTAAACAAAATAAACATCTGAAATATATGAGTTTGTATGTAATGTATGAATATAATATACAAGTTTCACTTTTTAAATGGAATTACTGAAATCAATCTACTTTTTCATGATATTCTAATTTTATGACCAGCACCTGTATACAGTATACTAGCAACATATTTGTTTATTGTTTTCTGTTTAAAACTGCTATTAAAACAATTTTATTAGATCATACTTTAACCATGATGCACATAGACACTTACATGTTGGGAGAAAAATTAATGTCCAATTAACTTGCCACTTTTTAATGCCTTAGCAGGGCAGGTTCTTGGAAGAGAAAGTGTCTGAAAGTGCCAGATTTAATTTGAAAAGAAAGATGAGGCATGGATTTTAAACTAAATACTTCCAGTGGAACAACTCCTGTGATGCTGCTTTTGCATCAGATTTACTGGGGTACAAGAAACAGTACAACCGTAAATCCTCCTTAGGATTTTGGAATGTGAATAAGAAACAGGTTGATTGTGTTAAATTTTTAACACTTTAAAATATTTTTAATTGATTAAACGATATTAACATGCTAAATTAGGGCTCTTCAACGTTTTCCAGGCCAAGGACCCCAAACTGATGGCGGGATAAAGCAGGGACCCCCTAATTATATATACTGTATGAAATAGTGTTCTATCAAACTGGTCCTGTAGTCCCTCTATTACAGATGGAGTAATGTAACTAAAGTAATCCCTCCCTGGGATTATTAAAGTATTTCTGATTCCTGGTTGATGGGACAGGTGTTGTGAATGAAACGGTGCCCAGCTTGATGTGTGTCTCTGAATGTGAGCATTGATGCCTGAAAGACATCTTCTGGTTCCATTTATCTGTTTACTGCAGTCTGTTCAATTCATGTTCATGTGGATTTAAAGACATTTCAATTAGTGGAAAAAATGCAGGAGGGAATATAAAAAAATTCCAATAAACCAAAACGTTTGCGACCCCCATGCAGTAACTCTGTGGACCCCCTAGGGGTCGCGGACCCCCTTTTGAAAACCTCCGCAGTAAAGTCTCGGCCCTAGTAAAACTATTTAAACCACCAAATTTATACATTAGCAGGAATTTAGGAAGAATTGATAATATAGTGAGACATGTTAAATTAACCATTAATAACTACCAATTATTATTTTTAACAGTAGATATTTCATTACTATGTTTTTTAATTACAAGGTTGTCCCATTTGTTTCATCATTGGTCAGAAATAGTTTGAAAAGAACTAATTTTGCTGTAAAACTTTGTACAATGTTTGAAAAACCCTGATTAATTATATGGAAAACTGCTGTTCTCTGAAGATGATTGGAAACAACCGCTTAATCTTCAGTCATGTTTAAATGATTTTTAGAAAATAAAAAAACAAAAACTGAAAGGAAAGAGGAGATTGAGCCTTGAAACACAGAAGCAGCAACAGATAAGGAAGATGCAAAGTAATGGGCATGGAAAAGGAATGTGGAGCAAAACAATGGAAAGATCAGGTCAGAAAGAGGGAGAACTAATGAGCATATTTAAACATAATGAGCAACATGAAAACCAGGTGAATAAAACCAATAGAGCAGCTGGGAGAGATTATAAACGGGAGTAAAGGAAGGTGACTGTTTCGCTCAAATAGGACGGAGCTGAGATAAATAGAAACAATCAATCCAAAGAGGAGGAAACCTAACCGTGATTTAACTAAAACTAGTTCAAATGTGCAAAAAATAAAGTAAATAAATAAATATGAGGGAGGGACATATAAAACCTTTCAAACTGTACTAAATAAAGAATTAATGAAATAAGGGATTACCGAAAAAAAACAATACATCAAAGAAATTGTCCAAAATAAAAATCCTGACAATGAAAGATCTTTACATTTTTAAATAAAAGTGTTAACTATGTGATTCTAAAAGTAAATATTTAATTGGATATTTTATTTCATTTGAATAAACTCTGCAAATGTAGGTTCTCATTTGGACAGATTTTTTTTATAGATTTTGGACTGATATAAATACATTTTATTGAATCAAAGGGCTTTTTTTAATCATTAAAATAATCCAAAGTCTACTGAAAAATAAAATATTCTTCACTGACAAAAACAAACAAAGAAAAAAAAAACATTTATCGACCTTCTGGTTTTGATTCAAATAGGCGTTTCTTCATTGTTGAGGAGCAAATCCTTATTTTTAAAATGTTTTACCTTTATGGCTTATTTCCCACATGTCCCATGACAAAAAGACAAGGGTAAAAATGTCTATGTGCTAGACATGCTAAAAGTATCCAGATTTTTCTTTTTCTTATTTAGAGCAGAGATGAGCATCTGAGTAGTTACTATGACACTGAACACATAAAGGAAAAAAGAAAAGCAGAATCTGAAGAGATGTGGTATCCTTTGTTCTATGCCCACCGAGTACTTTTACTGATTCTTTTCTTTCTTTTTTCCTTTTGGTTTTAAAGATAAAGGAACCTCACTTGAGCCTAACATATGGAACAAAGGATGACTGATACCATCAGAATAGTTCAGCCTTCTCACTCATCTAAAAGCAACCTGCTATTTCTGGCAACCCTAAAATCTGTCTTTAATTAGCTTGAAAGCTAGACGCCTAAAATAAGCAGCAGATGCTACTGAAAGAGATTCTTCTAAATATCTGTTCCTATATCTAAAGTGCTCTCAGAGCCTCATGTCAAAACTCACTGCTAGTAGAAAAAAATGCTCCTATTCAGAAATGTTAATCTTTCTGTCTGCAAATGGAAACGCTGAACAACTCGTTTCAGTGATTGACAGGTAATTAGCCGACTAAAATGCAGAATTGTGAGGTGGCTCAATCAGAAAAGGTTGAGAAGCGGAAAATGAAGCAAGCCCTGTAGATGGGTTTATTATCACAAGGCACAAATCCTCCTGATTGTGTTCAGTGTTAATGCTTTCTTTGATCTAACAGTGCATTCCTGCCAAAACATGTAGACACATGGACGCAGCAGCAGCAGCAGCAGCAGCAGCAGCAAGCTAATTATTGCCATGAGCTGGAGGAATGTATTCACTTGGTAGCATCTCAGCAGCACTGTGATGCCATGAAGTGTTTCTCGCTCAGAAGGCTTTGGGAGTGCCCTGGTCTCTGTGGTAACCGGATGAATGCAAAAAGAGAGAAAGAAAGAGAATGCAGCTGAGGAGAGAAGAGCAGCTATGGACAAGGATCAATACTGTCCTCCAGTGGCAGAATAGGGAGCTGCCATTCAGCTTGTGTTCTAACTGAGAAAGCACTGCATGGAAAACTGAAACATCCTTATTCAATTTTTGAGAATGGCTGCTAAGGCTTTAGTTTTGGTTGAACTGTGTTTTGGAAAAGTAACGAAATGAAATCAACTTGCTTTTTTTTTAGGATAAAGACATCAGGATCCCATTAACTGCTCTCCATCTACACTTAAAGGCATCAGCTGTGATGCTGTGGACTGGAACTGACAGCTTCTGAGTAAAACACAGAAACCCTCTGAAAGGTGCAAAAGGTGCAGAAAATTCACAATCCCTTTCAGAATTCTACAGACGATGATCTATGTTTTTTATGAAGAAAAAAAATATATATATATATGTATGTATGTATTTATGTATGTATATACATATATATACCCACTATATATATATATATATATATACCTACTGGACCAAAATGCTGAACAAAGACACAGCAGTCATATGAAAAAATAATGATAAAGTAATAATAAGATTAACAGGACCAAATTAAGGAGTCATTTTATTAGAATAATGAAAATAAGAACAACTTTAACATATATTTAAAAAAAGACTGAAAAACAGAAAACAGGGAAGGTTAGAATCAGCCCTCATCCTCTGGTCTGTTTGATTAATTATAAACCGTTTGTTGATCAGTGTTTGGCTTATTGGATTTTTTTTAATAGTGTCCTGTCTGGCAGTGTGGCAATAACAATAATTGTCTTGATGTCAAAAAGAGCCCAATAGATTTTACTTTCACCGGAGGAGCAGTACGGCTATCGCCATAGTGTTCCGCTTGATTTATGCATATAAATTGCTTTATTATAAATCATGCAGGGAGTTTTACAGATTATATGGACACTGCAATATAAGTAGAACAGGAAAGGAAAAACAGAGAAAAAGGAGAAAAGATGAAAGAAAGAGGAGATAAAAGGGAGATAATGATAAAATGTATTTTAGTAGTTTAAGTAGTTTAGCTTTCTGTACTTTATTCTGCTTCAGTGGTTCCTTTCTACTGTAGTAGAAGTAAAGAAAAGGTAAAACTGGTAGACAGGAAATCGTCATATAAAGGACCTGCAAAATAGTAAACTGAGACCAAACTAAGCAATAATGTGATCAATTGGCCCATATTTAAAATCTCTCAAGATTGTCGATAATGATCGACAATTAATGATACTCTATTCCCTGTATTATCCCATAACTCCATTTGGTAACTAATTGGGCCCAATTTCTTTATACATGTGGATAGTGGTTAAAGTCTGAATTGCATGTCAACAGAAATATGATAAATATAGATTCAACATAAAGCATATAATCACAAACCATCTGAGTTATATAACCTGACTTTAAACTCAGAGAACAGCAACACTGGAGACAATCTCTGGAAGGTTCCAGGTAGCATCACATAAAGTCTTTGTTATAAAGTTGATGGGGGTTATTTTGTTTTTTGGTTACTTGGACCAATTGTTAAACAAGTTGAGAGTTCTGTGAAATATGACAGATGTTAGGGAGTTTCCATAACTGTTGGAAATCTCTAATACCGTAAATATCTGTGTGAAGCAGAAGTTTCTCCAGGATAACTCTGGTTACTCCCGTCACTCACATCTGCTTTAAAACTCCTCTTACTGTATCAGACTCTACCTTGCTGAGTTTGTATCATTAATTTATGTTAAGATATTTTTTTTCTGCTAAGTAAGCTGAGTTTGTTTTTCTCTCCGCACGTGTTGTAAAGTTTTTAAAATCTGCTATGAAATAAGATAGAATGAATTTCACAAGACATGTGACAGCAATATAAGCAATGTAAGCAATATAATATTCATGTTCTATATCAACAAACTCTTAGTCTACCATTAAGAGTTTGTTTTTTTACTTTATATATACCTTTCAGTTTACATATTATATATCTCCATCACTATGCATGATTGTTTTTTATATTTGTACACTTTTTTTTCCTAATTATTGCTGCGAGGCGAACCATTTTACATCTAGCACATTATTGATTTCTTGTTTTTTTCATTTTTCCAATTATAAAACCCAATCCATAGATAAATGGATTCCAGATTCTGACTCATCTGCAGCTTAGTTTTACATTTTTTTCACTTCACCCAGAAGAAAATATCTATTGATTCATTCAGACTGATGTCATTCGCTCTCGTCTTAAAGCTGCAGTCAAACAGCTGTAACTTCGTTCCTGTCATATTTCATGTATCTTTTTTTCTGACTGTCATCATATAATTATTTATTTCTTGCCGATGCACATGATTTGATATTGGAATTAATCGCTTATCGCTATGGGATCAGCTGTGCATAGTAACTTCATAGACTCCAACCACCCTGCAGGTCTCACAGTGAAAGCCTTATCCCTCATTCTGCTCACAAACATCTTCGCTGGAGAGATTAAATTTCATGCCAAATGAATGGCTTTGCACCTAGCCAGGTAATTAATCATTTGCTGGGTCCTTTCTTTAGCTCTCAGCATGATCTGGCCCCACTTAGAGACCCCTGCTTCACACAAACAACATCTTGACATTTTTATAATTACACATTTTTCTCTGCAGCTCAAAGCAACTCTGGAGCTGTTGACAAACCAAGAAGGGTAAGGGGGGTACCCCCACAGAGGCCTGAAAAATGCAGCTGAATAAAATAGTGTTTGTTCAAGAGTTGCACAGAAAAATAGCTTGCTTTGCTACTTTAGTGTGCAACATTCTCATGAGTAGAAGGAAACAACAAAACTTGTTTTCTGTTAGGTTTCATCAAAAGAATTATGGGAATATATTTTCATTTTAGGAACTCCAATTCAATTCTAGGCTTAAAACATATCAGGACGGGGTAAAAGGACTCTTCTTTTCCAGGTTTTAGGATTGAGTAACAGTAATTCACCACATAGTCCTAATTTGCCCTTCTATATTACATCAGTAATTCCAAAAAAGTAAAAAAAATAAAAATAAAAAAACTATCAACTGGACTTTGTTTCCAAGTTTGAAGACGTTTCTCTTCCATCCAGGAAGATTTTTCAATTCCAAATGTCAGAAATAGCGTTTAGTTCCAGGTTTTATCCAGCAGCCCAACAAAGCCTGGTTTTAGTTTAGAAAACATGCAGATAGAAACGGATGAACGGGTCCCCCCATTCAATTTGCATGTTCTCTAAACTAAAACAAGGCCTTTATTGGGCTACTGGATAAAACCTGGAACTCAACTTCCGACATTTTGAATTGAAAAATCTTCCTGGATGGAAGAGAAACGTCTTCAAACTTGGAAACAAAGTCCAGTCGATTGTTTTTTTAAGCTTTTTTGGAAAAATCAAACAATATATCCCTTGGATTAACAGTAAAATCTTCCCCTTAAAAAGAACATTAAAAAGAATCTAACAGCACATTTTGAACTTCTGAAGCATTCTTTGGAAAAAAGAAAACGGATAAGAATGAATAGGTCAGAATTTAAAATACAAACCAATAATGAATCTATGAATGAAAATTAATAAGCAAATGGAGATGTTCTTTCATAATGCAGGCCTGTATCTGGAAAACCAGGCATGCATGTCAACAAACACACCATGCAAACAGTCAGGCATGTGTTGGACTCTGATGCAGCCAATGGACCCGATCGTAGCATCACACCTGAGTGGTTATACTGGGACAGAGGTATGGCAGTTTATTAAAGAAGACACAAGCATTATTAAAAAAAAAATGCAAAACAACCAAATATTAAAGAAAACTGATATAATGTTCCAGTAGTTCAGGATTACAGGTTAATAAAAGGACTGAAAAATAAATAAAAGAACCAAGGTATTGCAGTGGCTCAGTGAACATCCAGACTTTAATCTGCTTCAAGTGATTTGGTGTTTAGATGGTGAAAATATTTGTTTTTCTTCACCCCTGGAGTTAGACGTGAACCTGGAGCAGTGGACCAACCTGCAGGAATGACGATGACCTGGATGCCTGAGGATCTTCACCAGCATAGATCCGTAATGAATGAATGGCTCAGGAAGGTCCAGAACTGTGTCGCTCCAGATGGCTGCATTTTAGAGCAGATTGCTCTTTTAAGCCAGATTTTCTTTTTAGTCAATAGAACTTTAGTTCCTTCGTTTGTGGATCAAATATTTTTCCCCTCTGGTTTTAAATGCTGTGCAACTGAAAAGTTTTCCCACATATCTTTTGGTTTTGGGACAAATGTATCGATACATAACCATGCAAGCTATTTCAGATTTCCTAACTTTTTGCATAATTCAAAAGCATCAAGGACTGCAAGTGCAAGATGAGTTAAAATAGGACGTGATGAGAATGCAGAGGAGCAAGGAGGAGAGAGAAAAGGAGAATTCAAGCCATCGGTCATTATAGGCAATCAGATGTCTTTAGCAATCAGGTTAGATAAAATCCAAGTTCAAGGAAGTACCAATGCAATTATTTAACAGAAACATGGCTGTGGGAGACAGAAGCAGACAGAAAAACAAAGAGGCTTGGTGAAAGCAAGCGAGGTGGTTTGGAGCTGCTTTTGAACCACAAATAGTGTCATCCAGGGAATGTAACTGTGAATAGATGCAGATATTGATCTGCTGGCAGCAGGGCTCATTTACCAAAATACCACAGCTATTTTGGCAGTGAGATTTCAGCATCTACTGCATGTGATGACATCAATGCAGTTTCTGTTGAGCTACAGACACAGCAGCCTAATAAGTTTGTAATAACCGGTTAATAAAATCACAGCTTTCTCTCTGCTAAACTCTGAAACTGCTCTGAAACTTCCAGTGTTTCAGCTTTTTGTTTGCTGCTCTACCAAAGAAAACTAAACGTTTTACTTTTGCTTGTGCTTTTTAAAGTCAGCCCGCCTCTTTGGAAATCAGAACATTTTCCTATTTTTCTCTACTCAGAATTAAACTCCTTTATCAAAGGCATTTTGCATTAAAAGGGAATTATTAAAAAAAAACATTTTTTAAGCTTTAGACTGGGATCCACTGTGCCAGCCAGATGGAGAGAACATCAATGCATTGAGTGTTTGACTGACAGAAAACTAACAGAAAAATGAAAATCTTCATCCAATAATAAATCCAGGATCATCAGTGATTTGAATGAACTACTTAACAAGAAAAAAAGATTGTTCAGGGAGGGACAGAGCGAATTATTGAAGAGAATACAGAAACAGCTTAAAGTCAGGATAATATAAAATAAGGAGGCATAGAGGAGGAAGCTGGAGGGCAAGCAGAGCAATATGACAGATGCAGACGGCCACTAAACAGAAGGAGGATCAGACAGAGAGGAATCAGAACAGAGTCAAAGAACGGAAGACATTCTTTAAAGATTCAGTTCAGGAACAAGTTCAGCATTTTTCTTTTCTACCTACAGTCAGTCAGACTTTGACCCAAATCTTCTCTCTCTGCCCTCAAACATTTTATCTCACACCTCTGCCATGCACCCCCCACTTCTACGCGCTCGTTCTCCAACAAATCAGACGTCGGTGCTGCTCCCCCACCTTCCACCTGTTTATCTCTAGAAGTCAAGTGAAGAGGCAACTTGAATCATAATAAGGCTTCAGACACAAAACAGCTGTGTGAGATTCTACCTCTGCAACCTCAGCCTGACCCAGGAAATGGTTCCAGTGCACTGGACCCCCCCCCCCAACTTGTTTCTATACCAAAGAAAAGCAGCCATCACCTATCAGGACCCCCTGTGGTTTGCTAATCGCCCTGGAGAAGGAGCTTCCATTATAACGAGGCCATGGTGGCGATCAGGATCTCTTTTGCTTCTTCTGTTCATGTAGCAGTAGAATAAATGACTTAATGCTCAACAGGCTTATGATGAAGGTTGGCTCTAGATGGAGAGGATTTTACTAAGAACAATTCTTCATAAAAATATTATGAACAAGACATGACAAGGACATCGTGGTCAGTATGTTCGCTTAAATAATCCTAAAATACCGGAGGGAGAAGGGTTATTAAACTCATAAGAATTTGTACATTTCATCTTTTGGATACCTTAAATTATATGTCAATGAGTATTTAACCCTAAAACAGAAGGTCATTTTGTTTTTTTTATCCTGACTTTAAAACCTTGTAAAACCTTTGTTTCCCATGAGTTAGCAATGACCGTTTCCTGAGAAATAATGGTGGACACTATTTGGAACACTTTTTATTAACTTTTGGCGTTCTGACCATAAATTTCTCCTCATGGATTAGTCGCTCGGTTTTCCAGCTGCATCAAATCACCACCTGGCTCTCATAGCAATGCAAAAAGCATGAATCAATACCTCAAACTGAATATCAATACATATGCGACCCTCATCAGCACTTTCCGGGGGAAGAGACCATTACCTGTCCAATTGTGAAAATGAAAGAGGTCCACACAAAAGAAAAATGACTTGCATTCAAGCAATCCCTGCTCATTCTAGATGCAAAGTTATGCATTGCATAATTAATTTGCCATTAAGGCTGGATTGATGTTGCCTTGGCGATGCAAACAACCAGGGCATAATTGCCTCTGGTGTTGCATCCGCAGCTTTGCCTCATTACTGAAACAGATGCTAATGCGGCGAGGCAACTTCAGGTTTGCCAGGAATGTTGATCGTTCCGCTGCGTCTGAATACTTGTAAAGAATACCGCAGCGGGGGAAACAATGAGGGGAAACGGTTACATTTGAAATTACTTTGCTCTGAATATGTGACATTTGAGGATGATGCAAGATCATAATGCGTTCAGACTTATATTATAATATAAAGCAGTGCAGGAAGTCAAGTCATCCTTAAATGAAAAAAGGACCTGGTTGCATGAGCTGCATGTGAAGGACTTCTAAAGAGGGTTCTTAGAGAAGATGAAACCAGAGCAGCAAACATCTGCAAACATCTGCGGTTTGGATTTGGGTTCCACAGCAAGTCACTAGGACCTGCTCACAGAGTTGGTAAAATGTGAATTTTATTAGAATATCTTAATGAAAAAAACACAAGCATAACACTTAAAAAATTATTTTTCCATTTATTATCAAACTAAAAATCAGTATTTCAGAGAAAATATAGAATATTCCAAAAAATAAAAAAGACATAATACCACCCGTCCTCCTTCCTGTGGAAATGAAAGTTTCCTTTTTTATCTTTAAGCGTTTGGATGCTGAGTTTTCCACATTCAGATCTTCTTTATTCGTTTCTTGGGTCTCTGGTTGAAGACGGGCGACGTTCCCATCAGGGAGTCGGGTGAATGTGAAGCATAGCTGCCTTCGGACGGCGCTCCTGTTGGCGAAGGAGCCATGGCGCCTCCAGACTCACTCATGGTGGACATGGGACCCCCCTCTTCAAACACGTCTCCGCTCAGAACGCCATGAGGATGATGATGATGATGGTGATGGTGCCCGGCAGCCTGACCTTCATCCCCGTCCTGCGGCTCCATCTTTACTTGGGGCCAAAGGGGCGAGTTGGTGGCCCCGCCCCCACCTGATGAAGACAGAACAATCCAAACAGTACCTGTCATCTTCTCTGGCTTTTATGGAATGAATATCATTTTGCAAACATCAACTTTTCCACGCCCAGCTATAGCAGGGGTATAAAAAGGTCGTTTATCAATGTTCTGTAAAAAAATATTTATTCAGGTTTCTTATAGAATTGTATCAATTGATAAAACTTTGATCAAGACTACGGCCAAAGGGTCACTGGACCTGCAGAGCCCAAAAATAATATATTACCAACCTTTCAGTTTTTATTCATTACTTTCAATGATAAAAAAAAAACATGTAACATTAAAATAAGATCAGGATAAAATTATTTTAGTATTTCTCTTTTAAATCAACCCTTAAAAATCTCAGTAAAGGAAAAGAAAACCTCATGTGCGGGTAAATATTGCTAACCTTTCCCTAAAGGCCTGGTTATCCTGCTGCAGCAGTGTGTCGCAGATATGTTTGATTTCTGCCCAACATTGAAGCGTGGTCTGCGCTGTTATTCCACGCCGCAACGCCAGAGGGCCAATCAGGAAGCAGCTGTGGGTCTAGATACGGCCGAGGCGGTGAGGCAGTGGGGGCAAGTTTGTGCGACAACGGAGGGACATGAGGGCCAAAAAGAGCGGGGATCCAGGTGGAAAAAGGGTCCCAGCGTTCTCACGCACCTCGCTCTGCTAGCTGCTACATCTTCAGTCGTTTTCCACAATGGCGGTCAGACAGACAAAACCAGCCGGTAAGGAACCAACCAAGAAATACGTATAGAGTAGAACGGATGTAGATCTGACCAATCAGAGGCCTCCTGTCTGTGGCCACCTCCACTTTTGGAGAGGTGCAGCAGAGTGTCTCTTTAGGTCACCGCCTTCATCTGGATTCCCTTCAACCCGGAGCCCCTGACCCACTGAGGCCACCGTAGGCTGGCTGCCTGTTTGCTAAAGACTGAGGCCACCGTAGGCTGGCTGCCTGTTTGCTAAAGGTTCATGGAATTTGGTTAAAACTGAATATTATTTTGAAATGTTCATATAAACCCAAGATCAATTGGAAGAAGAGCAATCCCACAGCATGATACTGCCACTACTATGTTTTACTGCATGGTAACGTCGTTCTGGTCAGTGTTGATGTTTTTATTCTGTTCAGTTTAGGCCAAAGGATGTTCTGCTCTATATAAATGCAGTTGATGGTGAATCTTTCTCCTTCAGATATCTGTGCACTTTGATACTTTGTGACGATTATAAAAGTGACAAATTATCAAACTTTGAAAGAAACCTTCCTCTCACAAGTCGACCTTTACATCAGGTTAAAAAAGCATGATGTAAGGGAAGGAGCTGATCTAATGAGGAACGGGTCCATATACCAACATATTTTAAAATCCTGATCCAACCTTTCCAACATTTCTGATCCATGAGCCCAGTCTGTGTTTCCATGATTGATGGAAAGTCTGTTTAGCCTCCATCAGGTGATCAGCTCGCTGCTGACAGGTTCATTCTCTGCTCTGGGAAGGAGGCGGGTCTTCAGAGATCTGATTCACATCCATTTAATACTTAGTAGCTTGCTAGGAGTCAGGCATGGACTGAGGCTAACCAGCTTTCATTCACCATGTCTGATGTGTGGAAATACTGGAAACACCAGAGTTAGGCCGCAACGCGCCATGTTTACAGAGCCGTTATACTGGAAGGGCGAACTCCTCGCTGTGACCTACGATACAAACAGCCGCCAACAAGCACCAGAAACAGCCTGGGGCTAATCAGGCTTTCATCACAATAGTGAGAAAATATTTAAGACTAGAAATCCCACAAACCAGGGAGCAATGTTGACCAAGCCGTTTTATCAACGGGCTGAAGGCAACAAACCTAAAATCTGAAGGAAGTCATCATTGAAGAGCCAGAGGACATTTAGCCACAGGGCAGCGACACAAACGCTGACAGCAGGAGATGTTTGGACTCATTCCATCAAAGGTTACTGTGAATCCTTATACTTATTGCACTTTTCTTTAATATTGGAAAAGCTTGAATTGTAGCTAAACAGGCTGCATGGTGACACAGTGGGTAGCACTGCTGCCCTGCAGCAAAAAGGTTCCTGGTTTGATTCCCGGCCCGTGGTCTCTCTGCATGCAGTTAGCATGTTCTCCCTGAGCATGCATGGGTTCTCTCTTAGGTTAACTGGCTTCTGTAAAATATCCTAAGGTGCGAGTGACCCGCCTCTCACCCATAGACTGCCAGAGAAAAGCACCAGACCAAAGATGACCCTAATGAATTAAGTGAGAGAAGATGAACGGCTGGAGCAGAGCCAGCATCTGTAATTAGTCACAATAACATGAA
This sequence comes from Cyprinodon diabolis, assembly GCA_030533445.1. Taxonomy (NCBI): domain Eukaryota; kingdom Metazoa; phylum Chordata; class Actinopteri; order Cyprinodontiformes; family Cyprinodontidae; genus Cyprinodon; species Cyprinodon diabolis. The sequence continues at coordinate 40,829,391 of CM060080.1, forward strand.
GCAGTTGTTTGTATGTTATTTGTTGAAGGTAACGCCTAAGCTGGGCGTACACCGTGCAATTTTTTCAATCGTTCCACGAAGCTACAGCTGTACCCTGCCGCTTCGTCGTATGATGATTCTCTCACTGTGCGACCCGACGCTCTGATGCGATCTACCTGCTCACACTCTACGTCTAAAAACCAGGTGGGACTCAGCTCCGCGGTGAGATGGCGCTACTTGGACTCGTCTATCCGGAAGCCAAACCAGTAGCAGAGGAACATGAAGCTCACTAGAGTGAAACGCTGCCTTGGATATTTGGGCGATTTAGTGCTGAAAGCCCTAAAAAGAAAAGGAGACGACGTATTTGGACAAAGACATGGCTGAGCTAACGTGGCTACTACGGTCTGTCAGTTTGACAGAAAGAACTCCATTTCACTCATTGCCCCCCCGCCATGCTGCTGGGTTTATATCTGAGAGGAAGAAGAAGAAGAATCCTTGTTGCCCACTGAGCGATTTGCACACGACCACCTTAAGATGGCCGACTAAAATACAAAAAAGTTAGATTTTTTCCCGACAGAGATTCCTGATGGGGGGGTGGTCCTTAGAGGCTGATCACTAGTGACCCCCCCGTTCACTACACGATGCATCATTAGGTTGAAAGTCGGCCTGAAAAGGGCAAAAAATGGTAAAGTGTACGGCCGGCTTTAAGAGACATATTACAATAATAATGCCTTCTAAGTGGAATGAATATCAGGTTAACATGTCTGATGTAGAAACATTTACGTTAAGGACAAAGTTTATCTTTAATAAGTATTAGTCTCTGATTTTTAAATACAGCCAATTTGTTCATTTGCTGTTAGAATAGATTTATTTCCTTTTATTGTGACCAACTTTTTTTCTGTCTTACTATTGTGACCTTATATTTAATGAAGAGGCCATGTTTAGGTAGAAATACTGGCCAGTAGAGAAACGTTTATCACTGCAAACAACAAAGAACTGATAATAGCAGAATACTGGCCGATGCCTGAATCGAGGAAACCGGTTTGGACGTGAAAAAAAGTGAAATAATGCATCCCAACTTAAGACTGCAGGCTTAATTGAATCAAAAGGTTGCCGTGACAACATCACTTTGCAGACAGGTTGTTTGTTTTTCAGTTGAAGCTTTCCTAGGTGAGCTCCTAAATCCCTCCTCCCGCTCTAAAACGCTGCTCACGCACGCCTTGCTTCGAGGTCTCACCTGAAGTGTGAGGGGACTGCTCACTATCCAAGCCTGAAGCCAGCCTCTCAGCATTGGCCCCCAGGACCCCCATGGGCAAAGCCTGATCCCCAGAGGCCAGATCAGCCTCAAGTTCCTCACTAACAGGGAAGGGAATGTCACTCATGGGCTCCTCCTTAATCCTCAGAGGTTTGGAGTCTTCCAGAGCTTTCTCCGGATTCACCAGTCGCTCATATTCTTCTGAAAGCTCCTTCGTCACCTAGAATAAAAAAAAAAAATGATCTACTTTTGTGTCTGGTAGTTAAGAAAAACAAAAGAGAAGAAAGTAAAGCTGTCCACAGCCTGACCTGCAGCATGTGGCTGTGATAGTCCTTGATCCTCACTTGCCAGAAGCGCTGCAGGGACAGCATGCTGCCGATGCCCACCTCATGGAACACCTGCTCCACCACGTCAGGGAAGGGAGTGGCCCCCAGCCGAGCCTCGCGGTCCACCGCCACCCGCAGCAGCTGGGTGAGGCGCAGGTAATGTTCGTGGACCTGGTCAGTCAAGGTCTCCAGGACGCTTTCTTGGGCAGACTCAAAGCCAGCGTGAGCCAGAACTGTGGCCACCGACTGATAGAGGAGCTGCCGGCAGGACAGCCAACTCAGCTCAGTGACGGGTTCACCTTTACCTCTGAAACGGAAATATGAGGTTCGTCTTCAGCGGAGCAACAAAACAGTCGTCTTCTGAAAGTATTCATAAACCTTGAACTTCATTCATATGTTGTGACATTACAACCACAGTTTTCAATGAATTCTGATGGGATTTTATATGTTAGACCAACAGAAAATAAAGTTTCACTGAAAGGAAAAAAAGAGTCATTGGTGAAATGTTTTAAATTATACATACTTGTAGAATTCACTCTCAGGGTCGCTGTGGCGAAGCTGAAAGGGCTGCTGGGGATCTTTGCTGTCTGCAGGGAGCAGATCATCAGGGACCGTAGGCGGAGTCGGAGGACGCTGTGGCAGGCTGGCTTCAGCCTCCTCCGGCCGGCCGCCACCCTCGGTTGATGCCGAGCTCTGACCCTGACCCTGAGCTTGGGCCACTGCCAGGAGGGCACGCAAACGGCGGGCGTGCTGGCACAGCTGCACGGTGTGGATGGTGAGGCTGCACGGCTCAGAGGGGACGTCCAACATGGTGGTGGGTCTGGGACGTTGGGCCGAGGGCTGATGCAGGGGGGGGTCCTGCATCTCTACGGAGCGGAACTCCCGCTGGAGCAAGTCGAAGGAGCTGCGACTGGGAGGAGCCCCCGAGGGTCCGGGGATCTCACCCCAGTAACGCATCATCATCCAGTCACACCTGAGTCAAGAAGAGAAATAGTTCTATTATTAGCATTTAGGATATTTTTAAGCAAGAAAATTAGAGTTCAGATAAAGATAAAGTGAAATATTAAAATATCTTGAGCAACAGTTTAACAGAAACGGCCTTCTGAACAGGTTTTGAGATGTCGGTGGAGAAAAGGTTTGAGAAAAAGTTGTCTATAATTTTGTGAGAGAAAATGTTTTTTTTCTAATTTTGTTTTGTTAATTTTTTGTTTGTGACATTCAAATAAAGTTAACATTCATATCAGATTCAGTCTTCAGTGTTAATTTACCACTCGGGGCCACTGTTGCAAATCTGCAACATCCCAGAATTCATTGCATGTCAGGTCTCACTAAAAAAAAAGTCTGAATTGTATATTACTACCCAATATGATCACTCAGTTCAGATGTAAATGCAGTTGATCTCCTTTTAATCCAAATGACCCTAAAGCAAAGCTTGATGACTAAATACTTCTAGTTGCACTAAAAGGTGATTCTAAAACATATTAGCTTATAATAACTAACCACTGCAAATGCACAAACTTTTAGATTTTAGTATTTATAAAACACATTAAAATTCATGCATCATTGCACCGATTGCTGCAGGAAACAATCAGAAGCTTTAAATTATGATCAAAATGAAAGAGGCTTCACATTAAAGTAAATGGACGAATAAAAATGATAAAACATGCAGATATGAACACCTAAAAATGTATTTTTGGACTTGAGGCAAACCGAATTATGGTTTTCCACTCGTCCATTCATTTAAAATTAAAAATGGAACTATTGGGAATATTCTATACATGGACATCTTCATGAATAGAAAAATGATCACATTATTGAATGGAGTTTGGTGCTGCAAAAAACAGGCAGGACGAATTCTTATCATACATAGAAAACAAGCAGCTGAGCTAATATTTAAGCATCAGTTTAACGTCATGTTGTGATTATGTCGTCATATAACTGATAAATCTATAGAAAAGGCAGATTGGAACTTACTTTTATATTATTTAAGCCACAAGATGTTAAGTGTTGAACGGGAAGCCGGACGAACTAGCTGCTTTGAAAGATTTTGAAGTTCGTATCTGATTGAGAGTTTCAAAGCGCTTTCTTAAAGGGCCATTCCGCAGCTTTTAGGAAAGCGGGTCTTTTTAAAATCTAAAACACGTCAAATGTAAAATCATATTTTTATTATTTTACAATCCCTAAAATATTATTGCACATTTCATTTAAAAATGCATATTGTATTTTGAAAAAGTATCTTTAATATTGTTTTATTTGTTCAAACAGCCGATCAGGGTCCAGCTGATAAATAAAATCCATTTATTTCAAATAAAGATTTTAAAAAAGAATTATTTGATGTTAAATAAAGAATAGAGCCAAGAGTTTTGAATTAAACAACGTGATCCAACTTTCTTGAAAAAATAAAGGATAAAATAAATATAATAATTTACTTTTTTCTTCAATTTTGTGTAAAGTTTATATGTTTCTAAATCCAAGTTTGAACAAATCGGATCAGATTTCAGGAAAAATCATCCAAGTTCGTTAAATTTGAAACTAGAACTGATAAATCCTTAAATCTGCTAAAATGGGAATTTAATTGAAAGCCCAACAAATAGGATACTAACTTCAGAGGTGTATCAATTTTATCTGTCCGTGCGTCAAAGGCTGTTTCGCATTTTTGTTCCTCTAACTTACAAATTCAACTTTGATAGCAAATACAATTATTTCCATCCTGCTTTAAAAATAAGTCTAAAGACATTTTCTAAGAAGTTTTTCCCTCATTTTCGCTTTAATAAAGTAATTTTTGTCGTTTTCATTGGGCGCTTCTCCGGACACATTTCACAGTTGCACCAAATTAACTCGGATGATTCTTCGTCGCTAACCAGAGAGAGGAAACTATGGAGGGAGAAACGCAGCCTGGAGTGGAAGAGAAGGAGCAATTGAACACTAAAGATGAGGAAACATGTCAAGAGAAGGAAGAAACCAAAACAGAAACCTTTAAAAAACCGGCTAAGCTAGCGGTGCCTTCGCTAGCTAACAGGCGCAACAACAGCGTAGCAGCAAACATGGAGGAGCAGCAGTGTGAGTCTAACGATGCTGCAGAGAGACAACATGATGTGGCAAAGAAACAAGTCATGAAAATGAAGGGGACTCCTGTCAAAGCTGGGAGCTTCCCCCCTCTGCCCTACACCCAGCCCCCCTGGGGGGGCCCTACCCCAGAGTCTCACTACGCCCTGGAAATCCTGAAAAACGGAACCATAGTGGACACCGCCCCTCTCACACACCGGAGCTATTTCGTCGTGGGGCGGCTGCCTGTTTGCGATGTCCCTCTGGAGCACCCGTCCATCTCCAGGTACCACGCGGTGATCCAGTACCGAGGCCAGGCCGGGGAGGGGGGCTGCGTGGGGGAGGAGAGGGGCTTTTACGTCCACGACCTGGGCAGCACCCACGGCACGGTGGTCAACAAGAACAAGATCCCCCCGAAGACCTATGTCAGACTGAGGGTGGGGCACGTGCTGAAGTTCGGGGGGAGCAGCAGGCTGTTTATCCTGCAGGTTGGTTTCTGCTCCAGGCTCAGCTCTGACCCCCCCATGGGTCAGGATTAATGGCAAATAGTTTCACCATAGAGACACCTAATCTAGACACAAAATCACCTAATCAGATTAAATCTAACACTAATTCAGGTCATTGTCATCCCATAAAAAGTTTAAAAATCAATCCACTGGACTTTGTTTCCAAGTTTGAAGACGTTTCTCTTCCATCCAGGAAGTTTTTTTTGATTCAAAATGTCAGAAATAGCGTTTAGTTCCAGGTTTTGCTTTGTTCCGCTCCAAAAGAACCAGACAGAGAAATCAGAACAGATTCAAAGAACTGAAGACATTCTTTGAAAGTTCAGTTCAGGAACAAGTTTAGCATTTTCCTCTCCTTCATTCCTTATGATGCACGTCTGCCGTGCCCCCCCTCCCCACTTCTATTTGCTTGGTTTCTGCATGTTTCTAAACCAAAACAAGGCTTTGCTTTGGTCCGCTCTATTAAACCTGGAACTAAACGCTATTTCTGACATTTTGAATTGAAAAACCTTCCTGAATGGAAGAATAAAGCTTCAAACTTGGAAATAAAGTCCAATAAATTGTTTTCTAACTTTTATTTTTGGAATGACAATGACCTGAATGACTGAGAATCTTCATCAGCAACTTGTTTGAATTTAAATCCAGTGAATGTTATACTTACTTTCTTTACAGTAGCTTTAATTAATGCGGGCAAAGACAGAACTGCCCAGCTCCAGATGCTTTATCTCAGAATTCTATAATTATTGTTATTAAAAGCAAGTCTAACATTTCTGCTTTTAAATCCTCTTAAAGCGGGAACGGTGCACTTAGTTTTCTTTTCATGATTACATCCACTGTCATAAAGAAGTGTGTATTAAAAAAAAGAAGAAGATCAAATTAAATCCATGCAGTTGTCTATAGAAACTGTAGACTGGTGTAAAGCTGCAGGCAACAGCTTTAGATTATTAAGCAGAGATAATATCCCAGGTTGTTCCCGTCTGCAGGGTCCAGAGTCTGATGAGGAAGAGGAGTCTGAGCTGACGGTGACCGAGCTGAGGGAGCGAGCCCGCAAACAGAGAGCGGAGCTGGAGAAAAAAATGATGGGAGAGCTTTCTGATGGGGAGGGTGGTGGTGATGATGATGAGGAAGGGGAAGGCAAGAAGAGCCAGAGCCAATCATCCAGAGAAGATTCTGGATGCTCGTGGGGAATGGGTGAGTGAATCTGTGTCCTTCATTGATGGAAAGCTGAAACTGTTCATCTGATACTCCTGCATCCATCCATCCATCCTGCAGAAGAGGATGCGGCTCCAGAGCAAGATGAGAACGAGGAAAACCCCTTTTCTACAGAGTTCCAGGAAGACCAGGAGGCCGCTTACCTGAAAGACCCAAAGAAGGCGCTGCAGGGATTCTACGACAGAGAGGGTGAGTCCCTGAAGAGCCTGGCTGCTTCCTGTTCAGGAGTTACGTCTCCTGGTTAACCTGCTGTTTCTGTCTGCAGGCGAAGAGCTGGAGTTTGAGTATGAAGACCAAAACCATGGCACCTGGCTCTGCAGGATCAAGTAAGCCACCTGGAATACTCGCTTCATGAGTTTTCTTTAAAAGATCTTTAATCTTTCTAAACGATGCTCATCAGGCTGCCAGTGGACGACGCTTTGGGTCGACAGCTGGTCGCAGAGGTGAGCCACACGGGGAAGAAGAAGGAGGCGGCCGTCCAGTGCTGCCTGGAGGCGTGTCGGATGCTGGAGGCTCGAGGTCTGCTGAGGCAGGAAGCAGGTGAGCGCTGAAAAACCACGCAGGGATTCTCCTCAGAGTCTCCTCTGAAAGCCGCCTTTTGGTTTCAGTTTCACGAAAACGAAAGCAGAAAAACTGGGAGGACGAGGATTATTACGACAGCGACGACGACACCTTCCTGGATCGGACCGGCACCGTGGAGAGGAAGAGGCAGGAGCGGATGAAGAAGGCTGGGAAGATCGAGGAGCGGACCGAGACCTACGAATCTTTGGTAACTATGACGTAAAGCTTTACAATCAGGGAATTAAAAGAAAAGGAATGTCATGATAGAGAGAATAAGCAACAAAAGATCAAAGCACATCAACAGAAGGTTTAGTGGAAGATTTCCCCAAATTTTAATCATATTCTAGTTTATTGAGAAGCATTGTATATCATCTTTAAAAGGCCATTAATGTTAAAACAAACCTTCTATTACTTCAGTAGCTGTTATTTCTTAAAGGCACAGCGTGTAACTTTTGGCCAATAGGGGCTCTAGATCTGTAACTTTCCCGTCTAGCGCCCCTAGTGGCCACGAGTGCTGCAGCACTGGTGCAAACGTAAACAACCAGCCATCCGGCTTCTTCTTTCAGCTCCGAGCCTTTAGCGCTACGTCTGTATAACAGCCTGCAGCCTTGAAGCGACACGTTCTTCCAGGTCACATGACCCGACCAACGACGGCGCGTCTTTCAAGAAGGGAGCACCGCCTGTAGCATGGATAGCGTTAAGCGCTGAATATTGGCCTGAGGAACCATTTAAAGACTCGTATGCGTCGGGTCTGTAGGGTCAGAGTCAGCGCTTTGCCTTTTTAAGGCGTAGTTGATGAGTTCTCTGAAAATGTAGATTAGAAACCCTGAAGTTGCCTTTTAAATAACTCCTCATACCCCGTCCTACTGCTCCTCCTTTCTCCTTCTGTGCTCCTGAGGAGGAACACCTATTGACTGCATGTAGACATCGTGCTCAGCTCTGTTTACCTTCTGTTTGCATCGCTTGAATTTTCATAGTATAAGGTGAGAACAGTGGAGCTGAAAACAAAGCCCTCTGGGTGAATAAACACCAGGAGTCTGCAGAGAAGCACGTGACAAAACTCAGCATGTGGAGAAGATGAGGTGATGATCCAGGAAGACTGAATCTGGAAGCAGATTCCTTCACTGCAGCGCCAGCAGCTCAGTGGAGTTTATTCTGTCCTCATCCTCACTAGAGACGCATTAGAAACTGTCGAATCCTTCAAGTTACTGTTGGTAAAAAACTAATAAAAATAAAACATAATTATAATTGTTTTTCTTTCACATAATAAAAAAACAACAAATTTAAATTTGTCATTGTTCTGCTCTAATACATTTCTATCTATTATACATCTAAAATCTAAACTGCAGAAAGTGTTACTTTATTTTAGGGCTGAATCAATGAATTGTGATTAATCGATTATAGAAATAATTGTCCAATAATTCAGTGATCGATTAATCATTAACTGGAGTATAGAAACTATAAAATATGCCTTTAGCTGACAGAGACGCACTTAGAGCAGGAATTATACCAACATGGGAAGCAGTCTGGTTTCATCCCTGCAGAAACCAGACTCTATACCGCCACACTGTTTTCACGTTAACTAGTGCCATCTATAATGTGCAATTATTATTTAACACCCAGTGCAATTATATAAATATATATATATCTATCTAGATATATACATATATAGATAGATATATATATGTGTATGTAAATTCTGCTGTGATTTAACAGTTGAATAATAAAGATGGTATAGATTTATTCTATTATGAGCTGGAGAATTTTTCCACATAAATGTTTTGATTTTCTGAAACACGTGATAAATCTCAGATATTCAGCACCGTTCTGTTATTGATATTGCATTAGTGCACAGTTCAGAGGTCATAGTTTATGAAGCAGTGCGTTCTGCCGTCCTGCAGGTGGCCAAGCTGTCCTCGGTGGAGAAGGAGCTGGCAGACACTCAGAAAAAGCTCAACGCTGGTAAACAAGGTGCGTCATCTTCCACTGCGGACAGAAAACGCCTGGTTTTTAGGCCCCCGCTGTGAAAAACGCTCTCCTTTCTTTACTCCACTCAGGATCGTCAGCCTCCTGTGCCGAGGACTCGCTCGACGCTTTCATGACGGCGGTGAGGAGCGAGGCTGCTATGGATGCCGTGCAGCGCAGGAAGCTTCACATCCACGTAGCCGATCTGCGTAAAGAGGCCCAGAGGCTCCGTAAACTGGTTGACCTGACGCGGCCGGCCCAGATGCCCTCGCTGCTCCCCAGGTCACACGTCTTCATCTAAGCTGGGAGGTTTGATTCGTATCTGTTTATCAACCATAACTGTTGGTCATCTTATAGTGGAAGCTCTGAGGCGGAAAAACCCAAAAAAACCTTACCTCTGTTTGGAGCCATGAAGGGAGGAAGCAAATTCAAGCTGAAAACTGGAACCATCGGGGTAAGAGCTCCAAACACCTCCTCCTCTTTGCTCCTCTGCTGCTGCTGCTGCTGCTGCACAGCCTCTCTTCTCTCCTTTAGAAGCTGCCTCCCAAGAGGCCCAACCTGCCTGCTGAGCTCTTCAACATGAAAGAGCTTCCATCCACGGGGGAGGAAGAGGAGGAGGAGGAGGAGAAGGAGCAGGAGGAGCAGGAACAAGAGGAAAAGGATGAGGAGGAGAAAGAACAGAGGATGGAGGAGGAGCATGAGAAGGCAGAAAAGGTAGAGAGAGAAAAAGATGGTGGAGATAAATGCAGCGCCACGCGGTCCAAAGCAAAGGGTGAAGAATCCGACGCTCCTCTGGGTCCACTGAAGGAGCCGCAGGAGGTCAAAGGTAAAAACAGCTGGAAAGTCCCGCTTCTCAAATGGGTTCATATCTGTTAATGCCACTAGGTGGCAGCATTATCCCTCTGCCCTCTCAGCAGGCAGGGTTCCAGTTTAACGCTTTTAGACAATGATTCAAAAAGCTAAATAAGGAATAAGGGTGGCAACGATTTTAAGATTCCTTTTGAATTTCCTTCCTTCCTTCCTCCCTTCTTTCCTTCCTTCCTTCCTTCTCTCCTTTCTTCCTCCCCCTTCCTTCCTTCCTTCCTTCCTTCCTCCCCCCCCCCCCTCCCTCAGCTGTAACCTTAACCCTCTAACCTTTTCTTGTCTTTAGGTCAGAAGGCCCAGAGCAGCATAAAGTCAGCAGCAGATCCCAGCCAGAGGAAGCGAGTGATGGGCCCCAGCAGGGTAGGCCCCTCACATGTGTGTCAGTTAGAAGCATGAAGGCTCCCAGTATGAAGTGATTTTAACCCCTGATGTCTCCTCAGCCTCCTGTGCAGCTGTCAGGACAGTATCCACAGGATGACCCTGATTATTCAGTGTGGATGCCTCCTGCAGGTAAATCAGCGGCTATCAGCTGACTGAGGCCTTAAATCATCAAAGTAATCAGGCTGAACCTCCTTAAAGTCGTTCTGAGGTTTTTGTTGTAAACATGGGTGCAGCTGAGGAATGCAGATCAAGATGATCCTGAATAAAAGAACGAGTGAAACAGCTGCCAGCTTGGTCTCACAGCCTGCTATGCTCTCACAGGTCAGACTGGAGATGGTCGCACTCACCTGAACGACAAGTACGGCTACTGATGAGGACCATCAGCTTCTGGTTACAGACTGTGAACCTGAAAATGACTCATATTGAGCCTGTGAGGAATCGCAGGGAGCGATTCACTCCTCTGTCATTTCAACCTGGGCAGGAAACAGGAGGCTCCGCCTCTTTGTTCCTGTGCCGCTCCTGCAGATAAACCCACCTGACGCCCGCTCTGCACCCGGCTCCTGGCTGGCTTCAGTCCATCCCTGGCTTTACCTTTTTCTCTTCTGCTGTAAAGGCAGTGGTGTGTGTGTCAGGAGGAGAGGGAGAGCATTGAAGCAGCTTTTCTGACCATCTGGACACTTGGACGGCGTCCTGAATGAAACGTAAGCTGATAATGACTCAAGCTAAGTGAAGAGTGTGTTTCCATGTGCGCACGCACTCCGCCCCCCCCCCCCAAAGTCCTCGTTTTAACAAGATTTCCTCAGTGAGAGCCTGGAGATTCCTTTCTCTGTGAAATCCCACTCTGTTGATTTCTGTAACTTCGAACATGTGCCCCCCCCCCCACCCCCGCTAATGTCTTTAAACAATAATAAATGGAATCTCTTTTTGTAACATAAAAATAAAAAACTACATCACCTCATAGTTAGTTTTTTGTCAGCTGTTGGTCTCCTGTTAGAAGCTGTTATTTAAAATGAACAAAGTTACGCTTTTGTTCCCTGAATGTAACAAATCTCTAAATAGACATTTATTTTAGTTAGTTGCAGTAAAGGGATCGTTCCTGACAGTGGACTTCTACCGGTATTTTCAAGTACTTATAACTGTTGAATTATGCTTATTTTTATTGTTTTACGTATTTTTCCATTAAATAATTACCCAGGCTGTTTATGACTGACAGGTTCATCTGGAATCTGGAAAAGTTTGGATTATTATTTAACTGTTTTTCAGGACCTGATTGTCTTTGAATACTGAAGAATCTTTTCCTATTTCCACTGAAGCTCTACAGTAAATGTTTGCAAACATATTGCATGACATTTTCAAAAACTTGCGTCGTTTAAGAATGACATTTTATTACATAAAGATGTTCCAGACCTTATAAAGCTACTTTTTTAGCTTAAGCTGGAAGGATAGAATTTTTTTTCTGCCTACGGGATAGAAAAAAAAAAAAATATCTGATCTGAAAAATAAAAACAGCTGTAGCAATTTATGACTCTTTTTTTTTGGGGGGGGGGGGTACATAGTTATTCTGCCAATCATCTTAAAAGTAGCCTAGTAAATTAGCCCCGCCCACCAGCGGCCACAATCATTTTTCCCTGCAGTTGGTCTAGCCTTGATCTATACCCCAGGCCCTAGAACTGACCGGCCAATCACAACACAGATGTGTTTAGAAAGTGGGCGGGGTTTTGAGGGCAGGACGCTAGAGAAAACACACCAAGGAAGATGGCAGCAACTATTGAATAGTTCTGGTTTGAATCAGTTCTGGAAGGATCAGACTTTGGGTTTTCGTTGAAACGTGAGCAGGAAGAGGCTCTACGCTCGTTCATTTTGGAGAAGGACTTATTCGCCGTTTTACCGACAGGCTGTTTGTTTTCCACTCCCCCACCAGCTTCCTGTGGCGCTTCCTATTACACAGTCGGTGGCTCTCATTGGTCAGAGCGTTGGCCAACAGGCACAGACATGGTTTGAAAAACAATCAACGGGTTGTTCTCATCAACAATCTTCCGATGTCTCATTCATCGGGGCCAGACTAGATTACACATTTAATCTTATATTTAGTCTGGTTTATCAGGCTAGTTTAAACCTGTATTTTTGTATTAAATCTTGATTTATAAAGTATTTTATAATTTAAGCTTTAGCTGCTTAGATTCTAGATTATTTATGGAGTTGGTGGTTACAGACCGCTCCATAGGCTGATCAGCTTCCCTCTCCCTGCTGATGTACAGCATCCCCACAGCATGATGCTGCCACCAACATGTTTTGATATAGAATCATAAGACTGAGGCCTATAAACTATTATATTATTTTCTGATCTGACCAGAGCACCTTTTTACTACAACGCCTTTAAAAAGCCAAAGACTTTAAGGCAGTAAGCGCTTAAGCAAGGTGTTTTACCACCATTCAGAAATAAAATCACACCACAAGAAGAGGCCACAGAGTATTTATTGAATTATTCTTGTGCAACAAGGGACGAAAACATGTCACGATGTTACATTCAATTCGGCAAAGTCTTGGTTCCAGCTAGTTACATTGTGTTTGAGCTCCTTTCAGGAGACAGGAAGTACCTCAGACTTCAATATAGCAGGAATGTGATTTCAAGGCATTAAGAGATATTTAGATAGTTAGACCTGTGGTCCTTTTCTACCTAGAAAGGAATAGATAGGAATCTAGAATGGAATCGAGGTACATTACTAGAGACAAAAAGCAAAACTGAAATGGCGAACTACAGGAAGGCTATCCAGAAGAACAGATTAGCCAAATGTGCAGACACCCTACAGTCATTAATGTTTCTGCAGAGTTCTGGGATTCATGCAAGAAAAAGAGAAAACGAGTAACTTTGACTCAGGACTACTGATCTACAGTCATACATATTTGTTATAGCTCGACCTTACAGTACTGTGTTTGCAGCAACACATCCAGAGTAGTAGTTTCAGACGGATAAATGCGACCACCATCTCAGCTTAACAATAACAAGATAGATGATTCATCTTTTTATTTAGATAGGAAGTTACAAAGGAAGAAACCCTGGAACCACATGATTGTCTAACATGCATCATTCCCCTCAGAGCGATCCAAACAGGCTTCCTGCTCCGTGTTTGCCTAATGATCCTGAATTATACGTAGAGAGCTCAGCTAGACTGTGTCCTGATTCCAGCAGGGGTCAAAGTGATGGGGAGAGATTACCTGAGAGTGCAACAGTTCAACCTTTAAACAAAAACACCTTCCAAAGCTCCCTCCGTTAACAGAAGCCGCAGAATGAAAAGAAAATGGAAAAAAAACCTAAATGCGAGGAGGTGTGGCTGGAGTCTGGTTTGGACGGTTTCTGCTTAAGAGCATGGAGGGTCTTCAGACGGAGTCAAGGATCTACAGGGGGGCGCTGTGCTCATGGAGCGGAAGGCGAAGATGGAGGGCTCATAGGAGTACCTGGGTGGAGGACGACCGCCGGTTAGATTCTAGGGACAGAAAGAAAAAAGATACTTTAACCAACAATAGAAACAACAATACTCCTCTGGACTAAAACCAAAACATTAAACACTTTTGGACGTTTTATCTTCCCTCATGGAGCAAATCCAGGCTGCAGTTCTACTTTTCCACTTGTAAGCCCCCCCCACCACCTTTCGCTTCTAAATTTAGCCCGAGTCATTTTCTTCCCCACAGGAAACGGCAGGAAATGACTTTGTTGGATTTGGCAGTGAGGCAGCACTTTGTGCAGGGCTGCAGAGGCCGATTCCTCACAGAACCTGAAAACTGAGACGGATGCGCGGCTGGAGCCCAACGCTTTCTCACTGTTAGGGAGGGAGAACACATCTGCAGGGATCCAGCTGCCGGAACGCAGCATCATTCCCCAAACCGGTCAAGATTTCAATCAAACAGTGAGATGTTAAAGTAATCTTTCTCCTCTGCAGGCTACAGGTCAGCCAAACTACAGCCAGCTAATCCGGATAAATAAAAAATCAACACCGGTAGATGGACTAAGTTAACTATCAATCATTTCACACATCTTTTAATTAAGGCTTCAATAGAGAGCCAAACCTTCAGCAGATAATAGGAAGGCTCAAAGGAGAACAGAGAAATGATTTGGTTTTACTTCTGTGAGGCCGCTCAGTGACGCAGTGGTTAGCGCTTCGGCTTTGAAGCATGAAGGTTCTAGGTTTGATTCCCATACATTTCTCCCTGTACATGCGTGGGTTCTCTCCGGGTACTCTGGTTTCCTCCAACAGTCCAAGATCATGACTGTTAGGCTAATTAGCTTCTCGAAGTTCTCATGAGCAGGGAGGTAATAACTTTTCACAGTGGAGAAATCTACCTCTACATTTAATCGCCGTTGTGCGATAGCTTGGCGACCTGTCCGGGGTGGAGCCTGCCTCTCCAGCTGGAGAAAGGCACCTCACCTCTCCCGCTGGGATAAAGCGTGACAGAAAACGGATGGTTGAATACTTATGTGAGTATAAAATATGCCTGCTGTTTAATATGACTGCTACATGACCTCAGCTACCAGCATAAATAATTCCTTTATTAGCTTCTGAGATGGGGCGTGTTCAGGGTGGTAAGCCAGTAATGATGACCAGTCACAGCGGAGCAACGCTCTTCTTGAATCTTATTTTATTCATTTTTCCTAAATCGTCCAAAACCTGAAGATGGCGGATGCCTTCATTTCCTGCTGAGGTCAGCTTCAGATAGAACAAAAGGAAACTTGTTTCCATCAGTTTTATTTTCCTCTGCTTTATGTTTAACAGCCCTTATAGTTTTAGAAAGAATTCATCTCATGAGCTAAATACAGATTCATTTGATTAAAAACACTTCTAGGATCATGTCCATCCAGTTTTAAGTGCAGGTATGAATGTTCGTCTCTTAGTCATTCTATGAGCACTCAGGTATTTAAAGCAGGATATAAAATGATTTCTGGAGTTTGAACATTATGCAGCATCATTTAACCAAATATCTACGCTGATCAGCGAGCAGCAGAACGCCAGGCGTTCAGGAAATCTGACAGTTCTGGGGGAGGAGTCTCAGTCATCAAAGTTTATTTTACTTTACAAACTGCTGCATAGAGAGATAAAAACAATCCAAAGCATAAAACAGTGATCAAGTATTAAAAGCCAGTTTGAGAAAAATGAGTCAACAGGTTTGATCTCATCAATAATCTTCTGACGTCTCATTGATCAGAGCCAGACTAAGTTACACCTTTAATCTAACCTTTAGTCTGGTTTATCAGGCTATTAAAATATGGTGCTAACAAGTTTCTATTCGGGCGCTGAGGCGTTACAAATGCCCGCCGCACGCTTCAGATTTTATTTTGTAAAACTTCTGTAAGCTGCAAACGTCGGCTGTCTGTTTTATTAACCATTCGCTCCTTCATTCTGTTCGTTTGTGTTTGTAATGTGACACGATGTGCAAACATCTTTAAAACATTATTACTCTTGGAAGGAACTCAAGTTATGCTGCTGACAAAAACACACATTTATTGAAAGTATTTGAACTTTGTTTTTAGTTATAGTCAAATAGTTTTTTCCTCACAGATAGAGAGAAATCTAAGGTGAAAAGCTTGCAGTTAACCTCAGTCTAAAGTAAACTAACGCCATGCAGAAGTTTCCTCTTATCCAATCAAGCATAACCGCATCATTTCCTTCTGTTGCTCCTCATGGCGGCTGATGCTACCAGACGCCGTCATCTCTGCCTGCTGCGGCCTCCGACACGCCGCCTTGTTCATCTCCATCCTTCCAGGGAAAACAAAGGTCAGAAGCAGCTTTCCAACGGACCCCCTCCTCTTCGTACACATCGCTGCCGACCTCCATGACCCCTGCATCTACTCTCATGCTTGAGTTGCTTGGAACGTAGGGCCCCAT
This sequence comes from Cyprinodon diabolis, assembly GCA_030533445.1. Taxonomy (NCBI): domain Eukaryota; kingdom Metazoa; phylum Chordata; class Actinopteri; order Cyprinodontiformes; family Cyprinodontidae; genus Cyprinodon; species Cyprinodon diabolis. Next base: position 40,845,361 of record CM060080.1, read on the forward strand.
GAAGCGTCTCTTCTGGTTGGCAGTCAGGAAATCGAGGGTTTGCAGATAAAAGGGGAGGGAAACAAACGAGTTCTGCTCTCTGTTATAAAGACCTGCTGGAAGCTGGAACGGACCTGCAGACGTCACCGACGTCGACGACACAACCAGCAAGCAAGAACGGAGAATAATGAGCAATACTAGCGTGTTCCAGTGGAGCTAAACAGATTGCAGCCGGCCAAGGCTATAAATGGAAAATGACTCCATCCCTGGAAAAACACCACAAGGGAACCGCACGCACTCCACCTCCTCTTCCTCCTCCTCTACCTCTCACCGCCACTCACTCACTGATCCTCCTCGCTTTCCATCTAACACACAGAGCTGCAGTTGGTGTGTGTCGACATAAACAAGAGTGTGATAAGGCTCCAGCGACACTATCCCACACAATGTGATAATGACGTCACTTCTCTCAGCACACTGTGCATCCTTCTGGAGCGGCTCGCTCCGAGCCAACAGGACCCGCCTCCTTCCACTCAAGCTTCCCTCAATCAAAAACAACAAAAATACTATTTAGCTGCTCTTCAAAAACCGCCTCTAAAGCTTTCATGGCTTTTTAACGAAGGGCTGCTGGGTGCTTATTGTGGCTGGATGTGATGAAAAAGCGTTGAGCTGATGGTGCTATCAGGTGTTCTGCAGCCAGGAGGACAAACATGGCGGCCAGATGCCGTCCCAGTGTGCAGTTGGATGGAGATGAAGGAGCTGGCCACAGGCTCGGCCGTTCACAGGGCAACTCAGCAACCGTCTCTGCAATGAAAACCCTGAACCTCAGCATGCTGCTTGACAGAGAAGCTTTCCTCTGAACCTTCAGATTCTTTACGTTCAATGGCGTAAATATCGGTAAGCAGAGACAGCCGTTGCTTAGAGGCCCCAGACCTCTTGGGGGCCCAGTCACTGACACCTGGTTGGCCCCCTACGCAATCATGGACTAGGACTTCTCTTTGCAGATGTACCGGTACGAAAAGTTCCTCTTAAACCCACCTGATCCAAACCGTATTTATACCGCGACACACGTCAGATTTCACCATGATGGTGAACCGTTTAAACACGACACCAACAGCAAAGCAGACACTTTTAATTACTGTATTAATAACTGTGTATAGTTCATTAGACGGTTGGTAAAAAATACACTAATATATGTTTCAAACCACAATAAAGATCTTAAAAAAAGATGTATTTGAGTATTTAGTTTTTTATACTACGACTTATGGGAATTCCAGCCCATAGATTAAAACCATAACTGTTACGTAGAATGTGTTAGCGACGACGGGTACCAAAGAGGCGCTGAAGGGGATTTTAGAAAAGAAAAAGGAAAGAAGAGCTGCTGGAAGAACCGAAAAAACTTCCCAAAATAAATATGATGGAGAGATTATATCTGGTGAAAAAGCAGCTTTGTGAATATAAAGTTGAAAAGGCACTTTAACAACCTAAAACGCCCGGTATATAAAATAAAACATATTTCCCTTTGCTGCTAAATAATAATACCGTATTGAAAATTGGTTTCAATACATTTTTAACAAGATGCTGGTGAAGATTCTCCATCATCCAGATCACAGTCGTTACAAAAAAAGTCTTAAAAAAAGCCCTGGACTGTTTTTCCAAGTTTGACGACGTTTCTCTTCCCATCCAGGAAGCTTTTTTTTTGCTTTGAAAACAAAACCAGGCTTAGTTGGGCTGCTGGATAAAACCTGGAGCTAAACGCTATTTCTGACATTTGGAATTGAAAAATCTTCCTGGTTGGAAGAGAAACGTCTTCAAACTTAAGTAGATTGTTTTTGAACTTTTTTTTCGAATTTTAAACAAGACATTTATTGTTATTTTGAAACACAGCAAAACTAGACAGCTGTTAAATGTAGCTACCCTACTGTTCATAGAGCTAAAGTAAAAGAAGTAGATTAGCTGGGCTACCTGCTCATAAAGGCTACGTTCGCACTGCAGGCCTTGATGCTCAATTCCAATTTTTTTTGTGAAATCCGATTTTTTTTTTGCGTTGCCATTCACGTTTCCAAATATATGCGACTTGTATGTGATCTCCTGTGTGAACTGCAGTCATACAGCTTAGTGTCCTGCATGCGCAGTAGAGGACGCAGTGACGTCACAGGCCAGCATGTTTCGTGTTTACAGAAGTAAACATGGATAGTAGCGCTGGAGCGCATCCAGCGATCTTGCCAAACCTTAAAACCTCAATCTTTTCAAGATGGTTAAACATAAATACTGCTCGCCGCATCATTGTCCGCCATGGTTGTTGTTTTTCTTGCTGCTTCTGTGTAGCAAGAAGCAGAATAGTGACCTATGTTGGTTACTAATGTTGATCAGGTGGGATGAACGCGACCTGATGGTTCACATACAGGTGGCATTGGAAAAGATCAGATTGGTATCAGATTCAGGATCACATATCCAAGTGACCTGGGTTGGAATCAGATCTTTGCTGTTCAGACTGCCATGAAAAGATCAGATCCAGGTCGCATAGGGGCAAAAAAAAAGGGATTTGGGTCACATCAGGCTGCAGTGTGAACGTAGCCATAGCCAGCCCGCAGTTAGTTGGACAAGCTGCTCATGGTTAACTGTACTTTCAGAAGAACATCTTGTTAAGGGTTTAAAATTAAAATTAGGTGTTTATGCATCCACGTTGTACATTGAATTTTTAAATAAAAAAAATCATATAAAAAAGGGTTTGCCTGCTGTGTCTAATGCTACGTTCAAACCCAAAGCAGCAGAGGCAGCAGGAGCAGCTAGACGCTCTTGATGATGCAAGCGTAGAAGAAGAAATGTGCTGTTTACCTGTGCAAAGAAAGAAACAACGAAAGAAAAATGTCTGAGGACTTCAGTGTTGAGGAAGAGCATGAGTTCTTTACCGAGCTGAATGCGCACTTTCATCTGGTTTGGTCTGCTGCGGTTTCCGTAGGCTCGTGAACGCGCTTTTAGGAAATCCTATACACTACTGTTTATGCTCTAAAAACATTCTAAATGACTTCGTTTCGAGTAAATTATGGACGCTACCCACTCAGGACACTTGGAATACATTGGACGAGCAGTATGGAGGAATATTGATGCGTTTTTTGTGGACTTTTATGGACCTTTCTGCCTCGGGCGCCATAGACCTCCATTATTTGAATGTCAGCAGACAGCAGGAAGCCTCCCAGATCTCCAGATGAATTTTAGATATCAAAAAAGTACTCCAGAGTGTTGTTCAGCATGGGGGTGAGTAGAAAATGAAGGCTAATCATGTTTTGGGTGTACTATTCCTTTAAAAGTTGGAGCTTTCTGAGGTTTTTCCAGCACTAGTGGTTCATTTTTTCAACAGTGGGCTGGGAGGAAAGGGTTTATGAGAGAGGGGGGGGAGACATACGGCAAAGGGCCACAGGTCGGATTCGAACCCGGGTTGGCCATGTCGAGGACTAAGGCCTCTCTACATGGGCCGTGCACGCTAACCGCTGCGCCAAATGGAACATTTCAGGGATTTATTTGAGCTTTTTTTCTGTTTTTTACTTGAATGCACAGCTGATGGTAACTGTAACCAAGGGAAATATTTGCTAAGAGTGTAAATAAATACTTCTAGTTTGAAGCAAACAAAAAGAAGGAACTCACCCGAATCTTCATCGTCCGTGTTTTTCCTCCACAGTTCTTTTTCAGCAGCATTTTCTGTGGAGAACAGAACGGGTTATTTATACATCTATAAAACCAACTTTACCATTGAACCATTCAGAGTGCAGAAACACTTCATAACATATGAGGATGAATCAGATTGAGGATGATGATGGAAATGCTTCAAACCAGCTGTCTGACTAAAACTAAACAGTCAAAGCTTATGCAATATCCTGTCTCCCACTGCCCTCCATGTCCACGCAGCTTCGCCATTCTTAGGGAAAACACAAAAACACAGTGGGGGTGGAGGGACCACACAATCATTAGATTGTCTGAAGTTTGGAGAGGCAGCTTCCAAGGGCTGCAGCAAAGAATGGAAACACAAGACTCCTGCTGCTGTGATGTGGGACAGAGAGCTGCCGTCCACTTGGCCTCATCCTCACCTCCTGCCAACCCTCATCTTCTCTGTATCCGTGACACAACCGCCGGCCGATTGTTTGAAACCTGAATGGAAAACAGATACAACTCCCCCTGCAAAACTTTGAAACTACTTTTACAGAGACAAACTGGATGAGGAGGTGAAATAAGAGCTGGGTTAATTATCGGCACAAACTGTTACGATAATGCCAACATCCTGCAGCTGGGAAACCATCTTCTGCTGCATGTATATTCCTCATCTCTCCCAACTTGTCAGAGGATGATTGTTTCTTTAGATAATAAACATCAACCGCACAACCTTTTTTATTTCAGGATTTTAAAGATCAGAGGAGTCATCATGGCGCTCTGCATCAGCAGTGCTGTGTCTGACTCCCTGCCAGCTCCCAGATCAGCTTCTCTCATTGGTTGATGTGATGCGTCAACCAGCAAAAGTTCAATATTTCCAACTCCAGCAGCTGCTGTGTTTGCAGTGCGTCAGATGCTAAGACGCTCACGACGCGCTGCAGGACGTTTTGCTGCTCCTTGATGCGCGTCAACCATTGACTTTGCATGTAACCTAGCTGCTCCTGCTGCCTCTGCTGCTTTGGGTTTGAACGTAGCATTAGACACAGCAGGCAAACCCTTTTTTATATGATTTATTTTTATTTAAAAATTCAATGTACAACGTGGATGCATAAACACCTAATTTTATTTCTGTGTTAAATTCTGTTAAAAGCAACAGATTATAAATAAAAATGTCTCCGGACCTTAACTGGTTGATGATTTTCCTTTATTCAGACCCCGCTGAGTCTTAATTGGTTATCTCTGCCCTAATCACTCAGCAAGAACTACAATAGTGGAGGTCAGATCAAAGATCAGATCCAAATCTCCGTTAGAACCCGAGGAAAGAGCAGAAAGCCGATGACCAAACGTAAAAATTAGTTTCAGTTGTTGCAGCTAAAGGTAGCTCTGCACAGGGTTTATTTAGGGTGAGCAGAGTCTAAAAGTGATTTCATTCATGGGCGAGGAGTAAAAGCAAATACCTGCCACACTTTCAAATTTAAAACATTACACTTAGATTTATTTTGTCATTTTTTATACACAAGTGTATACATAAAGAAATTTTGTTTAAAGCAGCTCTAGACAATTTCATTTTTTTGAAGTGCTGCCTTGAAAACAGTAATAAATACATAAAAAGTAATATAAACATTAATTTATATTTACAGTTCTAACAATCCTTTTTTTTATGGCGGTGGGGAAGAAGCTGCTGCAGAACCTGCTGGTCCTGCATTGAATGCTGTGAAGCCTCTTCCCAGAGGGCAGCAGGAAGAACAGTCCATGGTGGGGGGGTGAGGGGTCATTGATGATGTCACGGGACACGCAGCGCTGGGATGAAATGTCTTTAATGGAGGGAAGAGGAACCCCTATGATCCTCACCTTCTTCCAGTCTGAGGCGCTGCAGCCTCCACACCACACAGTGAGACAGCTGCTCAGAACGCTCTCTATGGTGCTTCTGGAGAAGGGGGGGGGGGATGGGGGGCCAGGAAGTCCAAGCGCTTCTGGGCCCTTTGGACCAGTGAGGTGGTGTTTCCAGTCCAGGTGAGGGTGTCTGTGATGAATGTGGTGCTGCTGACCACCTCTACAGCTGAGCTGTTGATGAGCAGTGGAGCGTGGTTAGGCCGCTTCTTCCTGAAGTCCACCATCATCTCCTTGGTCTTCTCCACCTTCAGGATCAGGCTGTTATCTCTGCTCCACCAGCTGCTCCACCTCCTCTCTGTAGTCCAGGTCGTTGTCGTCTCTGATGAGGCCCACCACCGTGGTGTCGTCTGCAAACTTCACCATGTGATCGGTGGTGAACCTGGGGACGCAGTCATGTGTCTGCTTAATTCTTTGTCCCTATCGGCGCGGTATAGCGTTAGCCCCTCCAGGTTATTAGCATTGTCCGGTATTGGTGGATGCAGCCATGACTCCGTCAGAATGAGCAGTTACTAATCTCCTTTTTTGATGAGAGTTCCAGTCGGAGATTATCCATTTGTTTTTCAGTGAGCAGACGTTGGAGAGCAGGAATGATGGAAGCGGAGGTCTGTGAGGATTTCTCCTTAACTTCACAGTTAGCCCCCCTCTCTCTGTCTTGCGCATCTCTTCCTTCGACAGTTACGTTCCGCTGTTGTGTTGTTAGCGTTAGCGATCATACATTATCACATTTATGCTACTTTCTGATGGTTCATCCAAAAAAAATAAAAATAAAAATCCAAATAAAACACTTTTGTCATGGTTTTATTTTTGAATTTTTTGTTTCACTTTGATCCATATTTTCTAGTTTTATTGGTCCTATTTTGTGTTGTTTTCTGGATGTATTTGAGTTTTTGTGTTTTTCTTTTTTGTCCTCTTGTGTCAGTCTCCTTTTCTCTAGCTCCCTTCTAGACTCCTCTGTTCACACCTGCTCCCAATCTGCTGATTAGCCACGTCTTTCTTTCTCTCTCCCATATATGCACCTACTCAGTCACTGTTGCTGGTTTGTCATCATCTCTTTGCCTCCATATGCGACCAGGATCTGATCTTTTCATGGCTGTCTGAACAACAGAGATCCATTTTTTTTTTTATGCGACCCAGGCCACTTGGCTCTGTGGTCCTAAATCCGATACGAATCTGATCTTTTCAAATGCGACCTGTGTCTGAACAGCCAGGTTGCATTCATCCAACCTGAACGCCATTAATACCCGACAAAGGTCACTATTCTGGGTCTTGCTATGAAGAAGCGGCAAGATAAAGAACAACCATGGCGGACGATGATGCGGAGAGCAGTATTTAGGTTTATCCATCTTGAAAAGATTGAGTTTTTATGTTTGGGAAAGATGCGCTCCGTCACTACCATGTCACGATTTGGTGTAAAAGTTTTAGATTGGACCCAAAAGCAGAAGCTGAGAGGCAGAGGTGAGTTCTTGGAGGGTTTAATGAGAGTTCCGGCAAACAAAACAGGTATCCAAAAATCCAACTTAAAAATGTTAAACAAAAACAGGAATCCAAAAATCCAATGTAAAAATCAAACACTAACCAGAACCATGGAGACATCAGGGGAAAACCATCAAGGAGCCAGGGTGAGGAAAGGTAAGACGAGGGACCAGCAAAGAGGGACTGCAGAGGGAGAGTATTTATGGCTGACTGAACAAAGGTAGAGCTAATGAGCTGATAGGGAACAGGTGTGATTAGAGCTGACGAGGAAGCCAAGGGAAAAGAACACAAGGAGGCAGCAGAGGACAGACAGAAAAACCTAAGCAACTTCAATGAATCCTGACACACCAAAAAAGCTAGAAAACAATGAAAAACCTGGCTAAACTTGAAACAGAAAACTTAAAGAAAAACAACAGAACCAAGATCGTTACATACCATCCATGTTTACTTTTGTAAACACAGAGCATGCAGGCCTGTGATGTCATTGCGTTCTTTACTGCGCATTTGGGACACGTGCGTTGTATGTCCAACTGCTCGTTAACACTTAATTTCTAAGCAGCCAATCACATGGCGGCAACTCAGTGCATTTAGGCATGTAGACATGGTCAAGACAATCTCCTGCAGTTCAAGCCGAGCATCAGTATGGGGAAGAAAGGTGATTTGAGTGACTTTGAACGTGGCATGATTGTTGGTGCCAGAAGGGCTGGTCTGAGTATTTCAGAAACTGCTGATCTACTGGGATTTTCACGCACAACCATCTCTAGGGTTTACAGAGAATGGTCCGAAAAAGAAAAAACATCCAGTGAGCGGCAGTTCTGTGGGCGGAAATGCCTTGTTGATGCCAGAGGTCAGAGGAGAATGGCCAGACTGGTTGGAGCTGATAGAAGGGCAACAGTGACTCAAATAACCACCCGTTACAACCAAGGTGGGCAGAAGAGCATCTCTGAACGCACAGTACGTGGAACTTTGAGGCAGATGGGCTACAGCAGCAGAAGACCACACCAGGTGCCACTCCTTTCAGCTAAGAACAGGAAACTGAGGCTACAATTTGCACAAGCTCATCGAAATTGGAAAATAGAAGATTGGAAAACGTTGCCTGGTCTGATGAGTCTGGATTTCTGCTGCGACATTCGGATGGTAGGGTCAGAATTTGGCGTCTACAACATGAAAGCATGGATCCATCCTGCCTTGTATCAACGGTTCAGGCTGGTGGTGGTGGTGTCATGGTGTGGGGAATATTTTCTTGGCACTCTTGGGCCCCTTGGTACCAATTGAGCATCGTTGCAACGCCACAGCCTACCTGAGTATTGTTGCTGACCATGTCCATCCCTTTATGACCACAATGTACCCAACTTCTGATGGCTACTTTCAGCAGGATAATGCGCCATGTCACAAAGCTGGAATCATCTCAGACTGGTTTCTTGAACATGACAATGAGTTCACTGTACTCAAATGGCCTCCACAGTCACCAGATCTCAATCCAATAGAGCATCTTTGGGATGTGGTGGAACGGGAGATTCGCATCATGGATGTGCAGCCGACAAATCTGCGGCAACTGTGTGATGCCATCATGTCAATATGGACCAAACTCCCTGTGGAATGCTTCCAGCACCTTATTGAATCTATGCCACGAAGAATTGAGGCAGTTCTGAAGGCAAAAGGGGGTCCAACCCGTTACTAGCATGGGGTACCTAATAAAGTGGCCGGTGGGTGTATTTCACAAAAATAAAATCGGAATTCACAAAAAAATCGGAATAGAGAGTCAAGGCCTGCAGTGTGAACGGAACCAAAATGTGAGCTGTAGACGAGCTGCCAGGCAAACTGTTGCTCTTCCCCAGATATTTAGACGACCAAAGACTCAACCTCATCTGCGACGTGAATTATGGACGAATTAGCAGGAACTTAAAAAAACAACTAGCAGCTCGCTGACCTTTTAACCTCCATTTTTAAAGAAACGATGATAAGGTAAATGCAGCATTTTGTGTCAGCCTGGAGTTGCTGTAGTACTGCTGTTGTACTCTTCAGTCGCATTCTTGTACATTCCAATGATATTCACATCTTTTACTGACATTTTTTTGACTGTTCTTCAGTTTTTCAACCAGGACTTTTGCTGCAAAGGGTTAATCGGGGAAACTCCGGCTGTGTCTGCTTGCTACCTCTGCAGGCCCCCTTTTGTATACCCTGCAGCACCTCCCATTCCACTTGACTAAGCGTGCACGCTCTCACAGACACACTGATGCAGCCGAGGAGCAGGATGTGCACAGGCTGGCTGGCTGATCGATGCACACATACACACATCGCTCCATTATGGCCGCTATGTTCCATCATCTGCTCTTTCCTTCTTATAAAACACCCAAAAAAAAAACTTCATGGACATATGGAGCTCTGACCCCCCCTCATTTATAGTGTGAGCCAACAGGTCTATTGGATTTTAATGATTAGTGGACACCGGCTTCTCCATGACTCATTAGCGGCTGTCGTTTTTCTCTTGTCTATCTAATCCTCTCCTTCTGCCTCCCACCCCTTCGCCGTTTCCCCAACCTCACCAGCCTTTGTGAGAAAGGAGGGCGGACATCTGCCGTCCGTCCCTCCCTCTCCTTCATCCCGCTCCAGAAGGACCACCGAAGTGGAGAGCGTCCGGCTACAGATATGGACGGCTTTCTTTGCATCTGTGCTGCCCTGCACGCTTCTGAGCTCTAACATCGTTACTTCAAAGTTTCCTTTGGTGTCTCAGAACATTTTATGATTCTTCATGCATGTCCCTACTCACTTTGTGTCCAGATATACACAGACCCAGCTGCTTCTTGTTTAGCAAGCTCTGCACTGGTGGAAACATGACTCTGCAGTATTTTCCTCAAGTGAAGATGGTCCTGCAACTCTGAATATCCAGAAACCTTTATCACAGAAGCTGAAACTGATCTTGAATTTCTTAAAGATCCAGAAAACTGTCCTATGAGCTAAAAGAAGACATTTTTTCTCCCTGCCTGTGAGACAATTTCATTGCAAAAAACAGATTAGATTTTCTTGGGAAGCAATTCTTGCTCAAACAAAAAATTGCTTTTCCAAAACATCTGTTCGATTTTAATAGCAACTGGATGATCAGGGGGACGATGGCATCAGCTGCAGGAACCCCAGCTCTATTACCTTTAGTCGTGTCAAGTCGCATTGCTTACAGATGGTAGTCAGAGGTGGCGCTTTAGTACAGCAGGCTTTTTTCTGTCAGTGAGTCAGAGACCCGCTGTGGCTATAATGTAGCATGCCACCATCGGTGTGTGAGTGAAAGACTGATTGTGGTGCTTTAGGGTCTTCTGACTTGAAAGGGTGCTAAATAAGTCCTGATTTCACAGATGTGAAGCTCTTTCCCAGCTTTTCAAGTGATGATGGTTACACCAATATGAAGTTAGCCAAAAAAACAGATGGTATCTTATCTCTTTGCACAATAATCTAAAAATGTGAGGCATTGGAGGCGATTCTACCACTAAAGTTTACTTCACATACTTCACTACATAGCTAGCATGGCTAACACTGCCCCTACTTAGTTAGTATGGCTATCACTGCACCTACATAGTTAGCATGGCTATCACTCACCCTACATAGTTAGCATGGCTAGCACTGCCCCTACTTAGTTAGCATGGCTGTCACTGCCCCTACATAGTTAGCATGGCTATCACTGCCCCTACTAAGTTAGCATGGCTATCACTCACCCTACTTAGTTAGCATGGCTATCACTCACCCTACATAGTTAGCATGGCTAGCACTGCCCCTACTTAGTTAGCATGGCTGTCACTCACCCTAAATAGTCAGCATGGCTATCACTGCCCCTACTTAGTTAGCATGGCTGTCTCTGTCCCTACATAGTTAGCATGGCTATCGCTGCCCCCACTTAGTTAGCATGGCTATCACTCACCCTACATAGTCAGCATGGCTATCACTGTCCCTACATAGTTAGCATGGCTATCACTCACCCTACATAGTAAGCATGGCTATCGCTGCCCCTACATAGTTAGCATGGCTATCACTCACCCTACATAGTTAGCATGGCTATCGCTGCCCCTACTTAGTTAGCATGGCTATCGCTGCCCCTACTTAGTTAGCATGGCTATCACTTCCCCTACATAGTTAGCATGGCTGTCACTCACCCTACATAGTTAGCATGGCTATCGCTGCCCCTACTTAGTTAGCATGGCTATCGCTGCCCCTACTTAGTTAGCATGGCTATCACTGCCCCTACATAGTTAGCATGGCTGTCACTGCCCCTACATAGTTAGCATGGCTATCGCTGCCCCTACTTAGTTAGCATGGCTATCACTCACCCTACATAGTCAGCATGGCTATCACTGTCCCTACATAGTTAGCATGGCTATCACTCACCCTACATAGTAAGCATGGCTATCGCTGCCCCTACATAGTTAGCATGGCTATCACTCACCCTACATAGTTAGCATGGCTATCGCTGCCCCTACTTAGTTAGCATGGCTATCACTGCCCCTACAGAGTTAGCATGGCTATCACTGCCCCTACTAAGTTAGCATGGCTATCACTCACCCTACTTAGTTAGCATGGCTATCACTCACCCTACATAGTTAGCATGGCTATCACTGCCCCTACATAGTTAGCATGGCTATCACTGCCCCTACATAGTTAGCATGGCTATCGCTGCCCCTACATAGTCAGCATGGCTATCGCTGCCCCTACTTAGTTAGCATGGCTATCACTGCCCCTACAGAGTTAGCATGGCTATCACTCACCCCACATAGTTAGGGACTCATTTCCCACTGGGATCAGCTTCATAGTCATGCTAGGACACTTCTTCGATTTTATTTATTTTGCTAAGGCTCCTCATAAGCCCACAGCCCATTAAATGTTGAAAGGGCAATATTACTGCCATTATTGTTAATATACTGTAGAAATTTGACACATTGAGTAATAGAATGTTACAGAGGATGGTATGGGGGGGGGATGGTCATTTTAGAAGGGGGGTGATGCAGGGAACTTTGTTTCCCTGCATCGGTGACTAATTTTAAAGGACCAATAAAACAAGAGGCTCCTCTGCCTTATATGACACTGATCTTTCTCACTGCTGAGCCAGCTCTAAACATGCAATTTGGTTCTCTGTGATGTTTTAAAGTGAGAATAATGATGAATAAAGTTGGATTGGATGCTATGCTGTTTGCAGGATCTAAAACAAAAACCCATCAAGTTCCATTTGGTGAGTAAATGTGCCAGAAACAAACTGGTAAATGTCTGACAGGAGGTGGGAAACTAACCTGTTGCATTTTTTCCAGGTCCAGACTGGGTCTTCCAGGCTCACCACTGTAGCTGTGCCGATACTTTCTATAAGGTGCAGATTGGTCAAAGTGGGTGAGAATGATGGGCCGTGTGACGGGCTGAGCCACCTGGAGCTGAAACCTCATGGGGGGCGGCTTCAGGTTGCGCGGCGGGCTGGAGCTGAACAGGACTGGGCTGGGAGAAGCCGCCAGGCAAGTGGCGCCGGGCTCAGCCAGAGGTCTGGTAGAGCCGGGGGGCGACCGGCAGCCGCAGAGATCTCGCACTTCTTCATCGCTTGAGGCGCTGCTGTGATGGTCGCTGTGGCGCTGAGGGAAGGCCGACACCCACTTCCTGTTGTTGCCGCAGCTGATCCGCTCCAGCTCTTCCTCTGATGAGTGACGCTCCAGATTGGCATCTAGGAGGAGGCGGAGGCGTCGTAACCTCGCTGGAGAGATGGGACCCTGGTTGTGCTGCTGGCTGGTAGCCAAAGGGGTGAGGGCGCAATTTCTCCGTCTCTCTAAAGATGTTAACATAGAAAAATAAGCACATAGAATCCCAATTTGATAGAAATACAAAAACAAACAAAACATCAAAAGAAATGTTATAAAAAATATACTAGATATTATTTGTATCATTATATGTGGGAATATTAATGTGAACAGCCCATGTACCTCTGTCAATCTGTGCAAGCTCCTGGTTCTCGCCTTCTGAGTCATCACTCTCTACTCCCTCTCCACTTCCATGATAAGAAATCTGGAAAAATAAAGATTCAGGTTGTTATGAATGCCAGAAAAGGAAGGGGGTGACTAAAACTGAGCCTTCCAAAAAATCAGCATGACTGGACCAATCAAATCATCTCATGTTCCACCGTCTCCCATTCTGCTTAGAAAGCTGCTGAAGAAGAGGACAAACAGGCCATCATTTCAACAACACGACACAAGCAACCAGGAAGTCCCTTCAACTGGTGTAAAAGCTATAAAAAGATGAAGCAATGTGTAAAGAGATCAACATGATAGCAATGGAATTATGCGTGCAGCTGTAAAATGACAGGAAAGATCTAGAAGGCAAAGAAATGTATTGTTGGAGGATACTGATCATTGCTGCATACCAAGTTATTCTGATTGAAAATATTCTGGTTGCTTAAGCAACGAGTCATTTAACCCTGAAGTTGCCACTTGGATGTAGAGAGAACATCAAACGTGGAATAACCTTCAAAACAGAGCAGGATTTGCTGATTGATTCTTTTCCTCTAAGTCTTGGTGGGTTTGGGCACAAGGTTGCCTCATCAATCAAAGGATCAACTAACAACGAGCGACTTCAGCAACTATCACAAAGTTTTCTTAGCAAGGTGGCCTTTGCAGCAGGCATGTTGGCCCTTGAGGGCCCCTGTGCTTAGAAACAGCTGATTCCCATTAATATCTGATTAACAGGTTTCTGCTGAATCGTAATGATCAGAATCAGTCGAACTGAAGCTCAGACACACCGGAAACCTTTAGGACTGCGGCCGACTTTAGACATGTCTGCTTTAGAGGTAGACGCGACATCTGGCGGCTGATATCAGCGTTTTCTTTTTATACCGACATCTGCTGATACGTGTTTGCGATTCAGGAGCAATGCCTTGAGATCATTGGAAACGCATCTGGTTGCTGCTCCATCCGTTTGGGATCCATTGCTAAAGGCTTTGTTTGATTTGTTAATAAATGTTTGCTTAGATTGAGACTTTTCTAACGATTATGTCATTTTTACAATGTAAACGATGAAAGAAAAAAGGAAAACTAACTTTAAAAAACTAAAATGAATAACTAATTGGCAGCACATTTCAGACTGACATCAAAATAACCTGCAACTTGATCAGTTGTTCCCAAACAGTTCAAAATACTTCAACAATATCCATTCTTGCAACTCTTTTTTAATAGTAACGAATATATGACAATATACAGGGACCCTCAAACCTTTAGACTAAACTGAATTCATTCTACAACAAAAAGGATGCAAAGTTATGTCATCCTGACAATCTGTAGACCTCGTTTCCCATGACCTAAAGAGGCCTGCTCAAAAAAAAAAATCAATCCCTACTTTGCAGCGGCAGAAACAATGCAGACAGGCTGCAGTCTGCAGCGCTAAGAGTTAAGTAATGCGCCTCACGCTCTGTAATTACTACTCAGAGGCTTCGCCCAGCAGCTGCCATCTGTGCATGTGTGTGTATTCGCTTACAGTGTGTAAAACACGCTCATCTCTCTGAAGCTCCTCAGAAAGTGTGAAAAGGGGGAACAGGAGCCAGAGCTGCAAATCCCAACAAACCCAAGGCTGCATTCAAATGATATTAAAAGGAAACTCCACTGTTTGGTTTAGCAGCTTCTTCAGCAAAGCTCTGTCTGTTTCAACAGTACTGCTGTCTTACAGAAAAGTTTAAACTTCCTCTTTTATGTGGGAAATCTGAGTTAATACAACTCTGCATGTTGATAAAGCTGGTAAAATGAATCCTGTGTGAGTCATGTCAGAATAAAGAAGAGATCAGAGGATGTCTGGAAACTTAGTTTAATGAATCCTCAACTTTAAAAGATAAGTAACTCAACATTTCCAACTCCTTTCACTTCAAAAAGAAATACTTTATAATGTTTAGGATTCTCAGTCAGATCAAGCCTTGGTTCAAAAGTTTTCCATGTCTCAGACTTCTACAAATTCAATAAAATGGAGGGAATTCTTTATCACGCCATCTATTAAAACTAAACAACTGTCCATCCAACAAATGTGTTGGAGGCAATGTGGCATGGCTGACGCCAACCATGCACATGTTTTCTGGAGATGCATTGAGATTAAACCTTTCTGGTCTTCTATCCACCTCACGCTGTGCAAAGTTCTGTTGTATTCTGTCATTTTACTTTTACCACCATGTATCTGGGCCTTATGTCTAATGTGAAAATAACATGATCAATATTTGGTTAAGATATTACTGTCAGCTGGGAGGAAAGCAATTGTCCAAACCCAGTGGATGGACATTGATGGAAATATTCACTATGGAAAGAATGACTTTGATTTTAAGATTGAAAAAAGCTGAATTTAAAGAAAATGGGAAAAATGGATAACATATAAATTAGCCTTGGAAACTGTCTGACTTTAGTATCACGACAACCGGTGGCTGTTTGAGGTTCGAGTGTTCATTTTGTTTTGGTTTTGTTCCTTGCTGATGCTCAGGGGGCTGACATCAGTGCAGTGTTTCGTTTAGCATCGGTGCATGGCAGATATATGTACAGCGGTCATGTTTCCAATGTCATTTAAGAATGTGCAAAAATAGATAATTATATTAAAAAATCAGGATGAATTCTATAAAGAAGTAAAGTAATAGTGAAACACGTCTGTCTGTGTGCAGGAAATGACTTTTTGGTACACGCTAAATCTCAACTATAAATTGCAATTGTTTTTAATGACGACATTTCTAAAACAAAAATGCAGTAAAGAAACAAAACGACAATCATGGCTGGAACATTTCTAACTGTCTTCAATGAGCCGTTCATTTTGTTTACCATATATAGAGCTTTATTCCACAGAGCAATCACTGTCTGACCAGAAAGCAAGCTGACAGCAATGATTTGGCGTTTCCTTGGCCCTGGGGAATCACCGAAAGGCTGCTGTCAATGGATCAGAGTTCTGTACAATGTGGGTCTTACTGTAGTAACAAAGCATCTCAAGCTCTTTAAAGGACTAGATCACATCAATCTATGGTAAAACCAAAACATATAATGAAATACGAGTGTTTTTGCCATGGCAACCACTAAAAATGCAAGTAAACTGCAGAATATACAAAGCCTATATCTTTCACATTTGCAGCATCAAAAGCCATAAGGGAATTCTACCAATGAGCTTCCACAAGAGCAGGGACTGTTTGCTGAACTCGGGGGCTGAAAACTCTGCATGTGTTCTTCAGTGACCCACATCTGATAATGTTTCTGCTCTGGCACAGTTTCACAGTTCGCTGCAACACAAAACAAGATCCTGCCTAACTGACACTAAGCTCAGGGTTAGACAGGTTGGAAAAACTCTGATAGTGCAGCTGCCAAAGACAAGATCAGCAGCTTCACTTGGCTTACAGGTACATCTGATCAAATTAGCCCAAAGGCAATTTAATATCATGTTAGATGGAATTACACATTCAAATCATTGTACCACACATTTTCCTTCCACTAAACTTTCCATTAATATCTTTAAAGGGAGCAATCTCAACATAGAACATCTTTGAATCTATATAACATACCGTCCAAGTAGGAGGAGACCATTGGCTGCAGTCAGTTATAGTCACTATTGTTCTGTGTGCCGTTATGTAAGACGTGCAGTTTTCTCAGTCTTAGTAGAAACAAACATTATATATATATATATATATATATATATATATATATATATATATATATATATGTGAAAATAATTTCTATGGTTTGCTTAGAAGGATTTTCATACATTCATTGCCAAAGAAGAAGGCAACAAAATGAAGAAAAGTAAATTGACTATTTGCTGAGCATTTAACAGCTGCATTGTGACATCACAACCTGACGTTAGGAAACTTAATGCGACTCAAATGCAGAAAGAAAAATGGGGCGGGCAAGACTGCACTAAAAGCAGGACGTGTTCTTTAATCTTTACTCATATTTCACAGACATCTTGTCTCCTGAAATGAGCCTCAGTGGTAGAACCAAAAGGATAAGCAGCTTTTCTCCATGTTTCTGCTAAACTGGACATATGTGTTAGAAATATCCAAAAGAATTCAATCTGTGACAGAAGTTGCTTTTATTTTGATTTATAGCGTAGTAGGTGTAAATCCATCCCGTTTCTGTCCCTTCACCCCCGTTATAGCATTTTCTACCTCCCTTTCTGTGCATAAAAGGGAGCCTTCATTCATAGTTAAGATCAGTATTGCATCTGTTTGTTGCAGTCAGGGATTCATCTGTTGAATTTGAAACGTGTGATTTTCTCCCGATCTTACGATCCCTGATCGGGAGGTGTTTGTGAGAGGCCCTTGTTCATATTTTTGCACCTCTTATTCAAGCTTGCAACTATTGTACTTCATTGCATGTATCTTCAGTATGCCACTGTAGGCTTTCTATAAAAACCTTGTAGGACCGACTGTGGTTAAAAAGATAGCACAGGTGCCTCTTTTGGCTAGCACCATTACTGGGCGCACTGGGGAAATAGCGTCGGGTTATGAGACGCAACGGTTGGAGAGGATTAGTATATGGCTGTGGTACGCACTCCGGGCTGACCAGTCAACAGATATTGACAACAAAGCAATACCCTGGTTTATGTTAGGTAGATTAATCAAGAGGATGTGTCTGAGAATATGTTGTGTGCTGATATTCATCTCATCTAAAAACCATTAGGTTGCCCTTTTTTGAGATGTAGATTTTGTGCAAACTTATACATCTTAATTCTATTAATTAATTAACTATAACCCCCCTTTTATGAAGGAATCATCATTGCATCATTTATTACGTTCTTTATTAAATTTATGAACTAACCATCATTATTACTCTTACTAGATAATAGCTTATTGTTGATTATTGCAGATCTCAGATAAAAGGTAAATCATTTATCAGATTGAATGGAATACAAATTTAACTTTTTTTATCCATGCATGCCAACTTGGAAAAGAGATCTGTGTTTATATGTCAACAACAGATGAATGAAATCCTTGTCAACCCACAACCTGCATCACTGAGCAACTTGGATAAGCTGGATCAATGGCAATGTCAAAGCGTGCTCACACCACCACGTTCACACACATATAGCTTTGCTCCGTCCTTCCAAAAGGACACCGACTCTGCCTCGCAGAAAGCACAAGGTCAGAGACGGTGGATTTCTTTTTCTCCTGCAACCACGTGCATTTTACTTTTGATCACCTTGGTCTCCTTGGCAACTGTATGAAGCCCAAACTCCAAGTTAATCCCCAGAAACTAGAACAGAAGCCTATAATTAGGATAGATTGAACATTGCTTTGCCGTCTTTACCAAAAATACTTTCAACAACATCAAAAGGAATCCAGTGTACTAAGCCAGGCTAGGTTAAGAAATATGGGCTCACTTAAGGAGCAACACCAAATCAGTGGAAATATTTAGAAAATATGCTAGCTCTCTCTGCTGGAAGTCATTTTATACATCAGCAGATAAAATGCCTGAATAAATGATGGCGAGATGATGCATGGCGAGATGATGATTTCAAACTGAGATACAGCATAAACAAGGGTCTAAAACTGCTTTAGACATTGCCTCATGCAAATCTGCCTCTAACAAAGTGCTGCATTTGTGCACCAGAAGTAACAAGGAAAGATTAAATTGCACGAGCATGCACAGAGTTGTAATGCATAGCTCTGATGTATAGAGTATCCTTTTCACAGTGCTGATAAAGAGCCTGCATTAATATTCTCGCCCCGGGTCAAGCCTGTATGGAAATAAATTGTCCTTTTTCTAAAGTAATGCTTTCAGACTTGTTTGTTTTAATCCACTTTTTTCATCTGTTTGCAGTTTGGTTGGACATACACAAATGAAAGCCTTCTACATGGGGTACAACACTCAGAAAGTAGATTAAAAGAAATTTTGGAATCTATACTAATAAACTTCAAAACCTAAACTTTGTAGTCTCAGCACAAGCGTTGGGTTGACTTGCTTTAGTGGATTCTTTTTATCTTATTCTGCAATATCTTTTTAGAATCAAGGTCGATTTAAAATGAAGGATGTGAAGGTAAAGCCCTTTTAAAAGAACAGTCCTTGAATAAACTCTCAGCAGCCAATCTTGGTCTATTGACTAATTTTATATCAGCTGCACAGGGAGCAAACCTTGGGGGGGGATGTCCCAATCCAGTATAGATATTGGTCTGATACCAGGCAAAAAAAAAAACTAATATTGGATTATATCAGCCGGCACCTCTCTTTTATTGTCATGATATGAGGCAAGACAGGAGAAGCTATTCCAGTTGGAAAACGATACTTTCCTTTATTTTCAGGAACATCCAGTAACAACATACAACTCGTGTCATTCCTTATGTCACTCTAGTTTCCTAGAGCTCCCCCAGTGGTCAGGAAGCCAAACTACCAATAGTGTAGATATAGAACAGAAACCAATCTCACAACACTTATATTGGCATGCTGATAAAAACACAACGCTTCTGTCTTAAATGTATCTCATCCAATGGGTAAATTCTTTCTCATACCTCTTGATGTTGACCATTGCTCTCTGCTTGAGCAATATCACTTGATAAAACCTTTTAAACTTGTAACACAACACAATAAGTAATACGTAAGTCTGTATGATTCATGCTGATGTTGTATCAGGTCAATATCAGCATTGCTGAGTTCAAAAGGTGTAACATAGCCATTGTATCAGAAATGCAAAAGTTGTAACGGGACATCCCTACCCCGCCATGTTTTGTTGTCTTTTTATTGACAAAAAATGTTGCCTTTTCCTCGGTTTATGATGTTCCAAAGGTTTTTTTCAACCTTTACGACTGTAAATAAGATGAAGGCTAGACTATATAGGCTGCTGTGGCTCCCAGTCTGTCAGTGTAAGGCGACATACCCTTAACACTGCCTAAAGTCGTAGGGAAATCATATTTGAATGTCAAATCATTCTGGCTTAAAAATGTATGTAAATGTACTCTGATGATATTGTCCCAAAATTTTGTCCCAAAATTTTGAAAATTTCTATTTAAAAAAAAGTCTTAAAATCTGTGTTTTTTTCCGTTATCTTCTGCAGGCCAGTTAGTTCTACGTCAGCCTGAACACCTAAATTCGGCCAATCATACATCAATGGTCATCTGTAAATCACATTTTTTCGGACATAGCATCTTGATTCATATGTCGCAGCTAATATACGCAACGGTTGAAACCAGAATCCTTTCCTTTCCCATTGAGTTGCGTCCCAGTGTTCACGGGGAGGGACGTCTGTGTCTTCGGCAGGCGTAGAGCTAACAGAACTGGCAGCTTTTCGAGGCAAGGGCTCAAACATGTACGGCTGGAAGCCTTCTACACCAAACCAAGCTTCTGCCGCCCTGGCGTCCTCTTCCACAACATCTCCGTCCCCGCTTTCCTCCTCTAAATAAAAAATAGATGACGGAGGAGACTCATCCACGACCTCTGACACTAAACTCTCCTCCTCTTGCATGTTTCCGCTGTCCATAGCGTTCCTTGACAGCGTCGTTTCTAAGGCACCAATTTAGTGCTACTTGGTCCCAATGGAATTTCCCATTGGGAAACTGCTAGCACTAAGTTGCTAACTGATTAGCAAGATGCTTCCAAGACACAGGCCACAACCAAACTTACTTGCTAACGTTAAAAAACAAAAACCCGCCCTCTTGATAAACAACCAATCACATTCACTTTATTCACTTGTGTAAAGTCGGGCACCACTCGGGAGAATTTGGAAATGTAACGGTTGGAACAGCCGCTTCCCTACGACTTTAAATATCTTCAGAAAAGTGGAGTCTGTAAGGGAAGTTGCCTCAGAAACACCAACTGTTACATGCTAATTAGTTTAAAGGTACGCATACTTGTCATGTCTTCCGCTTCATCTGCGACTGGGTCACAGGAGTCTCAGGAGAGACTCCCAGACTTCCCTCCACCCAGACACCTCCTCCAGCACTACTGAGAGAAGCCTGAGGTCCTTGGTCGTCCCCAGGGCCTACTCACGGTGTGATGTGCCTTGAACACCTCCAGGGATAAAAAAGATGTCTAAGCCACCTAGCTGACTCCTCTCAATGTGGAAGACGAGCGGCTCTATTCCGAGCCTCTCCCGAATGGCCGAGCTTCCCGCCCTATCTCTAAGAGACTGTCCTACAACCCTGCAGAGGAACGTCATTTCAGCCACTAGTATCCGGGATCTTAATCTTTCAGTCAGAATCCAGATTTCATGGCAAGAGGTGACGGTAGCAACATAGAAGAACCTGTAAATCAAGAGCTTTGCCTTTTCACCCAGCTCTCTCTTCATCAACGCTTTAAGGTTTAGCAAAAAAATCATGACATGGGAAAACTGTTCTGTAACATTTAGATTTTAGGAGTCAAAATTACTTGCAACAAACATTTCAATCAGCACCTACACTACTTGAATAATGTTGGGCCAGTTCTATACAACTAATTTTGTTTTCTTTTTCCATCTCATTTGGAGTATTATCTTAATATGGGTGGTATTGTTTTACAGCAAGGTAACCACACACTCCCAAAAAAACTAAAGCGACACAATCTGTGGTGACAAAAACCCAACAACGGGGAACCTGCTACTTGGTTTATAGCTGGGGAGAAGCGGGGAGAAGCCTGTGGGCAGCGAAAGGAAGCACACTGGTTAAGACCAGGAGATACAGGAAAGCCATGTGGTATCAACTGGAACAATACAAGCTACAGCACATGTGAAAGTAAGCTAATGCTACCCACTGCTTCCTTGCTATGATAGTGCTTTTATATATAATAAGCCCAGTGTAAAAATAGGTAAAAGTTGAAGACATAAGCTATTTAAATAAGATTTGAATATAGACACCGCCACATAACCAATCAGTGAGTAGCGTTGCTCTGATGTTGCGTTTCCACGGTTGAAACCACAAGCAGGTAGGAACTAAAAATAGTTATGGATCAAGTCAAAAACAGTCAAAAAAACAAACGGACCACTAGTAACTTGAGTTGGTAGTAGTGATAAAAGGGAAAAAGAGCTAATATACTACAATAAACCAAAGATAATCATGTTATCTTTGACATTTAAGATACAGTTATTAAAACATATTGACATTGCCTTTTTATCATGACTTGAAACTTTTGGGATTCAGATCGACCATCAGTGATACAATAAGTCAGCCGTTCTTTTCGGGTTAAGAAGCATTCCATTATAAACACAAACTGTTTTTAATGGCGTACACAAACCTCTTCCAGCGGCAGCTTTTTTCCTGCTTAAACTTGAGTCATAAAGAAATAACTGATCCAAACCAGAGGCTAGCTTTTTGTTGTTGTTTTAAACACCAGAACCAGAGAAAGGCTAATTTTTTAAGTATGTTTAGAGGCCGCTCCATCTGCAACAAATAAAAAATTAAACAAAAAAAAAATAAAGGAAAATCCTCCAGAGTAGCTGTGCGCTTTCCAACAAAAAAAAAAGAAAATATCCGCCCCAGTTTTCAGTTTTTCAATTTTCAGACAAACAAACAAATAATGATCAAAAAACTATGATGTCTCATAACTTAGTCAAAACGACTGGAAAAGAGGAAACGATTCTTATTGGACAAACAAGCAAGAAAACAAGCATGTTTACCTTATTGGGTTTTAGCAGTATGCACAAATGGTCCATCGCCATTTGTTGGACTGACTAATATTTGTTGGAAAATGTTTACATGTCACCCAACCTTAACTGGAACCACAAATTAGACTGGTACTAAAATGGTAATAATTCCACATTAGCATCACTGATAGAAATGCCTTAAAATCAAAGAGGACTGTACTAAACTTGGTCATATGGTGATAGTGGAAAAGGGAATAAAATAAAATAAAATAATGTAGGCCTAGCAGTTTAACATTATCAGGACCAAAGCAGGAGAATGACTGTAACTGTATGAATCCAATCAGATATTTTAAAAAACAACCTCAGCATCAGTGGTTTAGGTGTTTATCTGAACATCACAGTAGCTTCCTTCTCATGTTTAACCTCCTATAGGAGCAGCACATTAAAACTGAAACCTCCGCTAGGAGAAAATGTCAGTCTCTGTCCAATAAAATAAACACCACATGTGAACACGATCAGGGAAGAATTAGTTTAATAATTTACTGCTCTTTAAGCATATGCATAGCACTTACTCTTTAATCAGGAATCGTATGCAGATCAAGTACCACAGAGACTTCTGAAGGACTCCCATTTCTATAGGCTAGAAATAAAACCCCGCTCTGGCCCCCTCCCTACATAAAAACATAACTACTTTTCCAGACTGCATGAGACCCAGAGCTGAAAAGACTCGTGTTGCAGAATCAAAGGTTTCTGGATGCATGTAAAGTCTATTCCCATCTAGCTTGTCATTTTAGGATTTATCAATGTTGATTAAAGCTACATTTATTGAGAAAAACCTTGATCTAACTTTTTCTATTGGTTTATTACCTATAAAAAAATCTATTTTTTTTAATGACAATAACGTAAAAACAAGGGGAAACGTGTTTCAGGTTCAATAGTGGTTGTAGTTTTGAAACTAACAGAATTTAAATAGGAGTGCACCGATTCCCGGTTTCTGGGCGATCAACGATATCTGATCTTTAAAAGACCAGAAATGCTGATTCCACTTTTCATCAACATCATTTTTTTTTTTTTTTTAATAACCGAAACTAGTTAAACCCCTAAAATATCCTATCTAACTGAAATGCTTTAATCAGTAGCTTTGAAACAATAAAAACTTCTGAAATAACCGCTTTCAGTTATAAATCATTGATTTTCTGACCTTTGCAGGTAGATAAGGTCTGCGGAAAAGATCGGCTTCAAATCTGACTATCAGCCGCTAAATCGGCCCGCCGATCCAATCGATCCCTAAAATTAAGGGATTATACAATTTTTTTCTTTCCCCATTAACAACCCACATCAGCGCAATCTCCCTAACCTATTGACCTTTTTATTTAGCTTAAATCAAAATTGGATCAAAGTAAATGGGATTTGTGTTATGAGGTTACTTTAGATGATAAGAGGTTTTTAAATAATGCAATAGTGAAAAACATATTTTCACTATTTGATCTGCCAACTGCTCATCGGAGCCAAGCATGGGAAAACAGTTTAACTCATTTTTTAAATATTTACACTTTCAAATGTTGCACGTTTTTAACTTTAAACCCTATGATCTGTTCACTGTGTGCAGAGAAGTGCCTATTTTTATGTTTCGATACATTATTTAAACCGTTGTGGATTCACAGATAGCTCTTAAAGAAGACTTTTCCAGGAGAAAATGTGTGGATCTTGGTTTGAATTTTTGCTTGTTTCTCACAGGAAACACCTTGTTAATAACCCCGCGTATCAACTTGGGAAATGGGAAGTTGTTATCACGACGATCTGCATCAGCGAACTTCAAGCTTCACATCATCCAGTGAAAAGGATTCTATTAATGTTTAGGGAAACATGAACATATGCAGACATGATGGCCAGATTTCATCTTTAACCTCGGCTGGACGCTTCAACAAGACTAATTTGGCACAAAATGGCAGCCATGCGACAAACATACAGTCAGTTAATTCATAATAGTATAGATGGAGGAAGTTAGTGACCCGTGCAGGACACCATTCACCCGTCCCCTACATGAAAAAGGGTCATATGCAAACTGAGCTGGCAGTGACAAAGGAGGCACTTTCCTGGGTTCATCTGTGAAAAATGGGAGATGTTAGGATGATCATGGCTGCTCACAGTACTATGGTTTTTACTGTTTGTTATTTTCCAGTCCTCCCACACTCACACTGACACACCCACACACACACACATTATTATCCACATCTGGGAAAAAAGTTAACAATGTCTTCAAACATGGAAATGAATGAGTTGTAATGGAAGCTACAGATTCCACATCATAAAGTTAAACTTTAAAGAGATGGAAATAAAAAGAAAGAAAGAGGGAAATAATAATTAACTAGTTATTACCCCTAACTGGAGCGATTATAAAGACTTTAATGTGACTAAAGCCACTAATGTGTCTCTCAGATGTTTTTTTCCATCTTACCTTCAGCTGGAAGGGATGGACCTCATTGAGGGAATGTCTCCTCAGCTCTTTGGTCAGAGTCTTCAGCATTTTACATCAAGCAGCTAATCACCACTAATTAGCTACTTTAATGTTATTTAAATGACGGTTAGCAGTTCATTAGCTGTTAACCCAGCCACCTACACAGAGCATATTTGACTGAAACATCTACAACTTGCGCTGTTTTCTTAAAATAAAGCCGAACTTCAGCTTATCCGCTCGGTGTCGATAAAGATGTTAAACTGCGTAGATGCGTCTTGTTTTTATGAGCTCTACGCAGCAAACTGCTTCTTTCCCGCTTCATCAGAGTTCGTAGCGTCACGTTAGGTGAACATGTTCTCCTCTGGAAGGTTCCCGTTACTCTACAACAGTTTAAACTCAGAGATGTTCTCTGAAATGTGATCAAATAATAACCAAACTCTCTCACATTCACACACACACACACACTGCTGACTGATCGGCGGACACACAAAACCAAACATTAATCCCAGCAGTAGTGCGGGCTGATTGGCTGGAGCTCTGTCCACGGGCTCGTAGTGCTTTTTAATTGGTCCAGAGTGAGCTTATGGGCGGGGCTAAGAGTTAAAGCCACACTGCTGTGCCTTCTTTGATGACATATTTAGTTTATGACCATTAGAAGTGCATAAAGTATGGAGGACCAACTCTGCCATATTTAAAATAAATACATAAATAAATAAATGCTCAATAAATAAATAAGCATACAATGAATTCCCCCCCCAAAATACAATAAACAAATAAATGTAGATAGAAATTAAATTATACAGTTAGACATAAATGTATATGCAGTGGAATCCACTTATAGTGGTCACGGATATAGTAACCAACTGCTTATAGTGTTCAAAAGGCTGGGGACAGAATCATTTCTATGCTGTTTAAATCATTTGTTTATAGTAATCAAGAAATCCACTTATAGTGTTCATTTTTGGCCATTTGCCAATGTAAACATGTGCAAAAATAATTAATAAGTGGATTGAAAGTGATGACAGCACTCCGGCGTCAGAGCCCATGACGGATGAGGACATCATCGCGGAGGTAAAAGAGCGCTTTGGTGCGGGTACCAGTGCTGCAAGCAGCGAGGAAGAGGAGGAGGATGAAGAACCGTTGTCTCTTCCAGAGCTGAGATGAGGAATCCAGTTTGCATTTTAAAGACTGGTCTCCTGCATGTTGGTTTAAAAAACTTTGATCATTTACATCGTTTTGAAAAAGAAGTGAAGTCGGTGTTGGACGCTCTGATCCAGGGAACCATGGATAAATATGTGAAGTGATTCCTTAATGCGGCGCAGCAGATCCGCAACACAGAACAGACGTAGGCTAGCTTTAATTTTCTCTAGCCTATGCAGTTATTTTCTATGTTGTTGTTCTATGAAACCGTTTGTTTCAAACTTTATTTTCAGACATGTTAAAAAAAATGCACCGGCGGCACCAGGCTACCAGAGTTATATCTGCGCACAGCGCAGTATACCGTCATTAAACTTGCATGGTACTGGAATAAAATTCAGTAAATGCGGAAGCGATCTGTTTCATTTCATTTTTCTCATTGAAAAAACACACAAATGGCATTTAGATGATAATCTGAAAAAAAAAATAAGTGAAATAACAGTAAATTTGGTTTTAGTAATCAATCGCTGTTCAAATTGGCTCTGGACCAACGTGATCACTATAAGCAGATTCCACTGTATCTCTTTTAATTAGCTTTTTATTTTTTCACATTTGTAATAATCAACTTATTTATTTATTGTCCATTAGAATCTCCAACTTTAGTTATTTATTACCCTTTTTTTAAGTATATATTTATGTGCATATGATGATATTTTTTATCTGTTTTATTCTTCCTTTGTATTTTTTTACCCTATTTATTTCTTCAACGCTAGTCTCACTGTATAATTTAAGTTCTACCTATCATTTATTTGTGTATTGTATTTTGGGGGGAAATTAATTGTATGCTTATTTATTTATTGAGCATTTATTTATTTCTTTATTTGATTATAAATATGGCAGTGTTGGTCCTCCATATAAATGTACTAATCCGTGTGTTTTTAGCAAATTTTATTACAGAAAAATACTACAAAATAAAAAATAAATGAAATAAAAAAAGTTGTAATTAATGAACTTTTTTATCGTCAAAAAATCTTTTGTTTTAAAGGCTCAGTTATGAATTTCAGATATTATTTATTATATATTAGACTCTAAGAACATTTTTCTTCGTCATAGAGCAGAACACTTGCCTCCTACTGTGACACATAATTCATACCATTTATCACTATAAATAATCAAGATACACAGACAAGGTTATGAGACATAAAACACTGATGTCTCATTAAATCCTCTTTCAATAAAATAAGAAGTAAAGAAACTTTATGTTCCACTGTCATGAATGAGAACTTTGACCTTAAGTCTTTGTCTGCAGCAGGTGCATCCAAAGGCTGAATCGTTGCATTGAACCCCTGCGATTCCAAACCCTCAGAAATATTAGATGAAACCATCCAACCAACACCGGTGGGACCAATCTATAATCAACATTTCAGATGTCTAACAGATTCTTCATAAAAGTTGCTCCTTCACTGCCTTCTATTAAATCACTTCTAAACAATCACTTTTTTGCCTGGATTTTAACACCATTTCATTTATGTCTGTCTAATTTTATTACTGTTATTTTAGTTACTTGCTATTAGTACTTTGGTCCACAGGTTGATGTAATCAAATGTGTTAATTGAATTAGATTGGATTAGGGAACTACAGGTGATATCAATAACCAATTTTGCAAATAAAATTTTCTCATATTAAAAACAAAACCAACATTGCGATTCTCCACACAAAATTATCTCTCAGCCAAATAAAATGTCACATATCTCAAATAGTATTTATAGAGAACTAAAACACTTTACTCTTTACTAATATGTTATTCTTAGATATTTTTTTAAGGTCCATATTTGTGTCACCAGTTTTTCTATTATCTTTTTTGCTTCTATAAAAACCAGAATTTCCACCTTGTGGGACAATAAAGGGATTTTCTATTCTATTCTGTTCTATTAAATCTTTTATTTTAGATTTTTATAGTAAAATGCTGAACCAGAATTCACTAATATAAGTTAGAATAAAAAAACAAACAAGTTTCCATGGATACTGGGATAATTCTATAGTATTTCATGAACAAATATTTTTTGAGGTTCTGGAACAAATTATATATACACTATATTGCCAAAAGTATTTGCTCACCTGCCTTGACTCACATATGAGCTTAAGTGACATCCCGTTCCTAATCCATAGGGTTCAATATGACGTCGGTCCACCCTTTGCAGCTAGAACAGCTTCAACTCTTCTGGGAAGGCTGTCCACAAGGTTTAGGAGTGTGTTTATGGGAATTTTTGACCATTCTTCCAGAAGCGCATTTGTGAGGTCGCACACTGATGTTGGACGAGAAGGCCTGGCTCTCAGTCTCCGCTCTAATTCATCCCAAAGGTGTTCTATCGGGTTGAGGTCAGGACTCTGTGCAGGCCAGTCAAGTTCATCCACACCAGACTCTGTCATCCATGTCTTTATGGACCTTGCTTTGTGCACTGGTGCACAGTCATGTTGGAAGAGGAAGGGGCCAGCTCCAAACTGTTCCCACAAAGTTGGGAGCATGGAATTGTCCAAAATGTCTTGGTATGCTGAAGCATTCAGAGTTCCTTTCACTGGAACTAAGGGGCCAAGCCCAGCTCCTGAAAAACAACCCCACACCATAATCCCCCCTCCACCAAACTTTACACTTGGCACAATGCAGTCAGACAAGTACCGTTCTCCTGGCAACCGCCAAACCCAGACCCGTCCATCAGATTGCCAGATGGAGAAGCGCGATTCGTCACTCCAGAGAACGCGTCTCCACTGCTCTAGAGTCCAGTGGCGGCGTGCTTTACACCACCGCATCCGACGCTTTGCATTGCACTTGGTTATGTATGGCTTGGATGCAGCTGCTCGACCATGGAAACCCATTCCATGAAGCTCTCTGCGCACTGTTCTTGAGCTAATCTGAAGGCCACATGAAGTTTGGAGGTCTGTAGTGATTGACTCTGCAGAAAGTTGGCGACCTCTTCGCACTATGCGCTTCAGCATCCGCTGACCCCGCTCCGTCAGTTTACGTGGCCTACCACTTCGTGGCTGAGTTGCTGTCGTTCCCAAACACTTCCATTTTCTTATAATACAGCTGACAGTTGACTGTGGAATATTTAGGAGCGAGGAAATTTCACGACTGGATTTGTTGCACAGGTGGCATCCTATCACAGTTCCACGCTGGAATTCACTGAGCTCCTGAGAGCGACCCATTCTTTCACAAATGTTTGTAAAAACAGTCTGCATGCCTAGGTGCTTGAATTTATACACCTGTGGCCATGGAAGTGATTGGAACACCTGATTCCAATAATTTGGATGGGTGAGCAAATACTTTTGGCAATATAGTGTATATAAAAAAAAAAAAAAACTGTTTTCTCACCCCTCGTGGGGTGGTATGTGTCATCCTCAAGCTGGGGTCCTCTACCAGAGGCCTGGGAGTTTGAGGGTTCTGCGCAGTATCTTAGCTGTTCCTAGGACTGCGCTCTTCTGGACAGAGACCTCTGATGTTTTACCTGGAATCTGCTGTAGCCACTCTCCCAGTTTGGGGGTCACAGCCCCCAGTGCTCCAATTACCACTGGCAACACTGCTGCTCTTACTTTCCACATCTTTTCTAGCTCCTCCTTCAGCCCTTGGTATTTCTCAAGCTTCTCGTGTTCTTTCTTCTTGATGTTGCTGTCGCTTGGGATTGCCACATCTATCACTACTGCCTTCTTCTGCTGTTTGTCGATCAACACGATGTCTGGTTGGTTAGCCATCACCTGTTTGTCAGTCTGGATCTTGAAGTCCCATAGGATCTTAGCTCGGTCATTCTCAACTACCTTAGGAGGTGTCTTCCATTTTGACCTTGGGACTTCCAGCCCATACTCATGGCAGATGTTCCTGTACACTATGACAGCTACCTGGTTGTGGCGTTCCATGTATGCACTTCCTGCCTGCATTTTACACCCTGCTGTTATGTGCTGTATTGTTTCAGAGGCATCTTTGCACAGTCTGCATCGGGGGTCCTGCCTGGTGTGGTAGACCCTGGCCTCTATTGATCTTGTACTGAGTGCCTGTTCTTGTGCTGCCATGATTAGTGCCTCTGTGCTGTCCTTCAGTCCAGCCTTTTCCAGCCACTGGTAGGATTTTTTGATATCAGCCACTTCTTCTATTTGTCTGTGGTATACGCCGTGCAGTGGCTTGTCCCTCCATGATGGTTCTCCTTCCTCTTTCTTGTCCTCGCTTTCGGTTTTCTCCTGCCTGAGGTATTCACCAAGCCATTTGTCTTTAGGGGCCATCTTTATGATGTACTCCTGGGTCTTAGTTGTTTCATCCTGGACAGTGGTCTTGACACTCACTAGCCCTCGGCCTCCCTCGCTACGCTTGGCATAGAGTCTCAGGGTGCTGGATTTGGGGTGGAACCCTCCATGCATTGTGAGGAGCTTTCTTGTCTTGATGTCAGTGGCCTCTATCTCCTCCTTTGGCCAGTTTATTATACCAGCGGGGTATCTGATGACTGGTAGGGCATATGTGTTGATGGCTTGGATCTTGTTTTCCCCATTCAGCTGACTTTTCAGGACCTGCCTTACTCTTTGTAGGTATTTAGCTGTGGCAGTCTTTCTTGCCATCTCCTCGTGGTTTCCGTTAGCCTGTGGCACCCCAAGGTATTTGTAGCTGTCCTGCACATCTGTAATGTGGCCTTCTGGTAGTTCAACCCCCTCGGTTCTGATCATCTTCCCTCTCTTTGAGACCATGCGACCGCACTTGTCCAGTCCGAATGACATCCCAATGTCGTTGCTGTAGATCCTGGTAGTGTGGATCAGTGAGTCGATGTCTCGCTCACTCCTGGCATACAGCTTGATGTCATCCATGTAGAGGAGGTGACTGATGATTGTTCCGCTTCGGAATTGGTATCCGTAGCCAGTCTTTGTGATGATCTGGCTGAGGGGGTTCAGGCCTATGCAGAACAGCAGCGGGGATAGTGCATCACCCTGGTATATGCCCCACTTGATGGTGACTTGTGCTATTGGCTTTGCATTGGCTTCCAGACTTGTTTTCCACAGCTTCATTGAGTTCTTGATGAAGGCTATTAGAGTCCTGTTGATCTTGTACATTTCCAAGCATTCCAGTATCCATGTACAGTGGGGCAAAAAAGTATTTAGCCAGCCACCAATAGTGCAAGTTCTCCCACTCAAAATGATGAGAGAGGCCGGTAATTTTCATCATAGATATACCTCAACTATGAGAGACAAAATGAGAAAAAAAAATCCAGAAAATCACATTGTCTGATTTTTAAAGAATTTATTTGCAAAATATGGTGGAAAATAAGTATTTGGTCAGTTCCAAACAAGCAAGATTCCTGGCTCTCACAGACCTGTAACTTCTTCTGTAAGAGGCTCCTCTGTCCTCCACTCGTTACCTTCATTAATGGCACCTGTTTGAACCCGTTATCAGTATAAAAGACACCTGTCCACAACCTCAAACTTTCACTCTCTAAACTCCACCATGGCCAAAACTAGAGAGCTGTCAAAGGACACCAGAAACAAAATTATAGACCTGCACCAGGCTGGGAAGTCTGAATCTGCAATAGGTAAACAGCTTGGTGTGAAGAAATCAACTGTGGGATCAATTATTAGAAAATGGAAAACATACAAGACCACTGATAATCTTCCTCGATCTGGGGCTCCACGCAAGATCTCACCCCCTGGGGTCAAAATGATCACAAGAACGGTGAGTAAAAATCCCAGAACCACACGGGGGGACCTAGTGAATGACCTGCAGAGAGCTGGGACCAAAGTAACAAAGGCTACCATCAGTAACACACTACGCCGCCAGGGACTCAAATCCTGCAGTGCCAGACGTGTCCCCCTGCTTAAGCCAGTACATGTCAAGGCCCGTCTCAAGTTTGCTAGAGAGCATTTGGATGATCCAGACGATGACTGGGAGAATATCATATGGTCAGATGAAACCAAAATAGAACTTTTTGGTAAAAACTCTACTCGTCGTGTTTGGAGGAGAGAGAATGCTGAGTTGCATCCAAAGAACACCATACCTACAGTGAAGCATGGGGGTGGAAACATCATGCTTTGGGGCTGTTTTTCTGCTAAGGGACCAGGACGACTGATCCGTGTGAAGGAAAGAATACATGGGGCCATGTATCGTCAAATTTTGAGTGAAAACCTCCTTCCATCAGCAAGGGCATTGAAGATGAAACGTGGCTGGGTCTTTCAGCATGACAATGATCCCAAACACACCGCCCGGGTAACGAAGGAGTGGCTTCGTAAGAAGCATTTCAAGGTCCTGGAGTGGCCTAGCCAGTCTCCAGATCTCAACCCTATAGAAAATCTTTGGAGGGAGTTGAAAGTCCGTGTTGCCCAGCGACAGCCCCAGAACATCACTGCTCTAGAGGAGATCTGCATGGAGGAATGGGCCAAAATACCAGCAACAGTGTGTGAAAACCTTGTGAAGACTTACAGAAAACGTTTGATCTCTGTCATTGCCAACAAAGGGTATATAACAAAGTATTGAGATGAACTTTTGTTATTGACCAAATACTTATTTTCCACCATATTTTGCAAATAAATTCTTTAAAAATCAGACAATGTGATTTTCTGGATTTTTTTTCTCATTTTGTCTGTCATAGTTGAGGTATATCTATGATGAAAATTACCGGCCTCTCTCATCTTTTTAAGTGGGAGAACTTGCACTATTGGTGGCTGACTAAATACTTTTTTGCCCCACTGTATGTGGCATTGAGTCATAGGCTTTCTTATAGTCAATCCAGGCAGTGCACAGATTTGTCTGCCTAGTCTTACAGTCTGGAGTGACTGCTCTATCCACTAGTAGCTGGTGCTTGGCTCCTCTGGTGTTATGCCTATTCCCTTCTGGGAAGGGTGCATGTATTGAGCCATGTGCCTATTCATCTTAGCCGCGATGATGCCTGACAGGAGCTTCCATGTTGTACATAGGCAAGTTATTGGCCGGTAGTTGGATGGGATTGTTCCCTTCTGGGGATCCTTCATGATCAGGATTGTCCGTCATTGGGTTAACCATTCTGGGTGGGTCCCATCCATCAGCAGTTGGTTCATTTGTGCTGCGAGGCGTGCATGAAGTGCGGTTAGTTTTTTCAGCCAGTAGGTGTGGATCATGTCAGGGCCTGGTGCTGTCCAGCTCTTCATACCTGCCGCTCTTTCTTGGACATCTGCCGTTGTAATGGTTACTGGTTCTTGTTCTGGGAGATTGTTGTGATCTGTTCTAAGATCTTCTAGCCACTGAGCATTGCTGTTGTGGGATGCCTTCTTCTCCCATATGTTTCTCCAGTACTGTTCAGTCTCAGCCCTGGGTGGATCTGATCTTGAATTACCCTGCCATTGTGAGTACACTTTGGATGGGTTGGTGGAGAACACCTGGTTTATTCTCCTGGCTTCTGCTTCTCCCTTGTATCTCTTTAGGCGGGTGGCCAGGGCGGCGAGTCTTTGTTTGGCAGTTTCT
The DNA here is from genome assembly GCA_030533445.1 of Cyprinodon diabolis. Lineage (NCBI taxonomy): Eukaryota > Metazoa > Chordata > Actinopteri > Cyprinodontiformes > Cyprinodontidae > Cyprinodon > Cyprinodon diabolis. The sequence goes on from CM060080.1 coordinate 40,878,909, forward strand.
AGAGCCTCAGGAATGGACAGCTTGTTGTACATAGGTAACCTTTTCCCTACACCTTTCTGCAGGTCTGAGAGCTGACTAACCTGTCTTCGTGTTGCCTTGATCTTGGCTTCCAGCCTTCTCCTCCATGGGGGCTCTGCTTTGTGTCCTGTGGTGTTTATCTTATAGCCAAGCATCTCTAGGATCACTGTAGCTGTGGCGTAGGTCAGCTCGTTGGTCTCAGTTATGTCTTTAGTAGGGATAGTATGTAGTGCTGCATTTACATCTTCTAGAAGACTTTCAGAGGGTACTCTGTCACTTAGCCTTCGCAGTCTTGGACGTCGTACTAGGGGATCCAGTTTGGTCATGATCAGCCGTCGTAGGTCAGCCGCCCTTACGTTTAGTGGGCTTGTTGTCGTTGGGGCTGGGGACCCAATCTCTGTATATATATATATATACTTTTTTTTGGTTATTCACCTCAACACATAATATGAAAATCAGGACTAGAAAAAAATGCTATGCTAACCTTACATATGATTTTATATTTGTGAAAACTCTATTTCAGAAATCCCACAGTATTCCCTTTGGACAGCATGGAACTTTTTTATAGAAATCTGAAACTAGAAGTCTGATAAAAGAAACATAGATTTCAATGTCTTCTAAATGCTGATTTTGCATCGAGCTCAACTATTAATTGCTGATTAGAGGAAAGTTGTTGTACATAGCTGAAATGTTCTGGCATGATTTTAATTATATATATATATCTACGATACTTCATTAATCATGCACAGAACAAGTTTTTAAAATATTAATCTGAATTTTTCTCTGTAGGATCATTTAGATAATTTAAAACCCAATTCTGACCTGATGGAAAGATACCAACATGCATGGAAGTATTTGATGAGGTGGGATAAAGAAACTCTCTGCTTACACAGAAATGACATCATACCTGGAATATATCTATGAAATCTTAGAAAGTAATGAGACAAAGAGAGAAGGGAAACATATCAGGTGTAACTGGTGTAGGTGAGGTTTTTAGTGTCTGTGCTGTCAGTCAGAGTGAGCTCTGTACAAATATATAGAAGCATGGGAGCAGAGTGGAAAACTTGTCCTGCAAAAACCTTCATTTTTGCAATAGAGCGCAAATATTTATTTACTTTGAAAGATATTTGTCCGTTTCAGCAGGTCATTCACTTTTCCTTTGTTCACACAAAGGCAGATCTCTTTATTATTATAGTTTCCAGTTCATCCAGATAGGAAATCGTTTTGTTTTTTTTACAGTAGGTTCCTCACACGCCTTGGTGAGCGAGCAAAAGAGTCTTTCTCACCTAACTTCTGGGGTCAATGACCTGCTAAACTTTCCAAGTAGGCAACCTGTGGCTTGGTTCCAGGTCAAGCTCAATGCAAATCCAATTTGCTTCTGAATATAGCCAGCAGGTCAGCTACACTTAAAACCAGCGTAAGTGTTCCTCTCTCTGACGAGTATGAACTGGCTAAGCTCAGAGAGAAAACACTGAATGTGCTTCCATATGAAGGAGAGAAATACAGAAATATAAGTGACTTATAATCAATAACTTTGGCCACATGGGGGCAGCATATCCATTCCCAAAGATACTGAGCAATAATGTAAAAAACATTGCAGTAGTTTGTGCAACTTTTGATCCCTTGTCTGGGATGTGACGTTTCCTGACCTTCCATTCTGCTCTCTAACGTTGTGATAATAGCATTAGATGAGTTAACGATCCCCGCCCTTAAGATAGAGCAAGCATTTCTGTTCCAACAGCGGATAAAAAGGGCCCAGTTACTGATGAATCCTATTGTGTGATTAGTGACAGTGACAGGAGGGTGCATATAAGGAGATCTACCGCAGGGAGAAACATGTGGCGGAGAAACCAAGTTACTTTCTTCTATATGTAGAAATGTCCAGGGACTAATTCTTTGCCAAGTTAAAAAGCTCAAACACTCATCGATTGCTCAGACAGGGTGTGTCTATAAGACTCTTCCAAGAAGAAGTCCTCTTAGCACCTTTTAACACCCCAACATGCACAACTCACACCTACTCTGCCCTTCTTTATCTGAACTGTGTCCCTTTGAATTGATTTAGCTCTTAAAGCTCACCGCAGCGTTTCATCCTGATTAAAGTTCCCCGCTGTATATGGTGAAAACCCTCGATAATTAATATACAGTTTTATTTCTTAAAACAAACCAACCCTTTTCTAAGCTGTCACCTGATTCCAACCATAAGAGAAAATTTTTTAATTTAAAGAACATTTAAAGCTAAGGGCCTTTGAGTAATGTTGTTAAAGTTAGATAAAACTATAAAGACATTTGGAATATTGTGATTATTGTTTCTGTTGTTCGTATAAAATCAACTCTGTATACGCATTTAGTTCCATTCATTAAATACACTGACCATGGTGTCCCTAACCTAGAACTATGAAAGTAGATCAGCCCAGTTCTCATGTCCTTCCATTGGCTCCCTATAGTTCAGAGAATAGACTTTAAAATCTTTCTGCCTCTAATCTATAAATCATTTGTAGTCAGTGGATCAACCTCCTAAAGTCTACTCTGTCCACCCAGAACTAGAACCAAACACGGAGAAGCAGCATTTAGCTTCTATGCTCCTCTGATCTGGAACAAAGTCCCAAACTACTGTAAAAGTGCTGAAAGTTTGAGTTTTTTAAAGCCAAAGTTAAAATCCCCTTTGGTTAGAATTATTAAACTGTTAACTGAGGAATCATTGGCTTACATTTGGGGTCCATTTCATTTATTTTATCTTTATTTCCTTTTATTCAGCTTTTATTTTTTCTCTTATTTTATTGTGTAAAACAGGCGTAAAGCATTTCAAATTGTCTTTACACTGAATTGTTTCATATAAATAAACAAACCCTGTGTTGAAGGAAATAGTTTTTTATTAGTTGTAAATGTTGTAACAATGCATTTTACCTTATTTTAACGAGTTCAAACAATATAACTTAGTAATAAATAAGTAAATACATGAAACATTGTTTGTTGGGCACTAAACTCTGGCTGTTCAGAGGTCTACCTTTCTTAGTCTGAATTCCAGCTTTATTTGGTGTTCTTCTAGGTTTTCTGACTGGGAAATTAAATTATCTGACTTCCATGTCCAAACAGAACAAAGCAATAGTTGGAGGAAGCAGAGGCTAGACTTTCAAACCTAAGAAGATTGCAGTAACCATCAAACATAGCGTAAGAGTAGTATGCTGAGTGATACTGATTTATTGCACAGATGGACAAAATAACAAAGAAGGAGAAACTCGCCCGAAACGTCTAACTGGACCTTAAATCAAGCCCTAGACGGTACAGACAGGGTGTCTGCCTCAAGGACTAAAACTGGTAGTTGGTTCCACAGGAGAGGAGCCTGATAACTAAAAGATCTGCCTCCCATTCTACTTTTAGAAATTCTAGGAACCACTAGTAAACCTGCAGATTGAGAGCGAAGTGCTCTGTTAGGAACATAAGGAACAATCAGATCTCTGATATCAGATGGAGCTTGGCCATTTAAGGCTTTATATGTGAGAAGGAGGATTTTAAATTCAATTCTTGATTTAACAGGAAGCCAATGAAGAGAAGCCAGGATAGGAGAGATATGATCTCTCTTTTTCATTTTCATCAGAACTCTGGCTGCAGCATTTTGGATCAGCTGAAGGCTTTTAACTACAGTTTGTGGACTTCCTGATAGTAAAGAATTACAATAGTCCAGCCTTGAAGTAACAAATGCATGGACTAGTTTCTCAGCATCACCCCTGGACAGGAGATTGCTCATTTTTGCAATATTCCTCAGATGAAAGAAGGAAATTCTAGAAACAGACAAAAATGTATGACTGAAAGAACAGGTTGCTATGGAGACATAAATTATGCACACATTTGAACCTGGGTTTATGGTTTGTTACTCGTAAAGATTAGAGAAAATCCTTGCCAAATCTCTGAATGCTGGTTTTTAAATTCTGAAAAGCATTTGACTCTTATTCTGCAAATTCATGTAGAACTTTTCCATCTGCATTCAGCCCCAGAAAGCAGTGATGACCTGATCATTTCTCCCAGTCTTCACAACCTCAGACAGACTTTTTAAGCATGGTTTCTTAAGAGTTGCCTCCTGGGTAGAGAAGCAGTGAACAACCTCAGCAGGCCCTTTGTTCGCCCTCTGCTGGCCGTTGGCTGTTACTGCACATTTCACAGAGCCTCTGGGTTCTTCCACCTTTACAGACTTAAACAAAAACTTATGATTTTGATATATTTCATAAAGTAATCTTCTGTCAAATGTCACATTATCTAACTGTGTTTGATCAAGTCTTCTTGAAAAAACAAATTAATTATTGAGAGTTATACTCTCAATAATTTCAAAAAAGTAAAAAAAAAACAACAACAAAAAAACGATCCACTTGACCTTTTTCTTTTTCAACTTTGAGAACGTTTCGCTTCCCATCCAGGAAGCTTTTTCAATTTTAAATTTTTTCAATTCAAAATCCAACTCAATTCCTTTTTTTACCTTTTTTTTTATTGTAATTGGATGGGAAACGAAACGTCTTCAGACTTTGAAACAAAGCCCAGTAGATTGTTTTTTAACTTCTTTGTAATGACTCTGACCTGGATGACTGAGAATCTTCAGCAGCATGTTTATCTTATGTCTTTTCTGCTTATTTTGTACAGATGATACAGATGTTCCAATATTGGTGCCTTTGAGTTAACTTGTGTTTTATGCAGAGTTGCAGAATGAGCTCTTGCTGTGGCTAATCCACACTTCCTGGGATTTATCTCATGGGTGTATTCACCAAGCCATTCTCTGTGTAACTGTACTACTTTCTAGGGCTGAAACAACTATTCCATTTAATCTTGATTGTTTTATTAATTTATTGCAATAATTGTACCAAAATTGCAGAAAAATATATAAAAAAATTTTCGTTTAAGATTTAAACATTTTTTATCCATCAATATGCTCTATCCAGAACTCCTCAAGTGGAAAAGTTTTCATTTCCTCTGGTTTGATTCTGCAAAAACTCTTCTTAAACGAACCTTCCACAGTCCGATTATTAACTGATTTATCGAAAAAATAATCGACAGATTAATCGATTAGCAAAATAATCGTTAACAAAGCTACTGCTTGCTGATAATAAGGGGTAGCTGCTAAAGGGATGACTTTAAGCAATCAGCTGCTCTTCATTAAAGACAGCTTTCCACTATAGCAGAATCAAACTATGTTGAATTGTTTTGGATTAGAGTTCAGGGTGTATAATTGAATCTAATCTCTTATTATAATTATAAAGTATTACTATGTTCTCACTCATCTATTTCTGAATAACTGGAATTAAAATGATTATCCAGAGGTCAGTGGTGAAGTTTGTTCACAAAGGAAAACGGTTAAAAGAGCTCCACACTGGGAACAAATAAAACTGTGAAATAAAACAAGTTTTCAGCACCTTTGACCTGATGCCTACCTAATATGCTGGCTAAAGATCATATGCAGGAAGCTTTAAAAACTGCATAATCAGTAAGGATGTGGGTGAAAAAGTGATGTGAGCACTGTGATGTCACCACTTTTCTCTCTCCCTCATCACTGCAGAAATAGCTGATGACGAATCGGCCGGCTGACCTCTGCGCGTCACCGTGTTTGTTTTTAGCCTCGTTCACAGCAAACCTCGGCCCACTTGGCCTTAGAAGTCCTTATGTTTCTCTTTTCCTGCTGCCCACTTCGCCCACGCTCTCCCTTGGATGGCGGCACACGGCCACAGCCTCTCCTCTGCTCTCGCCTCCACTCTTCCCTCACCCACTGACCCACTGGCGGAAAGCGTGGGGGCCATCTGTGGTGGAGAGGCTACTTTTAGTCTTCCAGGCCGCTATTTTCTCTTCATTCTTTTTTTAAAATCACAAAGTACTGGCCTGCTTACGCAATACATGTCTCAGTCATTGCTTCTTTCATATTGCTTCACATATTTTGTTTACACAATTTTACACTTGAGCAATGGTGGCGCATCAT